>VTFQ01000021.1:1303859-1391359 GCA_036281575.1 Ancherythroculter nigrocauda | reverse complement strand
TGAAACACTGCATTGCAAGCTATATTTTCTTCTTTGACTACACTGTAAAAAGCTGGGTTGAAAATGGACAAACCCAGCGGTTGGGTTAAATGTTTGCTCAATGTGCTGGGCAGTTTTATTTATCCCAACTATTGTTTAAAAATTACTGTATGTCTGGATTAAAATGAACCTAAAATATGTTGGAAATTAAAAATCAGACACATAATATTCAAATAATAATAATCAAAAGGTGAACATTTATTAATAAGCAATTTAATAAATATGTATTATTTAATTATTATTCATTAAACTTGTTAATACATGTTCATTTATTAAACATATTAATACAAATGTTAATTTCCAATATACTTTGGGTTCATTTCAAGCAAGCAATACAGTCATTTTTAAACAATAGTTGAGTTAAATAAAACTACCCAGCAGGTTGGGTCAAACATTTAACCCAACAATTGGGTTAAAACAACCCAAACACTGGATTAAAACAACCCAATCACTGGGTTAAAACAACCCATTCAATGGGTTAAAACAACCCAATCGCTGGGTTAAAACAACCCATTCAATGGGCTAAAACAACCCAATCGCTGGGTTAAAACAACCCAATCACTGGGTTAAAACAACCCATTCAATGGGTTAAAACAACCCAGTCGCTGGGTTAAAACAACCCATTCAATGGGTTAAAACAACCCAATCGCTGGGTTAAAACAACCCATTCAATGGGTTAAAACAACCCAATCGCTGGGTTAAAACAACCCATTCGCTGGGTTAAAACTACCCAATCGCTGGGTTAAAACAACCCATTCGCTGGGTTAAAACAACCCAATCACTGGGTTAAAACAACCCAATCATTGGGTTAAAACAACCCATTCGCTGGGGTTAAGACAAACCATTTGCTGGGTTAAAACAACCCATTCAATGGGTTAAAACAAGCCAATCACTGGGTTAAAATAACCCAATCACTGGGTTAAAACAACCCAATCATTGGATTAAAACAACCCATTAGCTGGGGTTAAGACAAACCATTCACTGGGTTAAATCAACCCAATCGCTGGGTTAAATCAACCCAATCGCTGGGTTAAATCAAACCATTTGCTGGGTTAAATCAACCCAATCGCTGGGTTAAATCAAACCATTCGCTGGGTTAAATCAACCCAATCACTGGGTTAAATCAACCCATTCACTGGGTTTGTCTACTTTAAACTGAACTTGGGTTGTTTTTAACCCAGCGTTTTTTAGTGTATGATGCAATCTTTCATTTATGAATTCAGTGGTTGTTATTCAACATCTTAAAGCTTCAATCGTCTCTTCAATCATGATCAATGATGTGCTTTTAACTATTAAAGCAAAAAAGAGCATGCATTCTTTGAATTTAATTCAAAGTTGTTCACATAACTAGGCCTCACAGAAAGATTAAAGAACTTAATTTCCCAGAATGCATGTTGAGTTGAGAATTGAACTACTCTGACTCTACAGGATTAGACTAATGACATTCAACTAAAATGAATCAACAATGAACTGAATTAAAATGTTTTTAAGGTATTTCAAATAAAACATGGTATGCATGGAATGGAATAGTAGTTTTTCGAAGCAGAATAAGGCCAGAGCCAGTGTGTGTGTGTGAGAAGAAACATCTCCTTCAGAGATCAGCACAAATCCCATCGGGTCTAAACTGGAACTCCTCAGAGTCGCAAGTGATGAAATTCATGAGGCCTTGACTTTCATGAGCACTACATACTGTATAAACCACACAGGCTGTTTGAAGATGGTCACAGGCACCGCGCTCAGGGCGATAACCTTGAGAAACGGGACAGTGTCAGACATTTGGCCAATTCAAAAGGTCAGAATTATAGCTGTTGGGATGGAGAGAAGCTCGGTTTGTGATTCACTTCATGTAGCCTCTGTCTCGCTGATGGACAGCTGGCTCCGGGCCGCTCACACCCTGCAGCTCACGCTGAACCGCCCCATTCGCCATTCAGCACCACCTCCTGCACAATAACACCGTTTGTCAATGCTGATGAGGAAATAACGGCTTGAAGGGAACAAATTGGTCAGTCTTGACTGCGCCTTGTAAGCAGGATGCTAACAGCCAACTGTGGTTTACGTGAAGAGGGAGGTGATTTGGGGACGGATGGCGAGTTGGGAATGGGACATGGCCCAGTTTATTTAGCCAAAAATATCTAGAACAGGTAGCTGAAGGGTCTAAACACACACACACACGTTTAATAATGGGGACATTACATAGACTTCTATTGTTATTATATGCATATACAGTTATAAGTACTATACTATGACCCTTTCAGCATTTTTACAATCTTTAAAAATATTTATTTGCTTCATTTATATAGTGTTTTTACAAATTAAGACATACCCAATAGGAGGTTAAACTGATTCTTTTAAAACACTCATTCATTCAGAAACAATCACTGAATCATCCATTCAACCGATTTGTTCAAAACACTGATTCATTCAACAAACAAGTGACTGCCTTTATAAGAATCATTGAATCATTCATTCAACCTATTTGTTCAAAACACTAAGGCTGCATCTGAAATCACATATTTTGAATAAATATAAGTACGTTCTATATAGTGCGAATGTGTGTATTATTCAAAACACAAATTCAGAAACAAAAAAACTGATTCATCCAGCAACAATCATTGCAGTATTCCTTCAGCCGATTCGTTCAGAACACTGACTCGTTCAGAATCGAACAAGTGACTGCATTTATAGGTGAATTGAATCATTCATTCAACTGATTCACTAAAAAACAGATTCATTAGGAACAATCTTTGCAGCATTCGTTCAGCTGATTCGTTCAGAACACTGACTCATTCAGGATCGAACAAGTGACTGCCTTTATAAGTGAATCATTGAATCATTCATTCAACTGATTCACTAAAAAACAGATTCATTATGAACAATCTTTGCAGCATTCATTCAGCTGATTCGTTCAGAACACTGACTCAATCTGGATCAAATAAGTGACTGCCTTTATAAGTGAATAATTGAATCATTCATTCAACTGATTCACTAAAAAACAGATTCATTAGGAACAATCTTTGCAGCATTCGTTCAGCTGATTCGTTCAGAACACTGACTCATTCAGGATCGAACAAGTGACTGCCTTTATAAGTGAATCATTGAATCATTCATTCAACTGATTCACTAAAAAACAGATTCATTATGAACAATCTTTGCAGCATTCATTTAGCTGATTCGTTCAGAACACTGACTCAATCTGGATCAAACAAGTGACTGCCTTTATAAGTGAATAATTGAATCATTCATTCAACTGATTTGTTAAAAAAACTGATTAATTCAGGAACAAACAAGTGACTGTCTTTCTGAGTGAGTTATTAAATCATTCAAAATAGATAAATCTACTGTGGTTTAGTCTGGAAATGCAAAAATAAGAAAAAAAACGTCAATATTTTGTCTAAAATGTCAATGTTACAGTCATTACTGATATGACCGCCAAATAAAATGCTGTAATCAACACTTTCACAATCATGACTGTTGTAATCAAAGTTGATTATTTATTCTATTAATTGTGCAGTTGTATTAAATGCTCTGAAGTGTCTGCCTTTATGTCTGACCTAAATTCTTCAACTCTTAGACAGTTTTCCTGAAGTGAGCCGTGCAAGATTTCTCCAAGGATTTCTCCGCTCCCTCCTCATAATGATATTTTGATGAGGTCACTTCAGACACACACACACACCTTTAAAAAAAAAGCCCCAATTTTTTGCTAGGCTGGACGAAACAATGATTAAAGATGATGATGCGTGTGTTAACTATATAATGACACATGTATGCAGCTCTAAAGCTCCAGGCGAAATGACAACATGCCAAGTGCACTGCGTTTTGATCATTCGGCAGACCTGCGTTCCAAAACACACAAAGTCCTGACAACTTAATTCAATTACCGGCAGAAGAGACTGGTACGGCAAACACTCCTTGACAGCATCTCTTTCAGCCGTCCAGAACGTGTCGCAGGCATGTAAATGTCTGCAGAGACACTCGTACTACATCTATTGTCCACGTTCCTCCTCGAGGCCCGAGGACAGACAGAGGCCGCTCTTTAAGAGTTTATTAAACAGCACTTACGGACCTTCCCTCCTCACCGGGCTGAAAACGGATTGCTTTTCTCTTTAGTCTTTTCAAAAGGGGATAAAACACTCACATACACTTGGAAAAGAAGTCTCGGACAACAGGAGACGCTTGGACGAGGCTCACGGCCCTGTTGCTACGAGACGCCACGTACGTCCCGAGCTGCATTCAGCATTCTTATGAACCTTCCTCTGCCCGTTAATGGCACAAACAAAGCAACCCGCGCTGATAAATAACAGGTAGATTCCTGCATCGCTCATCTGCAGCGGCTTCTGGCCTTTATCAACCTGAAGTATTGTCATTAAATTCATGCAAATGGAGTTTTAAAGCCTCGGCTGAGAAATAAATTCTGTGCAGTGCATTCAGCAGCTGAATGAAGCGTTGGTGAATGGCGTTCAGAATGAAACAATAGTAGCCGTGTTGGATGCCAGAGGCAACATTCCCATAATGAGATGCTCGAGGCACACATCTGACCTAAGAACAGGCTTTAACATGAATGTGTTGATGCTAAATGTTGGCAGTGGAGTTTTGGAAAATTCTTTCTGTCAGATAGCAATGTTTGCCTTTAGAGTATCACACAAACACATGATGGAGGAAAGGAAAACCCTGATTCTCTCTCTACGTTCTTTTAACATGATGTTCATACCTGATCATACCTCCATGACTCACAGAAATCAATGCGGTTCCTCAAACCTGTATCTCGCCCAGTGTCATCTAAAGTATTGATAGAGGTCATATAAACATTAACTTTTTCCCTGCCAGCGTTTTTTTACTAGCCAGCTCCAGCATTTTTGATCATTTTCACAAAACTTTCATGGCCCCCAGAATATTTTGTTGTAATATCTGAACATGCAATATGTCAAAAGAACGAACAGAGGTTCTGCTTTTATTAAAAAAAAAAGGGGGAAAAAAAAGAAAAAAAGAAAAACATTTTATTCTAGCATCATGCATTTATCAATAATTGAATGTAAGTTAAAAAAAAAAAAAAAACATTCTAAACAAATCCTTGAGAAAAAATGCATTTTTAAAATATAGCTGCGAGCAGCAATTATCGGGGTTCAGGTGCTTTAAGGCCTTTAATCACATGCGTAAAAAGGTATTATGTTTTAATTAGCAAGCCTGTAACCATCTCAATCAGAGATGGAAAAGACCATTTACAGCCAATACAGGCAATTTACCATTGAAAATATACAGTTTTTATAGCTTTTTAACAGTTATTAAGGTTGAGCCAAAAACTTAGGACTAGTTCGCCAAAGTAGGTTTTTGAATTAATCTCCAATATTTAACGAACGACTCAATGGACAGCGGTGGTCCTAGAGGCAAAGTTGCTCAGAATGAGGAGTTCTACCATGTGGTATGAATGTCGTGGGTGAAAAATCATGTGATATACAATTCTTTACACACATGAAAAAATGCAAAGGCTGATTTCTTTCGAATTTCTCACAGGCCTCTAGGGCCTTGAGCCAAACAGGCCCAGTGAGTTTCATTCCGATCGGCCTCCGTTAACCTTGTCTGATAGCTGCTCAAACTTCATTGGCCAATGGCAGCCATGTTTTTTGAGATACGTCAATGTTCTCATAGACAGTAATGGCACCTCGGACAAAGACATTGAATGCTGATTTTCAAGTTGATCAGACTAAAGGTGAAGTAGTTATAGTCGTTTACAGGTTTTTTTGCTGTTATATCACCACCAAGTGGCCAGTTGCTGCATCCTTTTTCACGCGACCACAGAATGAGCTCTTACATAAGTGTGCCAAATTTGGTGAAAATATCTCATTCCGTTCGAGAGTTATAGCCATTTTAGTAAAATTGGCTCCACCCACTTCATACGTGTTGGCGGCCCTTAGGGACCGTTAATCGAAATTTCAACTTTTTTTGATAATTATTGAAAATCAGACTTCAGAGAATCTCACTGCACTGATTTGGTTCCAATCGGGCCAAAAACCTAGGACTAGTTCGCAAAAATATGTTTTTAAAAAAATCCAAAATACCCAAAAAATGTGCTTTTGACCACTGTAGCGCCCCCGTCAGGCCGATTGGGACGAGCCTTGGTGACGTTGTAGACAGTGTGAGTACTACCAGCCCTCAAAGTTTCAAGTCTCTTTGACTTACGGTTTGGTCTGCCTGATCACTTTAAGGGGAGAATGCTGATCCTTGGAAATTTTAGCAATGAACCCCTAAAAATATTACAATATGCATAAAGAAGAGGAATTTCAGATGTAGAGAAAGTGATTTTGATGATTACAATTTGATGAACGACTGAATACTTTTCTTCCCTTCAGAATAACGTGCACTAATGAATCATGCGCAAAAAAACCAGTCACATTTATTAAGAAGGTAAAAAGGGTCAATTTGGGTCGATTTCATGTCGTCTCAAACAGCCGAACATAAAGCTGCCAGTCCAGAGATTCCAGCGCGCGCTCGGCGTGACGAACGGCACAGACTCGCTGATCTCATGCATCTGTTTACTGGCATCACATTGTGAATCACGGCAGCTTCCAACCACCTCTGGCTTCCAGGAAGTCAACCATCCATAGCTTCATCAGCAGATGGACACCGCCAGAGGAAGCTGGTAATAAACCCCGTTCGCAGACAGACTCGAATTATCATCTCCACACCTGCCAAACCCGGCCGGATAAGCAGATAAACAGTCTCGCACACGTATATTCACATGACAAACTGCGTTTATTTGCTGAATGTAGCCTCCGGACCGCAATCCATCACGGCATGCTAGGTGGACCGTCTCTGGCCAGCGGCAATAAAAATGCTTTTTTTTTTTTTCCATAAGCAATATGCATTTTGAACGGGTGTGTTTTCCTGGCGGGCTGCATTTCTTTAGCTATATCTCACAGTTGGCTGTTAGTCTGCAAAATGACACCTGCAGACACACGAGCAACAAATTAATAAACTCGCAATGGCCTAAAAAAGGAATATTTCCACCAGTAAAATCATCGAGATCTAATTGTCATGTGAAGAGCAAAAAAGAGCCAGTTCATTTCAAATTCACACTTAAAATAAAATAAAATAAAATAAAATAAAATATAATATGTTACAATATTTTTTTTAAATGTATTTTCCTGGGATATTTTCTTGTCATCTTACATGTTTAATGTTCAATAAAATGTTTAAAAAATAAAATAAAATAAAATAAAAAATAAGGTGGTTAAGACATTTTAAAAATATATTTTCTTGGGATATTTTCGTCATCTTACATGTTTAATGTTCAATAAAAATATGTATAAAAATAAATAAAATAAAATAAAAAATAATAAAATAAAATAAAATAAATAATTTTAGATCAAATAAAAATTAGATAAAAATGAAATACTTGGCAACTATAAATAAGTTTACCTAACTGGAAATAATAATAATAGCTAAAAATAAACACCTAAAATTACTAACTGAAAATAAAAAATGAAAACCTGAACCTAAACATAAAAATGTCAAAAGCTCATGACAAAACTACTAAAAATGTAATGAAAATTAAAAAGAAAACTGAAAATAAGAAAATGGAAGCTAATTTAAAATATTAATAAAACCTATAATAGTATACCGAATGGGTGTGTTTCCCTGGCATTTTCCGTGCATTTCTGTGAAACGAAACCCGCAGACACATAAACGGCAGGAGTGAATAAACATCTTCGCAAAGGCCTAAAAAAAGAAATATTTCCACCAGCGAAATCACCGCGGCTCTAATTGTCATGCGAGTCCACCTCACCTGAGCATAAAAGAGCTTCTGGCCGCAGAGACGAATCTGCCTGTTCAAATAAAAAGCCACAATGACATAAAAGCAGCGGTCCTGCGCTCCTCCGGGGTTCATTGAGGCGCTGTGATTAGCCCGGAGGAAACAGCATTAATCTTTGATGGCCGTCACATCATGAAAGAGCCGAACTTGTCAGTGGAAGTGGATGAGATGTGTCTGGTTCGGGTTCCACTGTAAATGGAGAGGCAACGACCAACGCACTACAAGCTTGAGCAGAAAGGACACCTGTTCCTGAAACACAATGCAGCCCTGTGAGGCCTCGCACAAAGAACCGTCCTGTGAAGATCTGCCACCTGATAACGCTCACAAAATCATTACGTACAGGAGCATATGCTGCTATCAGTCAAGCTCTGAAAACACAACTGCACTTCTACTCCTGAAACCAGAGGAGATTTAGGAGTGAAGCTGCTATCTTCACTATATTCAGCAACAGATGCTTTCAAAACAAGCTATTTTCTTTTGAAAAAAGTAGCGTGACAAAAGCCTGATGTTTATATCATTTAAAATATGTTTTCCCTTTATATATTGTAGCTTCAATGTACTTTTTCAATGTACTGTTATTGTATGAATCACAGTAATTAGGCTTGTCACTACTCTAAAAAAACACTGCTGTAGAAACAATTTTCACTCAGAAATTTCTAGTAAATTTCACAATTAATTAAAAAAATGGTAAGTAACACATTGAATTAAATGTGAAATTTTGAAGTAAAACTTAAAAAAAAAAAACATTTTTATTGTAAAACACACTCCAATCTTACAGAAGAGGATTAGGGATAAGTAATAATAAAAAAATCAAACCATCTCGATATTAAAGTCATTATAATGTGAGATTAAACTTGTTAAATTTAAAGAAATAAGTCTAAATAAAATATTGACAATAAACTCACTAAATTGAGAATAAAGTCGCTATGTTTCTAGAAAAAACTTGTACATTTTGAGAAAAAAAGTCTAAATAAAATGTCGACAATAAACTCAACTTTTGAGAATAAAGTTGTTGCGTTTTGAGAAAAAACTTTTAAAAAAAGTAGAAATGCAATGTTGAGAATAAACGCTAAATTCAAAGAATAAAGTCTAAAGTCTAAAAGTCTAAACTCTAAATTTGGAGAATAAAGTCGTTGTGTTTCAAGAAAAAACTCAAAATTTAGAGAAATTTTTTAAACAAAATATTAAGAATAAACTCATTTTGAGAATAAAGTCGTTGTTTTGAGAAAGAAATGGTTAAATGCAGAGAAAAACGTCAAAATAAAACATCAAGAATAAACTTTGAGAATAAAGTCGTGTTTCAAGTAAAAACTAGTTAAATTTTGAGAAAAAAAGTCAAAATAAAATAGACAAACTCACTAAATTTTGAGAATAGTCGTGTTTCGAGAAAAAACTCGTTAAACATTGCGAAAAAAAAGTCAAAATAAAATGTTGAGAATAAACTCATTAAATTTTGAGGATAAAGTCGTGTTTCAAGAAAAACTAGTTAAATTTTGAGGAAAAAAGTCAAAATAAAATAGACAAACTCACTAAATTTTGAGAATAGTCGTGTTTCGAGAAAAAACTTTTTAAACATTGCGAAAAAAAGTCAAAATAAAATGTCAAGAATAAACTCCTTAAATTGAGAATAAAGTCGTTGTGTTTTGAGAAAAAAAAAGTTAAATTTTGAGAATAAAGTCTGTGTTTCGAGAAAAAAGATGACTTTATCACGTGTGATAACGACTTAATTGTTTCAAGGCAACAGGTTTCCTTAATTTAATGAAGTAGACAGAACTCAGAAAAACTAAGTAGATTGACATTTTTAAGTAACTGCAATTTAATAAGATTAAGTTGGTCCAACTTAAAACAAAAAGTTATCACAACACAATAAATTTTACTGGTCAGAGTAACTTGGAATTTTCAAGTTCACATAACTTAATTTTTTCAGTTACGCATACCTAATGAGTTCATCTATTTTTTAAGTAAAGTCAACTCATCGTTTTTTTACAGTGTAGGGAATTAATAACCTGAATTAATGATTAAAAACAAATTATACAGCTTCTATAAGTATATCCACCCATACCCGGATGCATACAGTACATTAATGTAAAGTAATATAGAGCAAATCTCATATTCTTGATTGTTTATATTGTCTCAAAATGTAACCGTACTATAACCCAGCTTTAATGCAATGAAGGCATGAAGATATTATAAACATTAACATCACATTTTTCTGTAAAGCTTCTTTGAAACAATGTGGAAAATGCTATCCAAATAAAATTGACTTGACATTTTCTGAAGAGCACCTTGACTGCAGTTAAACTACTTTATCGGTAGCTTGAAAAACAGAAAAACCTTCACATATTCACACACTCGTCTTTTGCTTTCACACACAGAGCGCTCTGATGGAGAACTGTGCTCAACTGTGTTCACCTCAGTGTGCTTCAGAGAGAGCCGGGCAAACGAATCAATGACACGCAGAGTGAATTCTGCTGATATCATAGAAATCAGGGAGCAGAAGAAGGTCAGAGAGTCATGTTCAGAAAGAAAACAAAGTCCTTCAGATGTTTAGATCTGCTCTGGTCTCTAGAATGACCCTCAGATCACCTGCAGACCTTTACACAGAGAAGACAAGAGCTTTAGAAAAATCATTACCTCCAACCTGACTCTATCTATCTATCTATCCATCCGCTGGTCCATTAATCCATCCATCCATCCATCCATCCATCCATCCATCCGCTGGTCCATTCATCTATCTATCTATCTATCTATCTATCCATCCATCCGCTGGTACATTAATCCATCCATCCATCCATCTGTCCATGTGTATATCTATCTATCTATCTATCTATCTGCTGGTCCATCCATCCATCAATCCATCTATCGATTTCATCAATACAGTAAACACAACCTTTGCAGAAACTCTTATATATCTGTTTCCTCTCTGTTTCAGCTCTATAACTGCAGCTGGTGGTTTAATGTGCCGGCCAGACGTCTCTTCCTGTCTAAGTGGGCGGTACTACACTGTGAAGTGTCATTTCTGCCGATAACACAGTCTGCCTCAGCGAGACTCTTCAGGAGCATCTGGTGTCGTTCCTCAGGTCTCTGTTTCCTGTTTCCTGTGTCTGATTTCCTCTTAGTTTCCACCTCCTCTCTGTGGGTGGGCGAGCATCACCTGCCAAAACTCACTATCACTTACCCGCTAACACGGACGTAACAGCCTTTATTTATGGGCTCAGTTTTAGAGAACTTCCTGATGCATCACAGAACAAGCTGCTTGATAACAAAACTTTTCCAAACCAAACGCACCTGCAGGAGCTTTATGCTGTGTGTTTACTTCATGTAAATGTCTGCGGGGGATCCGTGTCACGGAAGATGAGCGCAAACAGAGACCTTTATCAACATGTGCTCGCTCAGAAGCGTCGCTCACAAAGGACAATCTGACAGACTGTCATGTGTCTTTACAAACAGAACGGCAGAACAGGAGTTTGTTTACACACGTACACACGTGTAATCTATGGCTGTGACAGTGAACAAGTGCGACAATAAAGCATCTCGCACACGTCACTTTCCAGGTAAATATTGTGTCTGTTAACATATGCCGTAGTAAAACCCTCAAAGGTTCCTTCAAAGAATGAAAGAACAAGTATCTTTGTGTGTGTGTGTGTGTGTGTGTGTGTGTGTGTGTGTCATCTGTCTGTCATCAGCTGTCTCAGCTGTCTAACATGCAAATTTTTCCAACTTCAAAGAGCCGAAGGTCTGTGGAGATCAGACACAATCGACTCTGAAGAACGCTACTATGATTTTTACATTGATTTGGGAAACTTGAATCTTTTAACACATGCAAACACTTTCAGCAGCTTGATGAATGAGAAGCAGGAATATGTTCTCAAGCACGTGTGGAAAAACAATATCCTGCTTTGGAATAATGATAACTCACCAGCACAGTGATATAGGGTGTTTTTAGGTTTGTTTCTATGCAGTTGCTACAGTGATCTGGGTGTGTTCTTACTGTCTGTGTTTCGTGTTTCGTCTGATAAAAATGTCAATTTTCATTTTTTTTTAATTTTGATTACAGGTTTGTTGTGCATGTTTGTATGGATGCTTTATTATATATGACAATAAAATAAAATAAAATAAAATAAAATAAAATAAAATAAAATAAATAAAATAAAATAAAATAAAATAAAATAAAATAAAATAAAATAAAATAAAATAAAATAAAATAAAAAATAAAATAAAATAAAATAATTATAAATTTTAAAAATTAAAATAAAATAAAATAAAATAATTATAAATTTTAAAAATTAAGAAAAAATATTATTTAATATTTCACTAACATAAAAATAGTATTCAAGAAAAAATATTATTAAATAGGGCTGCTTTATTAGATGACTATACATAAAATAAAATAAAAATAAAAAGTATTATTAATTATAAATATTTAAAAAAAAATAAGAAAACATTATGATATTAATATTTCACTGTAATATAAAAAATTGTATTCAAGAAAAAATTATTATTATTATTATTATTATTATTAAACAGGGCTGCGTTATTACATGACTATAAATAAATAAAATAAATATTATTAGTTAATTAAAAATATTTTTTTAAATAAGAAAATATTAGGATATAAATACTTCACTGTAACATAAAAAAATGAAGCATTTAAGAAATAAATATTATTATTATTAAATAGAAATACTTCAACTTTTTTCATATTCAGCCGTTTCCAATGATTCAACGTTTTGAACAAATTTGAACAAAGTGAAGATTCATAAACAACTGCTTCATTCTTGATTCAGCCTTTTGAATGAATCGTTTGAATAAATGACTCAGTGTCTCACTTATTAAGATCACTTGCCGCCATCTACTGGCGGTTTAATTTCATGTTTAAAAGTATAAATTTCCCACCAGCATTTCTTATTTGTATATTCAAAAATATTTAAAGAATCTCATAACATTATTGAATGCAGTTGTACTTTTTCAGTGTAAATTATTTAATTTGGTAACAGCCCTACAGTGTCTTACTATTTTAATTTATCAAATGTAAGAATTTGAAATAAAAGATGAAACATAAATTTAATTAGATTGGGGGGGAATGCCCTTTATAAACGTTAATAAAATGCCCCCAGGGTAAATAACATAAATATGCAGATTTAAATATGTCCCTGCTTATAAAACACTGATGAGAATGTTGCTCGTTTCAGAATAAATTATATTCACAACACACAAAAAAAATCCTTTTTTTTCCCAGACAAGCTACTTTTTTACTCTGACAAGTAAATGACCATTTTAGTTGTCCAAAGGACAAGCACAAAACCAGGCTTAATGTCGAACTCTGTATTTTGTATTTATATTCTCTCCTTTAATGATAGCATCACTCTTATATTTGATACTGACACAAAGGAGAAAGCACAGGCCTACAGAAAGATTTATTGTCATCAGATGCAGCTTTGCACACTACCAGCAGCTATAGAATGATTTTAATCTGCATTTTAGTGTTCATAGCAGAGGACTCTCTCAACTTATGTTTTAGTTTGTGCACCCCTTAAACCACAGAGCGCCCCACATAACAAATCCCAATTTAACCCCTGATTATACCCAAAAAGTCTTCATACAGTAACTACCAGTAAAAATGACAAACATTTGGAACCAAAAATTATTCAGACACTTTGACCTGACCATGTTTAGCTTAAGTGTTATCTGATTACATTTTTCTGACACAGTTTAACTCTGAGATCTTATCATAGTTTATTACCATTTAAACTCTGAGGTTTACGTCTGACGTGACTAACAGGAACCGTGCTGCTCTTGCTCATTTAGGAGGGATGAACAGATGTTATTCTATCTGGCCTCTGGACAAGCAAGTTAAATGTCCTTTTTGTGCAGTATTGTAATTCACTTAACACTGAAAAAGCCCTGAATGTATTAGATAATGAAGAGGGCTTTGGCCCTGTCCACTTAACTCTACAACTCCAGTTATGATTCCATTGTCCATTATCCAAATGGACAGCACTCTGCGATATTGATCTTCTCCCCTTTTGAGTCATCTCGTTACCCCGCGCTCATCTGCATCGCCACAAATGGCGCCTCGGCCGGGATTCGTCCCTATAAATCAGCACCCGCGGGGAGATGCGCTAAGTGATTATGGCCGCGGGCCGCGCCGTCCTCCTCTGGGGTCATCCGCAGACCTCCGGGGAAACAGAGCGAGAGCACAGAGGCTCGTTAAGGAAGATTAATGACTGCTGCCGAGCACACGGGGGGACGGAGCGCTCCAGTCGGATACGTGACCCCACATCTGAGTTTAAGACCTTAACAGGGACAATCACAAACAGCAGGACGCTTTCCTAACAAGGGAGGACGAGACCTGGGCCATTAGCTGCTTTTGACCCATAACGAGAGAACGAAGGGAAGATGAATTTTCAGATCTGAAATAAGCAAACATTATGGAAATATTCTTTAAAAAGTCTCAATTTAGCAACAAACTGCGGTAAAATACACCAGAACATGCTTTAGTGTTATATATTGAGTATAATTGAATATAATAATTTTAAAACACATTTGAATTTTACTCTTAAAAAGAGGGCAGTAAAATGCGTTAATGTTAAAAGAATAAAAATTGAATATAAAAAAGGAATTTATTAATAATAATAATAATATTTTTTATTATTATTAATACTAGTGAGGATGAGTCCCAGGCCATTTGACCCTTTCTTCTCATTATTATTATTATCATCAGCAACATCATTATTTATATGATTTAATATTATTTTACAAAAATATTCTCAAATATTTCCAAATAAGTCTCTGTCAAGCTACAAACTGAAATACAAACTACAAAATATCCCAGAACATTCTTTTATGCTAAAATAATTAATATTTATGTTTTAATTTGAACAGGAGTGGAGGACGGAGGGAAAAAAAAGAGTATGCAACACATTATCAGATTACTAAAAATGTAATTTACATTTATGCATTTGGCAGACGCTTTTACGCAAAGCAACTTACACTGCATTCACGATTTACATTTAATCAGTTCATGCATTCATGCGTAATCCCATGACCCTGACGTCGCCTTCGCCATGATACTTCCTTCTGTGAAGAACCAAAAGCAAAGAATATTACAAAAATATTCTCTTGCATAATGTGGTGGGGAAAATGACCAAAAAGCACCCTAAACACTCCATCCGTACATCTAGTGCACTACATTCCACATCTTCTGAAGTCACATGATGTTTTATGTGAGGAACAGACTGAAATTTAATACATTATCTGCTGAAAATCCCTTCTGTCACACTACAGCGGAGAGCAAATTGTTCCTCACAGAGCTACTGTATGACTTCAGAAGACCTGGAATACAGCATATGAGACACATGGATGTCTATTACTGTACTTTCACGGTGCTTTTCTGTCATTTTTTAGCTTGACGGCACCAGTGCACATTATAGAAAAGTGCACATGCATTTGTGTTCCTCATTTTGCACGTTTTTTTAGGGTAGAACTATTGCTTTTCTTGTCATCCAGTCAGTCAAACAGTGATGAGCACGTGAACGAGCAAAGGCGTCAGTGATTATACATGAGACGATGAAGATATTTCTCATTTCAACACCTCATGTGTTCAGAAACCTGCGGGGCACAGACGGCTTTTCACCAGATAAAACGCCGTTTCATGCCTTGAATATGAGAGAGGAGATGAAGTTTAAATCAGAAACATGTGAACTGAGGCCACTTGTTTAGGTTTCTCATAAAGAGCGCCGCTTTCATTCACCATCCAGAGCTGAGAAAGAACAACAGGTGAATCACATCCAGAATAAACCAGCAGAAAGAGCACGACGTGAAGAATCTCTGCGGCCTTCCTCTGCCAAAGGCTTCTTATCAGCTGGAAGGAGACGGAGTGGAATCAGAAGTGTTTAGAGACGAATAAACACAGAGAGATGAAACACAAACAGCCCTTCACTGCAACCAGCAGATGAGCCAGAAATCGCTTCGCGACCAGCGACAAACACACCCGTGTGGTCCGGCCTCATCCGACCACCAGCTAACAGGGAACGTTCTCAGAACGTTCTGGCAAGGTTCTGAACAAACGTTCTTCCAGTAACAACAATAGAATGTTCATTCAGAGTTATCTGGTCTTTAATTAGCTTCTCAAAATGTTTACGGAACCTTTTTTTAAATGTTACTTGTTTCGGAATGTTCAGAGAAGATTTAAAAGTAACACTCAACTTAATGTTTGCAAAACGATAAAACGGAATGTTCCCTTAACGTTCGCATTTTGAACATTCAGAGAACATACATAAATAACGTTGATGAGAACATGCTGGGAATAATCTACTTTATGGAAAAATGGAGTTATTCTCGAACGTATGAATATCCCTCAGGGCACACAAGAAAAAGAGATATTCAGACAGAGAGGATTCCAGATGTGCTGATTTCAGCGCTGATCTACTTTACAAGAGCAGGGAAACGTTGGCAACTGTCTCCGATCCACACGGCACCTTTGAGGTTTGACCGATTTGAAAACATGAGAAATTATAAACACCAGTTTATTGTTAATGGAAAGAAACTTGAGCCTCCGCCTGATCCTGCTCACGTTAAGCAACTTTTATTCAGACATCATAAAAGGCATTCACTTAGACTGTAAGAAGGTGTAATGCTGTTCTGAAGCTCCACTTTTATACACACACACACACACAGCAGTGTATGACACCATCACATGAACATCTCTGAAATAGATCGAATAGAATAGAAAAGGGCTGAAAATCCCATTACTTCCTGAAAGGTCATGGCGTAGTGCAGCGTTCCTGAGACACACACACACACACACACACACACACACTCCCTCGCCACTGGTCTTTCTCCATGCACACAGCAGCATCACAGCAAACACAGCTCGTGATAATACCTGCTAGAATTGATTTACGCTGTGATTGGAATAAAATCAGTTTTGGAGGTGAAGTTCAAGGTTTTGCCCCCGTTACTGAGCCCCATTTCCTGCCGAATCGGCAAATATTTGCCTCCGGAGAGCCGCCGCAATCACAGAGCTCATAAAACAATCCGCCCCTGCAATAGTTTGAAAAATACAGCCTGCCGAAAAGTGTTTTATATTCCCTTTCCTAATTATAGCTCTTTTTCCCTCGTCATTCCCTCTGTTTCTCTCGCTGTGACATCACATGAATAATATTGACATTAAAGGAATAGATCGGTGAATAATCAAAATTCTCCCGTCGTTCCTAACATGTTTGACTTTCTTTCTTCAGCAGAACACAAAAGGAGGAAAATTCAATCTTTTGTGTTCATTCTTTTTTTTGCCTCAACTTTTCCTTTACATTTTCCCAGCAGAACTTTAGCTAAAGTTGCAGCAAGGTTCTCTCAAAGTTATGAACAAACGTTCTTCCAGTAACGTTAACAGAATGCTCATTCAAAGTAATCTGGCCTTTAATAATGTTCTCAAAATGTTAGCACAAAAACATTATCTATACATCGTTCATGGAAGGTTTTTACCTGAATCATTTAGTTGGACGTTCCCTAACGTTTTGTTAAATGTTACTATTTGTTTCAGAACGTTCATTCAAAAGTAACATTCCAATAATGTTTGCAAAATGATAAAATGGAATGTGCTTTTAATATTTGTATAACATTTGTGCACATATTTCACTATTTCGTTCCCTTGATTTGCTAAATCGTGCACATGATTTACCATTTCGCTCCCTCGATTTGCTAATTCGTTCACACAATTTACTATTTAGTTCCCTTGATTTGTTAAATCATTTGCACGATTCACTATTTCATTCCCTCGATTTGCTAATTCGTTCGCATGATTTACTATTTTGTTCCTTCAATTTGGTAAATCGTGTACACGATTTACCATTTCATTCCCTCGATTTGCTAATTCGTTCAGATGATTTACTATTTAATTCCCTCGATTTGCGCAAGTTTTGCTAAATCGTGTGCATGATTTACTATTTCGTTCCCTTGATTTGAGCAAGATTTGCTAAATCGTGCACATTATTTACTATTTCGTTCCGTCAATTTGCTAAATTGTCCACGTGATTTACTATTTCATTCCCTCGATTTGCTAAATCGTGCACACAATTTACTATTTCGTTCCCTTGATTTGCACAAGATTTGCTAAATCGTGCACATGATTTACTATTTCATTCCCTCAATTTGCTAAATCGTGCACACAATTTACTATTTCGTTCCCTTGATTTGCACAAGATTTGCTAAATTGTGCGCATGATTTACTATTTAGTTCCCTTGATTTGCTAAATTGTCCACGTGATTTACTATTTCATTCCCTAGATTTGATAAATTGTGCGCATTATTTACTATTTAGTTCCCTTGATTTGCTAAATCGTGCACATGATTTACTATTTCGTTCCCATGATTTGAGCAAGATTTGCTAAATCGTGCGCATGATTTACTATTTAGTTCCCTTGATTTGCTAAATTGTCCACGTGATTTACTATTTCATTCCCTCAATTTGCTAAATCGTGCACACAATTTACTATTTCGTTCCCTTGATTTGCACAAGATTTGCTAAATTGTGCGCATGATTTACTATTTAGTTCCCTTGATTTGCTAAATTGTCCACGTGATTTACTATTTCATTCCCTCGATTTGCTAAATCGTGCGCAATATTTACTATTTAGTTCCCTTGATTTGCTAAATTGTCCACGTGATTTACTATTTCATTCCCTCGATTTGCTAAATCGTGCACACAATTTACTATTTCTTTCCCTTGATTTGCTAAATTGTCCACGTGATTTACTATTTCATTCCCTAGATTTGCTAAATTGTGCGCAATATTTACTATTTAGTTCCCTTGATTTGCTAAATCGTGCGCATGATTTACTATTTAGTTCCCTTGATTTGCTAAATTGTCCACGTGATTTACTATTTAATTCCCTCGATTTGCTAAATCGTGCACACAATTTACTATTTCCTTCCCTTAATTTGCACAAGATTTGCTAAATTGTGCGCATGATTTACTATTTAGTTCCCTTGATTTGCTAAATCGTGCACACAATTTACTATTTCGTTCCCTTAATTTGCACAAGATTTGCTAAATTGTGCGCATGATTTACTATTTAGTTCCCTTGATTTGCTAAATCGTGCACACAATTTACTATTTCGTTCCCTTGATTTGAGCAAGATTTGCTAAATCGTGCACATGATTTACTATTTCATTCCCTCGATTTGCTAAATCATGCACACAATTTACTATTTCGTTCCCTTGATTTGAGCAAGATTTGCTAAATTGTGCGCATGATTTACTATTTAGTTCCCTTGATTTGCTAAATCGTGCACACAATTTACTATTTCGTTCCCTTGATTTGAGCAAGATTTGCTAAATCATGCACATGATTTACTATTTCGTTCCCTTGATTTGCGCAAGATTTGCTAAATCGTGCACATGATTTACTATTTCATTCCCTCGATTTGAGCAAGATTTGCTAAATCGTGCACATGATTTACTATTTTGTTCCCTCGATTTGTAAATGGTGTGCACGATTTAGCCTACTATTTTTTCCTGCATGTCATGTGCGGGGCTCCGTAAGAAAACATTCAAACATTATGTTTTTATAACTTAATGGGAACATTAACAAAACGTTCTTAGAGTGTATTTTTTGTTAGCCGAGTTATTTATTCACACATTTAGTTTTGGCCAGGAAAAAAACATCCAGAATCCTGAAATAGCAGACCCCTGACACTAAGTGAGAATTAATAATGAGCCGTTCTGGAAAAAAAGAGGAACGGGAGAGTGGAAAGGAGAGGTTTATCTCCCAGACGGCTGCTCCCATGTTGTGTGACCCCATGGCAGACACTGGGAAAAAGATCCAGTGGGAATCTTACTATTCCAGCGATGCTCTTTTCCCTCCTGCTCTCTCACTCTCTCACACAAAGCAGTACTGTGGTGACACTAATGCAGTATCTTTCTGTTCTGGTGCCTAAAATATTAATAATAAATATTGAGATATCCTTTGAGAATTTAGCATCATTACACAGTTCAAAGTATTATAATAATTTAAGAAAATGCAGCATTGCAATTCATAACACTGAGAGCATAAACATGCATGCTTAGCAGGCCTGGTGGTTAACTCAAACACTAACTGAAAACACAAAGAAAAGTACACAAGCATTCAAAAGTTTGGATAGTTGTTTGATAGTTGGAAGTTAGGATTTTTTTTTTTTTTTTATTATTTATTTTTTTTTACATTTTTTAACAATTTCTGCTCACCAAGGCTGCATTTGTTTGATCAAAAATACAGTAAAAACAGTGAAATATTATTAAAATGTAAAACAGCTGTTTTCTATGTGGATATATTGTAAAATGTAATTTATATCCAGTGATCAAAGCTGAATTTTCAGCACCATTACTCCAGTCTTCAGTGTCACATGATCCTTCAGAAATCATTCTAATATGATGATTTGCTGCTCGAGAAACATTTATGATTATTATCAATGTTAAAAACAGTCATATTTTTGTGGAAACTGTGATACATTTTATTTTTCAGGATTCTCTGATGAACAGAAAGTTTAAAAGAACAGCATTTATTTGAAATAGAATCTAAATAGTAACATATTATGCAGTTAGTGTCACTTTTGATCAATTTAATGTGTCATTGCTGATTAAAAGTATTAATTTCTTTAAAAACACACATATTCTTACTGAACATACATAGTATGTACTTAAATAATACACATGTATGAATATTTATAAATACATGTGAAATGAGGAACCCAATAGAATTCTCCTGTCAGCCAATAGAATCATTTAGGCCTTGATTTGGCACAAAAACTGTGAATTTTGCACAACCCGCTTTTGCTCTCGACCAGAACCCAAGATATCACAGCGTTCCTGAACGTGAGACGTGGCTTATACAGATTCATCCACTGGAATGTTTGTGGACGGATGGAAAAGCAGGAAAAACACACTTCAGCTGAAATGTCAAAGTGTCGCATTTCTTGACTATAATCAGGGTTTTATGGTCGTTCGGTCGCACCGAAGCTCTCAACGTAATCAAACAGACCCAGGTTCTGATCTGCACCCACAAGAGACGTGAAAACACCAGTCACACCTAATATCCCGATTAAAAGACTAGCGCTAAAATCTACAAATGTGATGCAAGAGCCATTCGATACGTTTATGTGAAAACAGGAAATCTCCCGAGGAGCGTTCTTGGACGGGACGGAGGACACGAGATATATGAGGCTTATTTACATAGTGGAAAAGGTATGATTAACTTGTTAATGTTGCACATAACTCTGTTCAGCCAATGTCAGCAAATGGGTGGATTTGTAATCAAAACTAAACGATTCTCAAGGAGAAAATGTATCCCAAAACCACAGCTGCGTTCCCAGCGTTTGTCTGTCTCTTTCTGAGCGAGCATCTAAACCGTGTGGTTTGTCAAGTCTGTGAGACGGAGCTCGTGTTTCTATATCGCATATACGGCTTCGAAAATGACACATTTGATGCAAGCCTCGGTTTAAACATAAGTGTAATCTAAGACTGTAGTCGTACTTCATGTCAACAAGACACAAAGCAACAAACAAACCTCATCTATTTGCATAAAGAGCTACATTAAACCTCCAGAGGTCATGGCGTTTGACCCTTGAAACCGAAGCCCGAAGCAGCCCTTCAAAACCTCAAACACGCTTCACGTCAGCTGGAAAACAAAACACTGCGATCCGTCTGAAACACACAATGATTGAGCAGAAACAGCCACATGCTGGAGCAAATAAACTGGTGAATGAATAAAGATATAACGTGAAATTCTGTGGTTCTGGAACGGGTGCAGCATTGATTCCCTAAAGTCAACATGAAATCAAAACTGACCTTATTTACTTTTCTTGATGGGATTCGTGTTGCTGGTTTTATTGGGAACGATTCATTAGTGCACATTTGTACAAAAAATGTTTGCCTTCATCATCTTTCATCGAAATTATGAAACCACTTTCATTTTCAGCTGCCGTCACAAGTCTATTTCTGACGGACAGAATCAAGTCCTGTCCTGCACTGGAAAAAACTGGTGTAGGATTTACTCTGAAACTAAGAAATTGCTTGTAAATTTCACAAATAATTACAAAGAAAAGGCAAGCAAGCATGAAATTTTGAAGTCGAAAGACGCAAATAGTATTTACTCGTAAAACTACTCCAATAATCTTTATTTACAAGCGAAATACAGCAAATTACAAAAGTAAAATGGGTTGCATATTCTTACACCCTTCAAATTTATTAATAAATTTATGCACGAATAAACTGGGCTAACTCAAAAAAATTGAGTTACATCAAATTTTTTTAATTTAAGTAAGCAGAACTATCAAGTTTTGAGTTTTTAGTACTCATGAATGTTAATTGCTCCTAACTTATACATTTTGATAAAAATTTATTAAAAGATTTAGTTAATTAACTTTTTAATTTTGAGTTCTTGCAAATCAAATGTGTTATTTAGTTCACTGTAAACACTAATAAGTTGTCAGAACTCAAAAAGAGTTGAATGAGAAAAGAAAGATTTTTATTTTGTACTCATACATTTTTATCGTTCTTAACTTGAAATATTTGAGTACACTAATTAATACATCTAACTTAAAATTATCAGGTTATCTCAATGTAAATATTTTGCTAGCAATACAAACTAATTGGCATAACCAAACTAAAACTCCTTAATTTAAACACTTAATTTTAGCATTAACACTTAAGTTAGTCTAAATTAAAAGAAATGAGTTCAAACAACTCAAAACAATGAAACAGTTCAGTTTACTTGAAATATGTCAATACTGTGAACTCAAAAGAAAAAGAAAGTTCTAAATACTCATAGCAGTTAATTTAACTGAACTAATTTGTTTAATTTAAGTTTGTCCTACTCAAACCAATTAAGTATTTTGAGCATTAGGGATTACAGTGTGTGAGAAAGCCTTGTGATATAAAGGGAATTAAGACAGAATAAATCTGGTCTGTGGTCTGGCTTTTTTTCAGTAACATCTGATGTCTAGTATCTTTGTTTTTCCTTCTCTCGTCCGCTGCATACTGGTAGAAAACATTGGGAAATCAATAAGTAAAAGGTTTATATTCCTCGGAGGTGGAACATCCACTGTGAAATCACTCCAGGCTGACGCTTCCCATGTGTCCAGCTTTATGGACAGTTTCAATATGTGAGTTTATCAGCTCAGCATGTGGAAACAGTGAGAAACTATAAATGAAGACCTGAGAGTTTGTGTATCACCCTTTTCAAGAACTTTTATATTACATCCGGTCATACAAACAAACAAACACACACTGATTTAATCACAGCTCCTGTGCATCTACCAGTGGAAAGTGTGTTTTTATTGCCTTTTTTATGGTAATCTGTATATCAAGACCGACTCTAAACACCCTCAGATTTCTCCTGGATTTATAAAACATGAACATGTGCGACTAAAACACTCATGTTCTGTGGTGCAGTTAGTAAAAAATGACTGCATAACAATGATGGATGACAACCAGATTAAACACACGAGAGAAGAACGTTCATCGAGAGCTGTAAAGTGGAATGGAAAGACACTATATTATAAGGTGACATAGTTACATTGTACTTACTCAAACAAGTACTGAGTAATATTAATTAACTACATGTACTTACTATAGAGTTACAGTTTATGTTTAGTTACTTGTAATTTTGCATAATTTAATAACATGTAACTATGTCGCCTTAAAATAAATATGTTCTAAGAACGTTTTGCTACACTTATTTCTGAACGTTCTCTTGATGTTCAAAACGTCCAGTTTAAGAAATGTTTCAAAAATGTTTTTTCTTGGTTGTGTGAACGTTAAGGGAACATTCCATATTCTTCAAACATTCTGGGAATGTTACTTTCGAATGTTCTCTGAACATTCTAAAAATCAGTAGTGACATTTTAAAAATTTTAGACAAAAATCCAACTAAAAAAACACTGAACAATGTGTAAATAATGTTTTTGTGCCAACATTTTGAGAACATTATTAAAGACTTGATGACTTTGAACAAATATTCTATTAATTTTACTGGAAGAAATAGTAACTAGTACACTTTTAAGTACTATTAGTCGACCAATACAGGTTTTTTAATGGCTGATGCCAATAACTTAGAGATCAAGATATATGATAGGTTTATATGATAACCCAGGTTTGTCCATTTTCAACGCAACTTGGGTTGTTTTTAACTCAGCATTTTTTAGAGTGTATGTATATTTATTTTGCATAATATTCACTTTTTATGTAAAATAAAGAGATCTCCTGTATTCCAGAACTGCTTGAGTTTGAGTCGTTCATCCTGTAAAGCTGCTGTTGACAGAAATCTAATCCATCTATTTGTTTTAAAGGGGCTTCTGAGTTTTACGGTCCCCTGATGTTACGTTACACCAATGCTGCTTTTACAAGCTCACAAGTAGCGTCGCCCCACGCCTCGCCGTCACGTTAAACCTCTCGGGCGCTGAAAACAGCGTTTAGGCCTTGACCTTGTCACGTTTGGAGGGTTGGGGCTGATTTTACACCGGGGGGGTCGTGCTTAGGGTCCACAAAGACAAAAAGCGAGCTTGTCTCGCGTCCCTAGCCGCTAAACACTGCTGCTAATGCTCTTTGTACAGGAAGCCGGAGGAACAATGAGCTTTTCTACCCACAATTAGCTGTGCTAGAGACGCATACTAATGGGTCACACATCCAGAAACATCTCTCATTACCGTCTAACTATCGGCGATGAATAATTAGAAACTAAAACTTGAAAACTTTGAGCAGTGTGGCATAACGTCAGGGGAGACGGTGATATTTGGAGCCTGTCCTCTGTGCAGATCATCCTTCTGCATATTCAATGAGAACAGAGCAGCTGCCACGACAACCTGACCTTTGACCTCAGACTCAGACGGAACTTTCATTCGCGATTCCAGCGCAGACAGAGAACAACTGCCCATTTTACACCAGTCTTTGATCTCCATTTAACTCTACATTACTAATAAATCCTCAGCTGAATAAGATGAAGGCTGGTGATGGTGGAACATGTTTTACTGTATGGATATTTAATAGCAATGCTGAAAGAGATTGAGCTTTACAGAGGTTTCAGTATATACATGTACAAGACAAATTAAATGCACTCAAAACCGTAAGCTAAAACATTCAAGGTCAAAACCATATCAATCAATATAAGAATTAAACTTTTTTTTTTTCTCATTTTTTATTTTATGAATTTTTCAATCCTTTCATACACACCACTGTTGTCTTGTCATAAAAAGAAAAAAAAAACATTTTTTTATTTACAAATTTAAAAAAACACATTTGTTTTGTCTGTTAATTTCATATGCACCAATATGAAAATTTTGGCCGATACCGATAACTCTTTAAATTTGAAAGCCGATAACCGATATACTGGCCGATAAATATGCATCAAATTTTTCTATATAATTTTTGAGAGCCTGATTAAAAAAAACTAAAGTTTCACCATTAAAAGGCATGTCCCAAGCACACAATTATAATGTTCTCATTATAATATTAATATTGTACTTATATGACAGACTTGCACTGTACATAACTGTATTTTCCTTTTTGAAGTGATTTCAATCATATTTTAAGCAATTTAAAACCATCATGGTGATCAGTGCACATCTGAACTGTCTCAGCTGAAGGAAATAATCCATTATTTATTGGCTTTAAAATATAGGCCAAATTTACTCACCAGGCTGATAACGATAACATTAAAAATGAACATATATTGGCCGATACCGATATGGTGGCCGATATATTGTGCATCCCTAATCTTGTGGCTAATTACATAGATAAACCTGTAGGTGGTGATAAATGACTCTTTATGAGTGAATCACTTAATCATACATTCAATCGATTCGTTCAAAATACTGATTCATTCAGGAATGAAACAAATGTGTGTCTCTATGAATGAGTCATTGAATCATTCGCTCATTCTGCTGTGGCTTCGTTTGAAACTATTTATGCTGGCGAAGCAAATATAGATAAAGTAATTGACAATACTGTGTTTAAAATCTATTTTACTCAATATTAACTTGTTTATTAACTGTGAACGGCAATAGCTAAGTCATGTGATCACCTGCGATGAATCACTGCTATGACAATATTCAGAAGTCACTTACTTTTTATGTTCTGAATATTTAAAAATCTTCTCATACACACCACTGTTGGCTTGTCATAAAAAGAAAAAAACATTTATTTATTTATAAATATAAAAAAAAATACATTTGTTTTGTCTTTGAATTAATGTTAAGGATGCCCCGATATGAACATTTTGGCCGATACTGATAACCGATAATTTCTATATTTGAAAGCCGATAACCGATATATTGGCCGATAAATATACATCAAAATTGTCTATATAATTTTTGAGAGCCTGATTACAAAAACAAAAGTCATGTTAGCTTTAATATATTGGCCAAATGTTCTTATCTGGCCGATAAAAATAACATCACCGATATGGTGGCCGATATATTGTGCATCCCTAATTAGTGGTGCAGATTTTTCACTGTCTCTTCTGGCTAATTACATCAATAAACCTGTAGGTGGCGATAAATTACTCTTTATCAGTGAATCACTTAATCATACATTCAATAGATTCGTTCAAAACACTGATTCATTCAGGAATGAAACAAATGGATGTCTCTATGAATGAGTCATTGAATCATTCGCCTATTCTGCTGTGGCTTCATTTGAAACTATTTATGCTGGCGAAGCAAATATAGATAAAGTAATTGACAATACTGTGTTTAAAATCTGTTGTACTGAATATTTATTTGAGTAAAACGGCATTAGTTACGTCACCTGTGACGAATCACTGCTATGACGATATTAAGAACAGCGCTGCCGCTCATGTGATAATTGCTTAAAAATCTTGATAGTTCTTGAATCATACAGATGTGCAGATGCGTAAAATACATGTGTATGTGGTTGTAGGAAATATATTTCCCTCCACTTCAACATTTCTTCTGTAAAACTCAGCAGCCCGCGGACCCGTGACCAGCTCACCGCGACTCATTAATCTCATTCAGCCAAATATAAAGAGTAATATTTGTGTTAACTAGCCATTACCAGAGACAGGTGATAATTGAATTACTGCCGTAACAGCGGGACTGTCTGTGAGCCTGGCAGATTTTTTTCCTCCCGTTTCCCAAATAATGTTGTTGGAGTTTATTGGACCCAGGAGTATCCACGCTATGACCGCGCCATAATTAGCCCTGACTGATGGCGCGTAGTTAACATCAAACAATTAGCGCACATTGTCGTTTTCAGCACAGAAGAATAAATGTGGCCGTGAATGAGGGCTCAGGCCACTGGCTTGATGAAAAGCAGTTCTGGCATGGCCAGCAAATCAATTATGAAGCGAAAGAGAGCAGTGTCTTCTGGGTAACTGTCACTCAATCGTGCAAAGGCTAATTAATGTGTTTCCAAAACGGAGCTTTTCTTTGTAAACGGAGCAGATTTTAGGCAAAGCCTGGTTTCTAGCCAAGTTGTCATTAATTTATTCTACAGTGACTGTATGATTTATGACTGTAAAATCCACATCAATCTACAAGCCTTCTACAAAATCCACAACCATCTAATTAAATCGATGTGATGCTGACAGGCCAAAGAGTTATTCAAACAAATAAACCAAAGAAAAGCCTAAGAAACAGCATTGCGTTGAAAATCCTTCACCTAATTTGGTGTTTCCTGTAAATTTCTCATTATCCTATATTGTCACCAAATATTGGATTAAATTTTTTTGTCAACTTGTGTTCTTTCAGTTTGCACAGGTTTTTTATTTCTTTTTTAATCTGATTGATCGTAGGCCTTGTTGATCTGAGCTGATGCTCCTCAGTTTTTTGAGGTGAGTGAACTTTTTTCACTAAAAATCTGATGTGCATAAACTCAGATTAATGAGGCCAACATAAAATAAAATGAAATGTAAAATATAATATAATAAGTAATAAAAAATAATAATAATAAAGAACACAGAGCGTACGGAAGAGAGTTAGGGCAATAAAAAAAAAATAAACCTAAACATTTTTTTTAAAAACTAAACCTAAAAAAAAAAAAAAAAAAAATGAAACCTAAATTAAAAAATAATGTAAACTTTTTTTTTTTTAAATTAAACCTAACATTTTTAAAAAAAATTAAACCTAATTTAAAAAAAAATTTAACCTAAAAAATGTAATCTTGAGATTAAAGTCATTATAGTGCAAGAAAAAACATGTTAAATTTCGAGAAAAAAGTCTAAATAAAATGTTGAGAATAATCTCATTAAATTTTTTTAGTCGTGTTTCGAGAAAAAGCATTACATTTTGAGAAAAAAGACAAAATAAAATGTTGAGAATAAACTCAAATTTTGAGAATAAAGTCATTGCGTTTTGAGAAAAAACGTTTAATTTCAAGAAAAAAGTTTAAATAAAATTTCGAGAATAAACATTACATTTTGAGAAAAAAAGTCGAAATCAAATGTCAAGAACGCATTCAATCAGTGTCATGTTCATTGCATACTGATGATATGACAGAGCTGGATCACTTAGTCAAGCTATATTTTAGGCTTTTGTTTCAATAACAAAGAAATACCATCAGCTTTAGCTAATTATAACCAAATAATATGAACTTTAAAGAGAATTTGCAAGCAGCTGGGTCTTTTGAGAAGTAAAAACAGTCCAATTTGTGCAATGTAACCTACTTGCAAGAAAACAGGACATTCTAAAACGCTTAATGTGAAAAACGCTTAACGTGGCTTAATGTACTAAGACAGCGGTATTAAAAGACCAAACTCAGTAAACACCATACAAATAAAGCATACCATGTGCAGATGAGCGCAGAATATGAACATGAGGGTTAACATGCTTTATGTGGGGAACTGATTCATTCAGAATCTTGATAAACTTCAAGATTCAGTCTATAAAATAGTTGAAAGAAGTGATTAGAGTCCACTCAAACTGCACCTCTGTATGATCAGACATCGGAGGCATTGACACTGGCAGCCAATCAGACGCAACGCCACAAAATACGTCCAAATCCAGCATGGAGGTTCCGGCCGGCGGTCTCCAGAGAGACTCTTTTGAGGCCGCTAGAGCACAAAGGGGGTTTAATTATCTTGCTTTGTTATTCGCACAACAGATCTGCTTCATCCCCTTAAAAGAAGATTCCACTGTGAGCTGCTGGCCCGGTGTCGCCCCTCAAACGGACCACTGGCCACTTTGAAGCCCATTCTTTCGGCCCGTTTGTTTCTTGGGCTGAAGCCGGGAATCGTGGGGGTCTCTCAGCTGGTGCGGTGGGTTTCATAGAGCTTGTGAGATAGACAGACCGCTCTGCTGTAGAAGAGAGGCTTTGAAATACTTCACGGAGACAGAACCCTGCGGTGAGAGGTGCTGCGCAGGGAAATCCGAGCGGTTCTGTTCCTTTAGTCTGTGACTGTAAACGTCACATTTCAGAGATTCATGGACATTCAGAACCACAGCAGAGCACGAACTATTACAAGAACTTTGAGGAGAAAGAAATAAGGAAAAGCTGCTCTTTACTAACAAAAAAGTAGCATGGTATTATCTGACACATCACCAGGACTTTTCTGTAAGGCCTCTAGAGCTGTGTGGAATTACAGTAGAACACTACAATAAATAAATAAATAAAATAAAGAGAAAAATATTCAATTAAAATGTACATAAATTTTTGTTGTTGCATATTTTAAAAAAAACAATGCCTCATTGGCAAAATAAAATAAATAAAATAAATAATTTAATTTAATTTAATTTAAGGTAATTTAACTTTAAAAAAATTAAATTAAATTAAATTAAATTAAATTAAATTAAATTAAATTAAATTAAATTAAATTAAATTAAATTAAATTAAATTAAATTAAATTATAGTAAAGAAGTTCCTGAGTCTCATAATAAATAAATAAAGAGAAGAAAATCAATTCAATTTACAAGAATTTTTGTGGTTGCATATTTAAAAAAAACATGCCTCAGTGGCAAAAAAATAAATAAATAAATAAAATGAAATAAAATAAAATAAACAATTAAATAAATTAAATAATAAAATAAAATAAAAATTAAAATAAATAACAAAAAATAGTAAAGTAGTTCCTAAGTCTCATAAATAAATATATCTGTTTAAACTAAAGTAAAAGAGAAAAAAATGTAAGTAATTTACATTAATATGTGGTTACATATTTTAACAAAACATGACTCAGTGGCAGAAATAAAAATAAATAAATAAATAAAAAATTAAATTAAATTAAATTAAATTAAATTAAATTAAAGCAGTTCCTGAGTCTCATAATAAATAAATAAATAAATAAATAAAGAGAAGAAAATCAATTAAATTTACAAGAATTTTTGTGGTTGCATATTTAAAAAAAAACATGCCTCAGTGGCAAAAAAATAAATAAATAAAATGAAATAAAATAAACAAATAAATAAATTCAATAATAAAATAAAAATTAAATGAAATAACAAAAAAATAGTAAAGTAGTTCCTAAGTCTCATAAAGAAATATATCTGTTTAAACTAAAGTAAAAGAGAAAACAATTTAAGTAATTTACATTAATATGTGGTTACATATTTTAACAAAACATGACTCAGTGGCAGAAATAAAAAAATAAAAAATTAAATTAAATTAAATTAAATTATAGTAAAGCAGTTAAATAAATAAATAAAGAGAAGAAAATCAATTAAATTTACATGTTTTTTGTGAACAAAACAAATAAAACCAAATATGCCTCAGTGGCAAAATAAAATAAAATAAAATAAATAAAATAAAATAAAATAAAATAAAATAAAATAAAATAAAATAAAATAAAATAAAATAAAATAAAATAAAATAAAATAAAATAAAATAAAATAAAATAAAATAAAAAAACAAAATTCTCGATTCTCGTAAATAAATATTTCAACTAAGAAGCTGAGTAAAGATGGTTTGAGTTCTGGTGTGGTAAGTTATAAACTTTAGTACTTGCCACAAACACTCAAGAAAAACTGAGTTACAAAACATGTTTTTTGGGGGGAAAAAAACAGGAAGTAAAAGAGAAAAAAAATTAAATATGTCACTTCATTTTTTTGTGGCTGCACCCTTTTAAAAAACACATCTCAGTGGCAGAACTCAAGCTTGTTTTGCCTTTGAATTTACTCCAAAAATATCCCACTGAATAAATGTCTGTGGCTTTGTTAAGTGTTGTGCTTGTCTGCTGGAGATCTGCATTGAAAAATAAACTGTTGCCACACCTGGGTTTTCCCACATCACTCAAACCTTTATGAATATTGAGCTTTATGCGCACTCATAAAAAGAACGACTGTTGCCGGTAAAAGAGACAAAATCGCCCTCAACATGCCAAAGAACGTTTCTTAAGGGACGTGAAATAAGTCTCGGCCTCCAGCGGCCCTTTAGCCTGACCTTGTGTACAAACCTCCACGGGCATTAATGCGATACGCCATTAGTGTGAAAAAGAATTTGTTCCGTTTACATAAGGGACGCCACCTCCGTGCCAGCAGGCCGTGGGCTCAGCGCTTTTCCAGATGGCATCGGATTAAGATCCGACCCTCGCTCCGCTTTCCGCCGTCAGGAAAGTGCCTCTTTCCTAATATATGAGTCCTCGGAGAAAAAGAGCGAAATCATGAAAACCGAGCCGTCGGACAGAGTTTTACAAGTGCCTTGCTGAAGAATGTAGATAAGAAATAAAGCAGTCATTTTATCCTTTATTGTGTTTGCTATTGCAATAAAAGTTTCTACTGTATAAAGTTGCTTTATTTGTGTGTTTCCCACAAGCTCGAGCCACAGAGCACGAGTTATATTTGTTTTATAATAATCATTTCGCCCCGAGCAGTAAAATCTGAAACTAAATGGAATCCGGCACAATATACGGCACTTAATAACAGCAAACAGAGCGCAGCGGGACAAAAGCATCCGCTCGTAATGTTATTAATGACCCTGCTGCACTTCACGTGGAGCTTTTCCTTGTTTTTCCTTTTGTTTTTCCATTTTCCACTCCTGTACAGACCATGTCCGGTCTCTAAAGGATGTGTTTGCCATCGATTACTTCGGACTGCCTTCAAAGAAATTGCGAATGTAGCCTGAAGCTTGAAAGCATCAAACCTCATCCTTCCATCTCAATAATTGCAGATATGAAATGGCCCAATTTTCCTGCAAATTGCAGGTATTCCAATTCTTGCAACAATAATGGAAAATGCAACAGCTTCAAAATGCCCTAGAATTAATTATTGTGCTATGTGACAACTGCACCTTGGCAAAGTGTGCTAAATCCATCACTTAAATGCAGCTTTCTTCAGCCAAGCACAATAATCTTCCCCTAAAGCCCGAATAGCACTTCAATCCATTTGCGGCTGGTATTAGCGCTCAGAGACTCTGATATTTCGCTCCGGAACGACACCGGCGGCAGACGTCCGCTCCCCGCAAATGATAGATTCCCCAAAAGCAAACAGCGCCAAAGAAAGCTCGCCCGGATTCCAGGAGAGCGTTTCCCATGAAAGCGTGTCGAAAACTACCGGGTCCGATCACACGGGGGCTGGAACGGACGGCCAGACGGGCCTCGTGACTCATTAGTGGGGGATTTAGACACATGACCTGTGATTGGACATCTGGAGCAGGACTGCACTGCTGATTGGCTAAGCCAGGAGAGGAAAAAAATAACACATGAGCAGTTCTCAGAGAAAAGATCACAAGAGTTTGCATGCACTAATTTTGTGAATCCAATCTGATTTCAGATCTGTTTATATAAACCTAAGGCCGTGTTTCCACCAAAGTATTTTTCCAGTGGCTAGTGTAACTGTTTTCAATGGGAGCGCCGCGTTTATTAAAGGCGCTGAGCATCTGTTTCATTTCATATGTTTTACAATTGTATTGCATATAGGCTATTTCTGCCACAATAACAGCCCGTTTCAAATCTATGCATGCTTTTTTCCCCTCTTTCGCTGAGGTGAAGCGGTGATGAAATATTGTTCTTGCAAATACTTCCCACTATTTCAGTGAATGACAGTGAAGTGCAACAGTTATCATACGGTCAAAAAGGTGAATTTTGAATTTATCTCTTCCTGTAAACTCAGAGATATATGTAATTCCGGCGGGGACATTCTGGATTCGGATGGTAATACAATCACTGACTAGACCCTGTAAATGTTGAAAATACCTTATGTCGCCGTGAGCATAATTGTTGTTTTTGCCTTAAAGGGATCATGAACTGCATTGTTTTATAATGTTTCCTGAGGTGCACTTATAATGTTAGTATGATTTTTACATCAAAAACTGCCATAATTTAGAAATAAAAGGCATTTTTCCTACCCTGATTTTGAACGCTCTGTTTTAAGGGGCGTGTCTTCTGTGAGACTTCAGTGGAAACGCCCACTGCTGTGATTGGCTGACATCTTTGCATATGAAATAGCTCAGTATTACTCTCTCAAAAACTTTTAGCACATTTTTACAGCACTATTACAGCTCTCAAGGTTATCTAATTGTGAAAAGCATTATATTGAGATCGTGGCATGAAAGGTTGCAGTGATGAACATGTAGTCGATCACAGACATGTTGTTGAGATCATGAAAGCAGTGATCTCGTCAATTTCTGCACACTAACACATGCTTTCATCATAACTAACTGTGCAAATGCGATGCAACTAAGAGATTTGTTGAATAAAACGAGAGTTTTGTTTGATTGACAGCTCCAGCGATTGTAAAGGGAGCGTTCTTTGATTTTCGTCCTACTAAGAGAATCAAGGTGAAGTTGAGCGTTTAGTCGCTGGTTTGATTTACTGACACACAGATAAAGATCATGTGACTGTACATGAATCATTAATATCAGATCAGGCATTAGAATGAACACAGTTACTGACATGTTGTTGCATTACTGTCGAGTCCAGATCGTAAAAGTCTGATAATGCCGAAATGCGATTGATTTACCAAAGAATCCACAGTGAAATGAACCAAATATAAATAAAGCATAAAGACATTCACATTGTTGAAAATAAATAATCATATTCCTGCATTAGGATAATAATGTTATTTTAGTCCTGTATCGCTCTTCTCTCCTCCTCATCTCACTAACACACCAGTGGGCGGGGCTAACTCTGCAGTGATGATGTAGGCGTGGCTTTCTTCTGTGGAGGCGGAGTTTCATCTATCTATAGGCACATTCGGGGTCGAGTCGTTCTCTGGGTCTGGTGTCAATAAAAGCTTTTATTGGACTAACAAGGAAGTTTTCAGTTCTGAAACTTACAAGATATTCTTATAGTACGATGAGCTCTTATATATCAAAAGCTCAAGGAAAAGTTGATTTCTCGATTCATGACCCCTTTAGATCAGAAGAGCTTTTTAGCAAACATTCAGCATCTATTCTCTCATCCACTGACCAGTTCGTAAGACATGAGATGTAAATAAACATGCACATTTGATTGAGAAAATAGTCAGATTCAAGCATTTACATGCTTATTTTTGGATTATTTTAGCTCTCTTTCAATTAAGTCATCAATCTGATTATAAACGCATCATTTGTGTGCATGCAAACATGTCTCAAACTGTGCTCAGATTTACTAACATACCGAAGTCTGCAATCAAAAGTCTCGATTAGATGATCCGAGCATCTGCATGAGTCCGTTTTTATTTCTCCAAAAGGATTTTAATCCAAAAACAAAGTTATCAAAATGAAACACCACTCCGAACACAAATTTGTCCCCTGAGCTACAGAGAAAGTGAGCAATAAAATTACGTTCTGGGTGATGAAAAATGAATGCATTAAAACCTGGATCTGAAACACATTTTCATGCTTTAATTTATGGCACTTATTATCTTTTTTAGAATCTCATGCTAAAAAAAGCAGCATCATAAGACAACAGCGACCAGACAACAATCTATCATGGGTATCAAGGCTTCAAGCACTGCTCTGATTCATTCTAAAGATTATTCTGCTCATCACTGAAAATCAAAATGTCACATCACACAGAACAATGAACTATTGAATACAAATAAAGCTCCTATTTAGCGCAGAAGAGACTACAATAACGCCGGCGAATAGTTCACTGTACGCTTCAGGTCGCCGGGTGCATGTGACTCGCTTTGAGAGGCCAAAATAACTCTCTTCTCCACTCAATACAACATCTGCAATGTGCAGGAGGAAAACATACTTGTGACCTTTTCTTGATGAAAATGAAGGTATTAATGAGGCATATTTCAAATGGTACAAACATAATCCATAACCTATGACGCACAGATACTTACGAGGAACTGAGTTAGATGATTCGATTATGTGTGGTGCAACTAAACATAAAACAAAAGGTCATTTTAATATTCCGCCCACATAAAATGGCAGTGTTGCATTTGCATGCTGTGACTCAGAGTATTTCAAGGGGACAGTTAAAAAATGGCTCCAAATAATTCACATGAGTGAGCATTTATAAGAGCGTTCGGTCCTGATCCATTAACCTACACCCTGCATGACCTTTGACCCCATGACATACTGTGATGCACACCTACATGTGTATAAAACATATGAGCTTCATCAGGTTAAAAGCAGGATTCCTCCTGTTTGATTGACAGCCTGTTCTGAGGCGGGGCTCAGGTTACGATTACACCAGCACACGTCGGGTAATTACACACGATGCGGCTCGTTGGGCTCAGTGCGACCTCTCACCCTTTTACTCTAGTGATGTGCAGAAACATTTCCTGCATTAGGCTGCATTTAACAGCGGCTGTAAAGTTTCCTGCATACAGTGCATTCAACCTTAAAGGCGTCCTTGATTATGATTTGACTAACTTTAGTTAGTGTGTAATGTTGCTGTTTGATCATAAACAACATCTGCAAAGTTACGACGCTCAAAGTTCAATGCAAAGAGAGATATTTTCTTTTACAGAAATCGCTGTTTAAGGACTACAACAAACAGCTGGTAGGGACTACAACGAGCAAAATTTACATAAACCCCGCCCCCGAGAACACACAACAAAGGGGGCGGGGCCATGTTGGGCTGCTTTAGAGAAGAGGAAGAGTTGTTTTTGTAAATGCCGTCATTTTACGCCGGACTGCTTCACAAACGAGGGTCAATTCAACACAAAAGATGAACATGACGGCACATGCTAGTGGATGAGTTGAATCAACTCCACAGCAACTACATCAATTTATCCACTAACCATTCAGAAACGTCTAAAAGTTGTAACTTCTTCCTGAGTCTCTCCATCAGTGTCGACTCCGGTTTGAACAATGTAAGGCTGAACACTTTCGTCATTTTGGCTGCGTGAGATTCTCCAGCTTTGTTGTTGTTGAGCTGTTAAAGCTCCGCCCTCTTCTGGAAAGCGGCATCTCATTTGCATTTAAAGGGACACACACAAAAATGGCTTGTTTTTGCTCACACCCAAATTTGACAAGCTAATCCATTCATCCATTCATCCAATCATCCAAATTACAGTATGTTCGCATAAATTAAAAGCTTTAAAAAAAAAGCTTTTTGATGTTAGTGAACTGTCAGTGACATGAAGCATCTATGCACTTTTACACACAAAAAAGAAGCAAGGAAAGTGTGTGTGTGTGTGTGTGTGTGTGCTGTAGGGGTGATCTCTGGACAAACAGTGACCTTGAAAGAAGATTTGAGAGACGTGAACGACAGACACTCACCCCCTGTGAGCACTAATGCGCCCCTCTCTCAGAGATAATTACTCACAGCGGGGTAAAAAGGGGGGAATTTCCGTAATGACAAGCCTTTAAAACACGACAAGAAATACAGTATCGTGGACCGGACAAGGGCGAAATGCCATGCCACCCACCAGATGGTGTCTAATCGGGGTGGAACCATAGCAAGAGGAAATAAAAACAGGCACCAGACCGACCACACCCCGATAAAACACACGGCCACTGCTTAAGACTGCTTAAGAATGAAATACATACAAATTTTACATTTAACTTTCTAAAATCTAGGAAACAAGAAACTGGATGCTGGTTAACATTAATGCAACTCACATTCAACACCCATTATTCATCATTCAATCAACTCTTCATGATAAAATCAAGTCACGCCCTACATATGTTTTCACGATGACTTTAATAACAATAATATCTAGCATATCATGCAGACAGTTGACTTCAGTGCGTGTTTGCGTGTGTCGTCTGTCGAGTCAGCAGGACTCATCAGGAGCTGTTTGGTTTGGATCAGCGCGGTTCAGGCGGGTTGACTTTACAGCCGCTGTTAACAAAAGAAATGTGTGTGTATGACGGAGAGCTGAATATATGAACGGCAGAGACTCAATGTGAGCACATTCCACATCTATTGTGCTTCCTCTTTCACCGCAAGACACTCCTGTGAAAAAACTCTTTTCATCCATGCAAACATGTTTCATTCATCTTACTGAGCCAATACATATTGTTCAAGCTGTTAATGTGCCTAACTGCATCAACACAAAAACTTGTTCTATTTCTTGAAATTTACTGCAGGTTTTTTTTTTTATTGTCAAAATGCATGATAAAAATGAATGTACCTATTAAAGTGTAGAAACTATTGACACTAAAAAATGCTGGGTTAAAAACAACACAAGTTGGGTTGAATATGGACAAACTCAGCGAATGGGATGTTTTAACCCAGCGATTGGGTTGTTTTAACCCAGCGACTGGGTTGCTTTACAGCGATTGGGTTGCTTTAACCCAGCGATTGGGTTGTTTTAACCCAGCGAATGGGATGTTTTAACCCAGCGATTGGGTTGCTTTAACCCAGCGATTGGGTTGTTTTAACCCAGCGAATGGGATGTTTTAACCCAGCGATTGGGTTGTTTTCACCCAGCGATTGGGTTGTTTTAACCCAGCGATTGGAATGTTTTAACCCAGCGATTGGGTTGTTTTAACCCAGCGATTGGAATGTTTTAACCCAGCGATTGGGCTGTTTTAACCCAGCGATTGGAATGTTTTAACCCAGCGATTGGGTTGCTTTAACCCAGCGATTGGGTTGTTTTAACCCAGCGAATGGGATGTTTTAACCCAGCGATTGGGTTGCTTTAACCCAGCGATTGGGTTGCTTTAACCCAGCGATTGGGTTGTTTTAACCCAGCGAATGGGTTGTTTTAACCCAGCGAATGGGATGTTTTAACCCAGCGATTGGGTTGTTTTCACCCAGCGATTGGGTTGTTTTAACCCAGCGATTGGAATGTTTTAACCCAGCGATTGGGCTGTTTTAACCCAGCGATTGGGTTGTTTTAACCCAGCGATTGGAATGTTTTAACCCAGCGATTGGGTTGCTTTAACCCAGCGATTGGGTTGTTTTAACCCAGCGAATGGGATGTTTTAACCCAGCGATTGGGTTGCTTTAACCCAGCGATTGGGTTGCTTTAACCCAGTGATTGGGTTGTTTTAACCCAGCGAATGGGTTGTTTTAACCCAGCGAATGGGATGTTTTAACCCAGCGATTGGGTTGTTTTCACCCAGCGATTGGGTTGTTTTAACCCAGCGATTGGGTTGTTTTAACCCAGCAATTGGGTTGCTTTAACCCAGCGATTGGAATGTTTTAACCCAGCGATTGGAATGCTTTAACCCAGCGATTGGGTTGTTTTAACCCAGCGAATGGGATGTTTTAACCCAGCGATTGGGTTGCTTTCACCCAGCAATTGGAATGTTTTAACCCAGCGATTGGGTTGCTTTAACCCAGCGATTGGGTTGTTTTAACCCAGCGAATGGGATGTTTTAACCCAGCGATTGGGTTGCTTTAACCCAGCGATTGGGTTGTTTTAACCCAGCGATTGGGTTGTTTTAACCCAGCGAATGGGATGTTTTAACCCAGCGATTGGGTTGTTTTCACCCAGCGATTGGGTTGTTTTAACCCAGCAATTGGGATGTTTTCACCCAGCGATTGGGTTGTTTTAACCCAGCAATTGGAATGTTTTAACCCAGCGATTGGGTTGTTTTAACCCAGCGATTGGAATGTTTTAACCCAGCGATTGGGCTGTTTTAACCCAGCGATTGGAATGTTTTAACCCAGCGATTGGGTTGCTTTAACCCAGCGATTGGGTTGTTTTAACCCAGCGATTGGGTTGTTTTAACCCAGCGAATGGGATGTTTTAACCCAGCGATTGGGTTGCTTTAACCCAGCGATTGGGTTGTTTTAACCCAGCGATTGGGTTGTTTTAACCCAGCGATTGGGTTGTTTTAACCCAGCGATTGGGTTGCTTTAACCCAGCGATGGGGTTGTTTTAACCCAGCGATTGGGTTGCTTTAACCCAGCGATTGGGTTGCTTTAACCCAGCGATTGGGTTGTTTTAACCCAGCGATTGGGTTGCTTTAACCCAGCGATTGGGTTGTTTTAACCCAGCGAATGGGATGTTTTAACCCAGCGATTGGGTTGCTTTAACCCAGCGATTGGGTTGTTTTAACCCAGCGAATGGGATGTTTTAACCCAGCGATTGGGTTGTTTTCACCCAGCGATTGGGTTGTTTTAACCCAGCGATTGGGTTGCTTTAACCCAGCGAATGGGATGTTTTAACATTAAAAAACACTTACTTTAAATGGTAAAAGTTGTTCTCAAAAAAGTCAAATGACTTCACGTCTGTCTGTCTGAACCGTCTCACTCCCTCCAGCAGATGAGACTTTAATTAAAGTGGAACAGCTACATCATCTGAGCTTATCTGGAAATACAATCGGATCCTCAACCTCTGTACGTTATATATATATAGTGACTCTCAGAGTGAAAAGCCCTTTCTCTGTGCTTTAATCACAATGCAGATGTGATATTGACTGGTCATTTTGTGAGTCAGGTAATGGCAGCAGGATATTAAAAAAGGGAAAGAGAGAGGGAAAAAAAATCAATGTGCTGTGCTTTAATTCTGCAGACTCATTTCTCAGCACAGGTGCAAAGAGCGTTTCACAGGACACGGAAAAGCACCAAAACGTTCCCACTTCGGCAACCTCTCGGGGGGGTTGAGTGAGAATGAATAGCGTCCGCTGACAGGGCTGTTTATTTTGCACACACAGTCTGAGTTTTAACACCCAGGAATTATGCAAATCATGTAACGGCACAAACACACCCATGAATATTTGGCAGCGGCTTTTACACTAAGTGTAAAGTGCAAACGTGCCGGACCTTCTGCCAGCTACAGTATCTGGGTTGGTATCACAGTAAAAAAAAAAAAAAAAAAAAAAAAAAAAAAGCCAAATAAAATTTACTTTTAATTATATCCTTTTTTTAAAATTATGCACACACTTAACAAGTCACATATTTTCTCAAAGTATAAGTGAGCGATTTTTTTTTTTTAAATAATGAAAACAATAAAAAAAAAAACTACACTCATTCGCTTACAATACAGTTATCTTTAAACAATAGTTGAGTTAAATAAAACTACCCAGCAGGTTGGGCAAACATTTAACCCAACTGCTGGGTTAAAATATCCCATTCATTGGGTTTGTCCATTTTTAACCCAACTTGGGTTGTTTTTAACCCAGCATTTTTTAGAGTATATAATAATAAGAAGAACTGACCCATAATTACTAAATATGATTAATAACAAGAGAAACAAAATAACAATTAAAATAAATCCTGTACTAAGTGGGGTTTCTACTTGGTTTCTACCACTCGCTGTACTAAAACTGAGAGTGTAAATAGTGGTAGAAACCAAGTACCAAGTATAAATAGACACAAACATCATCTTGTTTACACTGCAAGTGCATACAGTGCAAACAGATGAAATATGCTTAAATGACAAATGCATAACTGTAAATGTGCTAATAATATATCTGATATCTAAGCAATGGTGGATGAAGTTAGTGAAAATAACCTTTGCACTGTGTAAGTAGTGTAAATAGATTTTGGTTCATTCACACCAAGGACGATAATATACCAATAACAATATAGGGCTAAATATAAAAGAATCCCTTTAATTTCAGCAGACATTTTTCTGTGGCACTCTTTAAAATACTGAAATATAAATATATGTCTGATTCTACATGATATAATGAACTGCAGTAATGATTGCTAAACAATATGTTGTACAGTGAATCGGCTCCTGTCTGCAAAATGGATTTACAGCAATCCAGTGTGAATGTGAGCAGGGGTTAACTGGTATTTCTGTGCTTTTCTCGGCGAATAAAAAGAGCCACATGAAGAAAAACCCAAAAATAATAATCTCATTAAAGAGAAAGTCCTCTTTGAAGCGCACCGTCACTCACTAGCTCCTATGACCTACATCATATTCATTCTAGTAAGCACCAGATCAAGGCAACAGAAGTCAGATTTAACAAAGCATTTCCTCTTCATGCATAGTGATGCAAGCCCGTCTTTCCTTATTGGCTCACTTGTGCTTTCACGTCCTTGGAAGATCGTTCTGTAGGCGCTGGTTGGTCCGTCGGTCGGGCGGTTGGTTGGTTGGTTGGTGGCAGAAGCAGAGCTCCAGCATTGCGTGCCAAAAGCCATCAGGGAAAAACTCAAAAGCCAAAGTCACGTGATTCACTCAACCCACACGCCGCCCCCCGCTCTCTGATCTCCAGACACCGGCCACTTTTCGACACGCCACGGCCCTCGGCCTCCACCCAAACCAGACACCATCAAACCCGAGAGTCTAAGAGATTCAGGCACCTGAAAACTCTCTACTGTCTCTAACAGATCACAAAACGACGACAACAGACACAAAAGAAATCAGTGAAACCTTCAAGAAAAGAGAATATTTTAAAATACGACAAGGCTTTCATCCACAAACATAAGATGAGCGTAGAAATATTTGAGTGTTTACTATGCAAACCACACAATAATTATGCTAAAACATTATTTTGAGTAGAAAAAACACCTACTATGAAGAATACAATACATAAACATGAATTTCATAGCTTGTTGGTCAAATTTATATAATTCTCAATAAAAAAAGTAATATATCAAGACATTTAGAGGAAGAAAACTACTGGGACAACCACAAGGACATTTATATAAGAGTATAAAAAATAGAAAATATATATATTAAAAATAAATAATGTTAAACAATGTATAAAAAGACATGATAATTATGTATATTTTCAGAATTTAAAGACTACTATATATATTATATATATTAAAATGACATTTTGCCAGCTATATTATATATTATCTGGGTAAATATCTCAGAAAAAATAACCAAAATGTAGCAAATTATTGACCAAAATAACAAAAAAAGCCCAAAACCTAATTATTTTATTTATTTTATTTTTTATTTTTTATTTTTTTTAAATTATGTTGTTATTTTGGATCAAATTGTGGTAAAAAAAAAAAAAATAATTAAAGTAAAGCACACAAAAAGAATAAGTGAGAGAACATTTTTAAATAATATACAGTATAATTGACCCATAATAACTTAATATACACAAAAACTAAAATAATTCTAGTGAATTTATTCCAAAATAATTCCAAAACTAAAAAATGAAATATGATTTGTGTACAGACAAATAAAAAAAGTACTGTGTACTATATTAAATGATTACACTACCCTCTTCAGACATGTTAATGTGACGTGCAGATCATTGTGCTGATAAAAGTTCATTTAAGTGCCGATACTTACTATAATTTAAAACTAAGAGTTCATTAGGAGAAACGGCCATGCGGTGCGAGATCTCGCTCCTAAAGAATGCAATTACTGCTTTCATAATTGACAGTTACATCTTTTTAATCACATGATGGCTCAAGCTATAATGAGGCGAATGAATGATGCAAATAGCAAAAAGTCAAGAAAATAATCATCAGTGGGTTTTATCAGCAGGGTACGATCGCTTCCACAGCGTCTTGTGTCCGTGAATCCTAAACAAGCGGAGAACTCAATTAACTCCACAGCAAGAGCAGCAGAAATAATCCATAAGCGCCCGAGGCTGCATAAGATCCTTTATGAATCTGTGGAAACACAACCATACAGGGGGTCCAAATGTACCGGACCTCCATTTAACTCCATCTGAGGGAGCTGATTTCCCAAATTCAGAGATTTTCGGAGCAGACTTCTTAAAGATGACGCCTATAATGTGGTGATGGAGATTTAGTGCAACACGATATGATGATTTACACAATATTATCAAGACAGAAAGAAAGAAAAACTAGGGATGCACGATATATCGGCCACCATATCGGTATCAGCCGATATATGTTCATTTTTAATGTTATCATTATCGGCCTGATAAGAAAATTTGGCCGATATATTAAAGCCGATAAATAATGGATTATTTCCTCCAGCTGAGACACTTCAGATGTGCACTTTTCACCATGATGGTTTTGAATTGCTTGAAATATGATTGAAATCACTTCAAAAAGGAAAATACAGTTAAGTGCATCATATAAGCGACATAATATTATAATGAGAATATTATAATTGTGTGTTTGGGACATGGCTTTTACTGGTGAGACTTTTGTTTTTGTAATCAGGCTCACAAAAATTATATAGAAAATTTTGATGTATATTTATTGGCCAATATATCGGTTACCAGCTTTCAAACATAAAGAATTATCGGTTATCGGTATCGGCCAATATTTTCATATCGGTGCATCCCTACCACTAATTCACAGACAAAACAAATGTATTTTTTTAAATTTATAAATAAATAAATGTTTTTTTCTTTTTATAACAAGACAACAGTGGTGTGTATGAAAAGATTTTAAAATATCCATAAAATAAAAAGTAAGCGACTTCTGAATATTGTCATAGCAGCGATTCGTCGCAGGTGATCACGTGACTTAGCTATTGCTGTTCACAGTTATTAAACAAGTTAATATTGAGTAAAATAGATTTTAAACACAGTATTGTCAATTAATTTATCTGTATTTGCTTCATAAACGTAAATAGTTTCAAACGAAGCCACAGCAGAATGAGCGAATGATTCAATGACTCAATCATAGAGACACACATTTGTTTCATTCCTGAATGAATCAGTGTTTTGAACGAATCGATTGATTCAATCAAAAAGAGACATTTGTTGCCACCTACAGGTTTATTTATGTAATTAACCAAAAGAGACATTGAAAAATCTGCACCACTAATTAGGGATGCACAATATATCGGCCACCATATCGGTATAGGCCAAATGAGTAAATTTGGCCTATAAATTAAAAACGATAAATAATGGATTATTTCCTTCAGCTGAGACACTTCAGATGCGTACTGATCACCATGATGGTTTTGAATTGTTTGAAATATGATTGAAATCACTTCAAAAAAAGAAAATACAGTTAAGTACAGAGCGAGTTTGTCATATAAGCTACATAATATTATAATGAGAACATTGTAATTGTGTGTTTGGGACATGGCTTTTAACTTTTGTTTTTGTAATCAGGCTCTCAAAAAATATATAAAATTGTTTATTTAAATTTATCGGCCAATATATCGGTTATCGGCTTTCAAATATAAAGAATTATCGGTTATCGTTATCGGCCAAAAAATTCATATCGTTGAATCCCTAAGAAAAACCACCAATAAACTTGATGAACATTACAATTTTTTAATAATGTATACATTTTCCTCATTTAAATAATTCCCACCCAAAATAAAGGGGCGGGGCCTGGTTGAGTTAGTTAGTAGTGTGTTGAGACTGGCGGTTATGGTAAGGGGCGGGACATTTCCCAAACACCAATCACAACATGCTGCTCCAGCCGACCAATCAGAGCACATTGTGCTTTTCAGAAGGAGGGGCTTCATAGAGACGGGAGCGTTACTGACAGACTGGGAAGAGAGGAGCTGCAACAATGAGGAAAATAATCAACATTCAAGCAGGAAAACCTGTTCTAGAAGAACCCAAAAACAACATCAAGACTTTGTAAAAGGGAATAACAGAGGGTCTTTCATATTTTGACAACAGTGATGTCGTTTTGGTGATGGTGGACTTTAATAACTCATGTCTTTGTTGGTGATTTGACTTGTGTCTTCTGAAGGTGCTCTCACTGAGAAAGCGCTCATAAATTCTCTTTATATGTTTCCTGGACACGCAGAGACTAATGCATCTATCAGATGCTTTATGGCTGCATTGTAGCTGCTCATACATGCCATAAAAGCATTGTAAAGTCAGCTTGGATGGAGTGCTTTTCTTTAGACCACTAATTGCTCACGCAGCAAGACACATTTTTACGGGTGTATTACCTCATCTCTTTATGGAAATATTTATGTTTCTGTCCAGAAGGAATGTTTTATCATTGCTGGTTGATTTTGGATGGAGGTTTGTCTTTTACTGGCAGAAGTGTCTGGATTTGGCTGCAGATCGCATGATTTGATCAGTTAGTGTAAACAAAAACAAGTTTGGATAAACAAATTAAGCAATACGTCAGTTTGTAATTAAAATGCACGAATTGCAGTGTGTGTGTGTGTGTGTGTGTTTTCGCTGTAGGTGAGTCACCATAAACATGCCCTCATGCGTTTGTTTCTCAGGTGTCGTGTTCACCTGAAGATTAAGAATTTCCCACAAGCTTCTTTGTAGCCGTTGTGTTCGGTTGCTTCTTAAGCTCACAGGCTAGTAACTAAATCCCAGCAGTCTTTGTTCAGAAACACAAAAGACATGGTTTCCGTGGCTGGGAGTTGGACGACTGAGGGTTGGCAAGGTGTAAAACAAACTCAACCTAAGGCCATGTGTGCACTTTTAATTTGAGACGGACCGTGTTTCTGCCAGGTAAATCTGTGCTGCACAAAAGGAGCACTAGAGGAGAAACCAATGAGACTTAATTAGAGGCTGCTAACTAATGACATGGTTTAAGCTTTCACTTTAAGCGCAGTCGCTGGAATGTGAGCGACACAAAACTTGCAAAACGAAGTTTTCTGCATTGCCACAATACTGTATTTACATTGGGCTATTGGGAAGGGATTTACACTGCTGGACAGGAATAATTAAGTCTCTTCTGCTCACAAAAGCTGCATTTATTTGATTAAAAATACATTAAAAATAGTCAAAAAGTTTTGTAATTTAAAATAACTTTTATATATGTGAATATATAGTAAAATGTAATTTATATCCAGTGATCAAATCTGAATTTTCAGCACCATTACTCACATGATCCTTCAGAAATCATTCTAATAAGCGGATTTGCTGCTCAAGAAACATTTATGATGATTATTATTAATGTTGAAAACAGTTATTATTGTGGCAATCGTGATACACTACAATTCAAAAGTTTTTTTAAAGGACATTAAATTGATCAAAAGTGACAGTAAAGACATTTATATTTCAAATAAATGCTGTTCTTTTGAACTCTCTATTCATCAAAGAATCCTGAAAAATAAAATGTAACACATATGAACTGTTTTGTAATAATCATAAATGCTTGAGCAGCAAATCATCATATTAAAATGATTTCTGAAGAAAATTCAAGTTTTCATCACAGGAATAAATTACATTTTAAACAGTTATTTTTAATGGTAATAATATTTCACAATTTTTACTGTATTTTTGATCAAATAAATGCAGCCTTAGTGAGCAGAAGAGGCTTCTTTCAACTTACTCCAAACTCGCTAGTGTAAAATCAGCAAGAAAATAAAAAGCACGGCAAGTTATTGCCAACGACGCATAATGCGCAGCTCTATAAACACCTCAACGCTGGACCGTCAGTATAATTAATTTAGCATGTAGATCTGATCCTGATTACCACCGAGATCTGTTCTGACCAAATATGGTTGGCAAAAAAAAAAAGGAAAAACTTTTCTTTTTCCAATTACTATTGCACCAGAGCGGCTCAAGAATGCTTTGAAACAAAAAGCAAAGCCACAATTGATGCCAGCCATTTCTTTTTGTGCTGTTCTCTCTAGTCATCGGCAGGCTGTAAATCTTCAGAGAGTCGATATTCCAGCTCAGCTCAATGTCAGCGCTGGTTACGCCTGATGCGGCCGGACCGCCTCCCCGTCCCGAGATTGCGTCTGACCCCTGCACGCAATCCTCTTGCCCCGACAGCCCTCGCCGCGCGCCTGCCTGCACTTTCCCTTCGCATTACTTCTGCTATTCTAACTTTTCCACTTCTGAGCAGCATCAATTATGCACTAGAATAACACAGGCCCCAGCCCGGGCGATATGACATAAAGGCCGATTATGGGCGTGAATAATTCAGGCACCTTCGTGCCATGTAGCTCTTACCAGCGATACGGCGACAGAGGCAGGACTAGTGTGAGGAACGTTCCTGCCGTTTTTAGCTGGAGGGAAAGCGGTTTCTGGGCATTGAGAAACTCTGCTGCTTCTATCGACACTTGGCTAAGAGCGACACGGCACTTCGGCAGACAGGATTTCTGTGGTGAGTTGCTAGGAAAGGGGAAAACATTTGGGGAATAAAGGTCTACAGAACAAAAAGAGTCTTTTTTGGCTGAATATTCAGTGTGGGAGATTAACAATCAGCTTGTGTATAAAGATATTTACCTTTACAGTGCAAAAAATATCTAAACATTCTTAAATCAAGATACATTTACTGGAGAAGAAAAATTACTTTGTTTGAAAAATGTATCAAAATTAAGTGAGTTTGTGTTTAAAACAAGAACAAATATCTGCCAATGGAGTCAGAAAAATGAGCTTAATTCAAAGGGAAAACAAGATTATTTTTCTGACCCCATTTGCACATTTGTTTTTCTTGTTTTAAGCATAAACAAACTTAATTCTGATAGATTTTTTTCATAAACAAGACTTAATATCTTCAGTCATTTTGTTTCTCCATTAAAAGCATCTCGATTTCAGAATGTTTAGATATATTTTAGATTAAAAAGGCCCCGTTCTACATCTCGCCATTACACACGCGTGCGCACAACCACAGAAGTAACGTCTGAACCCTCAGATTTCACGGTCACCTTTGCCGTTTCAACACGGTCGCCTTGACCTCATTTCTTCAGGATTGCGTGCGAAGGTTTGCACAGCTTCGACTGTGAGATCACAAACAGCTCTTAATATTTTATACATTCGCCACCGCCACACACATCACTGTCTGCACCAATCAAACGGCAGGAAATGCTGAGCTTCCATTGGCTGATCGTCTCCCCCAAAACACATTACAGTCATTCTTCTGCAGGTTGAGTTTAGAAGATTTTCACACACACAAAAAAGGTGGAATAAAATCATGATAGTCATGTCAAAACACAACTATTAAAACGTGAATATGGAAACCATAAGAGTACAGATGTGCTACCATCAGATTATATCTGTCTAATATGTAATATTTAAACATTTTTATTTGGTGCACGATATTTAAATGCAAGAAAAAAAAAAATATGTGTGTGTGTGTGTGTGTGTGTATGGTCAAATGCACTCAAAAGTAATTATGAATAACAATAAAACTATATCAAATGTATATTTAATTATTATTTTTTTAATATTTAAACATTTTCATTGAGTGCACAATATTTAAATGTTTAATATTTATATATTATAATATTTAATATTTATATATTTATATATATTTAATTGCAAGTTAATTTAATTATATTATATTTAAATGCAATAAATAACTAATATGTATATATATATATATATATATATATAAACATTTTTATTTGGTGCACGATATTTAAATGCAAGAAAAAAAGAAATATGTATGTGTGTGTGTGTGTGTGTGTGTGTGTGTGTGTGTGTCAAATGCACTCAAAAATAATTATGAATAACAATAAAACTATATCAAATGTATATTTAATTATTATTTTTTTAATATTTAAACATTTTCATTGAGTGCACAATATTTAAATGTTTAATATTTATATATTTATATATATTTAATTGCAAGTTAATTAAATTATATATTTAAATGCAATAAATAATTAATATGTATATATAGCAAAATAGTTATAAACTTAATTGTCAACTTCCCAAAAGTATTTAAGTGAGCAAGAAACACTTTTTTATAATAATAATAATAAATGTTATTATTATTATTATGCATATGATTTCTTTCATTTCTGACAGTTGTTTTATTATTACGTATTATTATTAAATAAGACTGAAAGATATGCATCTTACCTATTTTAATTTAATAGTGCAGATTTCTATAGCTAAATAATTTCTGCTTGAATATTTTGTTTCATAACATTTAATGATGCATCCAGTTTTTCATTACATTTACACATTTATTGTTTCTTACATCAGTAAAATAATTAGAAGATTACTGATGGTTAATACAGACACAGACATTTAATCTCAGAAAATGCAATCAAATCTTAAAATGCTTTCTGTGTAATGCGAATATCACTGGACTCCAGATATTTCCCTCATTATGCAGCCGAGTATTATTCATATTCATCCGTCCATCATCAGCCACAAGGTGTGAACTTTTAGTTCTTCACAGTCAACGAATCCACCTCCACCATCTGGATCTGTGCGATCCGGCTGGCCCGGCGGCATTAACTAACCGTCAGTCACCCGCAGTAGCCACAACACTGGGCCTAAATCAAACACTCGGGTGCAGGAGACACCCCGACAGCCCCCTAAAGCCCTGAGCCTATTACAGAAAATGTAAAGGGCCAGTAATCCCCGATTAGTCCAGAGAGAGAGGAGAGAGAAGCCGCCCCAGATGGCCTCTTCCGTGCGGACCGGACCATTGAGCACCGAGGGGGCAGAAAAACAGCTCAAGGTTTGGGAAGCAAAGAGATCAGCAGCCAAACAAACACGGCTTTAGAAACAGATCCTGGCGGGACAAGGCGAGCGCATCATCTTCAAATCCTCGGACAGGAGCACTTCAGAAAAGCACAATTAAAGGTTCTCAGCCACTGAAAGAAACAGGGCAAATTTATAACTTAACAGTTTCTGCAGACTTCCAAAGACACTCCAGGGTTCCTCTTAAGTCTTATTTATCTCATTAGGCCTTTAACACTGATTAATATGAATGCCGAATGTGAGCAGGAAGGTTTCTATGGAGGAGAGGAAGGGGGATTAAAGAGGAAAGGGTTTTGTGTCAGTAGACAATGAGCCGATGGCTTTTTAAGCCCTTTAGTGACTCCACGCCATTACCTCATGAATGAGGAGACCTCGAGTCACTTTACTCCCAGAGACACTAAACAAACAAACCTCTGTCCGACCCACTCGCCCCGGATCATCAACAACACGCCGGCATTTCCAGGTGATCCTGGAGGATTTGCTCCAACGGCAAACTCGTTTTCATAACAGCAAAATCTGAGCGAACAACGTCAACAAACTTCAAGTTTTAAGTTGTCAAACATACTTGACCGCACACTTCAGACAAAGAGCGCTGGTTTATAAACCGAAGGCTTTTCTTTATACACGACCGCTCAAAAGTTTGTCACATCGTCTCGTTCTGTTCTAGACTGTTAAAATTGTAATTTAATCAACTATAAAATTACACAAAAGTAACTACGGAAGGAGAATTAAGTCATTAATTAAAATAACAACAATAAATGTATTAACATAAATAAAACATAAATAAAATATCATAATATTAAATCAAATTAAAATAAGTAATGCAAAATTTATATTTATTTTTATTTTAAGCAGATAAAAAGGTCTTTAGATCTTGAGAAAAATTCAAATAGCTGATAAAATAAAATATTAAATAAACAAAAAGAAAAATTAAAAAAATTAAAAAAAAAAAATTAAAGTTATATATATGTATGTATGTGTATATGTGTGTGAGTGTGTGTGTGTATAAATTTAAAACAAATTTAAAAACTTCAACTAAAAAGAAAATAAGTTCATATATATATATAATATTATTTTTAATTAATTTAATATTATTTTATATTTATATATTTTATTTAAACACAACAATACAATTAAATACAATTAAATTTAAATAAATAAAGTTACATTTTTGTAAACAAATTTATATTTATTTTAATTTTAAAGCATTTAAACAGTCTAGATCTTGAGAAACTTAAATTCAATCGAGTGTATCTGATTAAATAAATACAATTTTAAATAATAGTAAACAAACAAAAATAAATACAAATATTTACATATTTTTTATTTCTAAAATAAATTTAAACAATTAATCTAAATCTAAAATAAAAGTTTGTTTCCATAATATATGTGTGTGTACTGTATGTATATATATATATATATATATATATATATATATACATACATAGACACACACATGCATGTATATATTTAACAAAAATATTTATATTTGTATATAAATATGCATAAATATTTCTTAAAGAAATACATGTATGTTTTTTTGTTCGTTTTTTTTTTACCTATTTAATATTGTTTAATATTTTAATATTTTATTTAAACACACAACAAAAAAATAAAATCAACAAAAATGTTCATTTTTGTGAAGAATTCATATGTGGGCAGAACCACATTAATTTGAAGCATTTAATACGAAGGCTTCAGATCTTCAGAAACATCCCTTCAGTCGAGTGTATCTGCTCTACACGCAGGGGAATCTGAGTGTTTTGGGAAACGAAAGGCAAATCACGTTCCTTTGTGCTTTGTGCACGGATCCAGAAACCTTTACAACAAAAGTGACGGCTGATACTGTATCTTGGGTGCAACAAAACACCCCTCAAACCATCACAAAATCCCCTCCACCCCCAGAAGACTTGAGCGCAAGAAGGACAAAGCTCAGTTCTGGGGTTAATCCTGTCGGCTTAGGGCTCGTCACAGACCCCGAGCTCCAAAATGTCACCTATATTGTTCGAGGAAGCCCGGTAGAAGCAGCCAGACACATGCGTCTGTGAAACGCCGTTTGGCGTGGGAGAAAGATGTGGTGAGGGAAAAGGCCGTCCCTGTAAACGCCGAGAGTATTACAAGCAGGACCATGAACCCCTCTCCATTCACCCCCTTTATCCTCTCCTGCTCTCCTTTTCTCTAAATACATGCATACTTTCGGCCCGGGTTGTGGAGAGGCGACAGCGAGAGGAAACAATAGTGGCCTTTCAGAGCGGCCGAGGCCTGGCCGTGAGGAAGAGAGAGAGGAACCGGCCGCTCAATATTTCCAGCGGCCCGCTCCATCTCTTCACGGAGCAGCGGGCAGTCCGGAGAGGAGCGAGAGCCCGCTTTCGGTTTGTTTGTTTGTTTGTGCTCAGCTTCTCGGTGGAGTAAACACTGATGCACATTAAAAATAATAAAATGCAGAGCACTGCACACTCACTGACTGTTTGTGCAATATATTTTCTGTACTTATGAAACCAGCTTATGGCAGCTTACCTGCCTGGCGAGTCTCTCCAAACCTGTTTCAGTTCTTGAGAATTGGCCCGCAGCTGCAGACTGATTTATTTTCCTTAAACTGAGGTGTGAATGTGGAATGGCACGGGTGAAGCAGGCATGACCGATGCGCCCGCCACATGGGCGCCATGCTACATTTAGCCGAATAACAGTAAAGCATTATTTGCTCTCAAGCTTCAAATAGTAATTTATGTTAAATATCCGTTATGAATAAAACCATAAACCAATAACTTCACTATAGACTATGCACAAACATCTGCCTCATGCATTTGTTTATTTTAACCACCATACGCTCTAACAAATGCTGGGTTAAAAACTACCCAAGTTGGGTTGAAAACAAAATCAGCGATTGGGTAGTTTTAACCCAGCAATTGCAATGTTTTAACCCAGCGATTGGGTTGTTTTAACCCAGCAATTGCAATGTTTTAACCCAGCGAATGGGCTGTTTTAACCCAGCTATTGGGATGTTTTAACCCAGCGATTGAGCTGTTTTAACCCAGCATTTGGGATGTTTTAAGTCTGCACATGGGTAGTTTTAACCCAGCTAATGGGATGTTTTAACCCAGCTATTGGGATGTTTTAACCCAGCTATTGGGATGTTTTAACCCAGCTATTGGGATGTTTTAACCCAGCGATTGAGTTGTTTTAACCCAGCATTTGGGATGTTTTAAGTCTGCACATGGGTAGTTTTAACCCAGCTAATGGGATGTTTTAACCCAGCTATTGGGATGTTTTAACCCAGCGATTGAGCTGTTTTAACCCAGCATTTGGGATGTTTTAAGTCTGCACATGGGTAGTTTTAACCCAGCTAATGGGATGTTTTAACCCAGCTATTGGGATGTTTTAACCCAGCGATTGAGTTGTTTTAACCCAGCATTTGTGTTGTTTTAACCCAGCGATTGTGATGTTTTAACCCAGCAAATGGGTTGTTTTAACCCAGCGATTGGGTTGTTTTAACCCAGTGATTGCAATGTTTTAACCCAGCTATTGGGATGTTTTAACCCAGCTATTGAGTTGTTTTAACCCAGCTATTGGGATATTTTAACCCAGCTATTGGGATGTTTTAACCCAGCGAATGGGTTGTTTTAACCCAGCATTTGGGATGTTTTAACCCAGCGATTGGGATGTTTTAAGTCAGCACATGGGTAGTTTTAACCCAGCTATTGGGATGTTTTAACCCAGCGAATGGGTTGTTTTAACCCAGCGATTGAGTTGTTTTAACCCAGCATTTGGGATGTTTTAAGTCAGCACATGGGTAGTTTTAACCCAGCTAATGGGATGTTTTAACCCAGTGATTGAGTTGTTTTAACCCAGCATTTGTGTTGTTTTAACCCAGCGATTGTGATGTTTTAACCCAGCAAATGGGTTGTTTTAACCCAGTGATTGCAATGTTTTAACCCAGCTATTGGGATGTTTTAACCCAGCGATTGGGATGTTTAAACCCAGCGATTGGGATGTTTTAACCCAGCTATTGAGTTGTTTTAACCCAGCTATTGGGATGTTTTAACCCAGCGATTGGGATGCTTTAACCCAGCGATTGAGTTGTTTTAACCCAGCATTTGGGATGTTTTAAGTCAGTACATGGGTAGTTTTAACCCAGCTATTGGGATGTTTTAACCCAGCATTTGGGATGTTTTAACCCAGCGAATGGGTAGTTTTAACCCAGCATTTGGGATGTTTTAACCCAGCGAATGGGTAGTTTTAACCCAGCATTTGGGATGTTTTAAGTCAGCACATGGGTAGTTTTAACCCAGCGAATGGGTTGTTTTAACCCAGTGAATAGGTTGTTTTAACCCAGCGAATGGGTTGTTTTAACCCAGCATTTGGGATGTTTTATGTCAGCAAATGGGCTGTTTTAACCCAGCTATTGGGGTGTTTTAACCCAGCTATTGAGTTGTTTTAACCCAGCGATTGAGTTGTTTTAACCCAGCACATGGGTAGTTTTAACCCAGCTTTTGGGATGTTTTAACCCAGCGAATGGGTTGTTTTAACCCAGCATTTGGGATGTTTTAACCCAGCGATTGGGATGTTTTAAGTCAGCACATGGGTAGTTTTAACCCAGCTATTGGGATGTTTTAACCCAGCGAATGGGTTGTTTTAACCCAGCGATTGAGTTGTTTTAACCCAGCATTTGGGATGTTTTAAGTCAGCACATGGGTAGTTTTAACCCAGCTAATGGGATGTTTTAACCCAGTGATTGAGTTGTTTTAACCCAGCATTTGTGTTGTTTTAACCCAGCGATTGTGATGTTTTAACCCAGCAAATGGGTTGTTTTAACCCAGTGATTGCAATGTTTTAACCCAGCTATTGGGATGTTTTAACCCAGCGATTGGGATGTTTAAACCCAGCGATTGGGATGTTTTAACCCAGCTATTGAGTTGTTTTAACCCAGCTATTGGGATGTTTTAACCCAGCGATTGGGATGCTTTAACCCAGCGATTGAGTTGTTTTAACCCAGCATTTGGGATGTTTTAAGTCAGTACATGGGTAGTTTTAACCCAGCTATTGGGATGTTTTAACCCAGCATTTGGGATGTTTTAACCCAGCGAATGGGTAGTTTTAACCCAGCATTTGGGATGTTTTAACCCAGCGAATGGGTAGTTTTAACCCAGCATTTGGGATGTTTTAAGTCAGCACATGGGTAGTTTTAACCCAGCGAATGGGTTGTTTTAACCCAGTGAATAGGTTGTTTTAACCCAGCGAATGGGTTGTTTTAACCCAGCATTTGGGATGTTTTATGTCAGCAAATGGGCTGTTTTAACCCAGCTATTGGGGTGTTTTAACCCAGCTATTGAGTTGTTTTAACCCAGCGATTGAGTTGTTTTAACCCAGCACATGGGTAGTTTTAACCCAGCTTTTGGGATGTTTTAACCCAGCGAATGGGTTGTTTTAACCCAGCATTTGGGATGTTTTATGTCAGCAAATGGGCTGTTTTAACCCAGCTATTGGGATGTTTTAACCCAGCTATTGAGTTGTTTTAACCCAGCACATGGGTAGTTTTAACCCAGCTTTTGGAATGTTTTAACCCAGCGAATGGGTTGTTTTAACCAAGCATTTGGGATGTTTTAACCCAGCAAATTGGTTGTTTTAACCCAGCGAATGGGATGCTGGTTGAGTTAAATGTTTGCCCAACATGCTGGGTAGTTTTATTTAACTCAACTATTGTTTAAAAAAGACTAAATGTCTTGCTTAAAATGAACCCAAAATATGTTGGAAGCAAGAAATACAGTCATTTTTAAACAATAGTTGAGTTAAATAAACTACCCAGCAGGTTGAGCAAACATTTAACAATCACTGGGTTTGTCCAATTTCAACCCAACTTTCTAACAAAGCATTTTTTAGTGTATGCATTTTTATAGATAATGCACAAAACATGTACAACAAAATGTACATTCTTCTGTCACATATTAAAAATGAACCAGATCAGTAAGACATGCGGTTTTAGATTAAAGGCACAGCTCAATAACAGTTTGCACTGAATTAAATAAATCTAATTATGCACAAGAATGTTGCTGCAAATAAATTCTGAAGTGAACTGCAGCTGCATCTCTCCAGCGTTCACTCATGTACGTCTAATCCAGAGCAGGATCCACTGTCAGACCACGACACCGGGCATCAGCGTTTACAAAGCCTTATCTTGAAAGAGCATCTGATTCTGAGATGTTTTATACGGGCACTGCGTATCCAAAGTCAACAGACAGCAAATCCCCGGCTCAACTTGTTTTTGTCTTTATTAAATAAAAACATTGTGTCATGGCATAATGTCCTGCTGCCTTTTTAAGCAGCTAATGAGCTGTTGCAGGGTTACAGTGATGTTATTTTTCTGCCTAACATTAATCCACTGTCATCTTCTTCTAATTTCTGTCCTTTATGTCATCGTCTGTTCTTTAAAATCATAATAATAATTCTCCAGACCAGGTTTCTCATGGACCTGCTGAACTCGCCAGTACCCAAACCATCTTTAATCCCCTCTGAGAATGAATTTCGACAGCAAAAAGGCAAAGCACATTCTACATACCACGGGAGAGGTTTTTACAAGGCTCAAAGAGGAAAATAGGCAGTGTCAAAACTAGTCAAGTCAGTCTGAATTGCAGCAGGATCTGTTTAAGACTGAAGAATAAGAGGCTCTGTTTTCATATATGACTGAAGAAAGCAGGCAGCAGCGCCACACGCATGAGGAACGTACCGTGTTTTACATTTCTCAGCTTTACTTTTTTAACTTTCCACAGAAGAGAAATGAGAAGGTGCGAAAATGCACATAAAATACATACAAGTGCATGTAAGCTGTTACATGCGGAGCACAAAGTTTGAGGAGGTCAGTTCAATTCAATATGGTGGGAATTCATCTGGGCTGAACGGCAGCAGTAGAAACATGCTAAATGTTTTTTGTTTTGCTTTTGAAATTGCAATATTAATAAATAATAGGTAAAAAAAAAAAATACTTTATTAAATAAAAGTATTAAATACTTTAAAAACATTATATATAGGTTACGTTTGGAAACAAAGTTTTTTAAAGTTTTTGAAATTGTGCTTACTAGGGCTGTGTTTATTTGATCAAAAATACAGTAAAAATTGTGAAATATTATTATAATTAAAAATAGCTATTTTCTATGTGAATTTATAGTAAAATGTAATTTATATCCAGTGATCAAAGCTGAATTTTCAGCATCATTACTCCAGTCTTCAGTGTCACATGATCCTTCAGAAATCATTCTACAATCATTTCTTATTATTATCAATATTGAAAATGCTTTTTTTTTTAAGTTTAAGTTTAAGTTTTTTGGGGGAAATCATGATACACCGCCATTCAAAAGTTTGGGTTAAGTAAGATTTAAAAAGAAAAAAAAAAGGAAATTAATACTTTAATTTAGCAAAGATGCATTAAATAAATTGCTGAAAATAAATACTGTCCTTTTAGACTTTCTAGTCATCAAAGATCAGTTTCCACAAAAATATGAAGCAGCACAACTGTTTTTAACATTAGTAATAATAATAATAATAAATGTTTCTCAAGCAGCAAATCATCATATTAGAATGATTTCTGAAGGATCATGTGACACTGAAGACTGGAGTAATGATGCTGAAAATTCAGCTTTGATCACTGGATATAAATTACACTTTACTATATATTCACATAGAAAACAGCTGTTTTACATAGTAAAAATATTTCACATTTTTTACAGTATTAATTACAGTATTATTATAAAGTATTTTTACAGTATTGATCAAATAAATGCAGCCTTGGTGAGCAGAAGAGACTTCTTTCAGAAGCATTAAAAAACCTTAATGTTTTAAACTTTGATATACATGTGTGTGTGTATATATATATATATATATAGCTTATAAAAAATATTATACACATATATGGTAACTCGTGTTTAGGGACTTTTACGGGAAACACTGTTGTAAACATAATCACGGTTGTCCTGTAAACACTGATGGTCCAGCACGTTTGAGTCGAGTGGGAACACATTTCTGACCGGTTCATCATGGAACATTTTCACGAGCAAACCAACTATCGTGTTACAGCCGAATGTATGCTGGGTTTCCGTTCAGAGGCCGCGTGACCCCTGCGCCCGGGTCTCCAGTAGAGGAGCCGCACAGCCGGAATGAAGGTCCTGAAATATCTAATTGTATTCATTCATTTTCTCCGCTCAGCATGGCACTGAGAAATAAAGAGAGTCGCAGTTAAAGGGGAAGGAAGTCAGAGGGGAATCTGGCTCGCGGGGGCTCTTCAGCATGGGAAACGGTACGCATCCTCATTACGCTCATTTAGCGTGCCAAAGGTGCGGTGAGTAATTAACCAATTAACAATTCATACTCATAACGGAGGTGCGAGCCAATGAAGTGCGGACGGCCAACAGATCGGTGCCTTTTTATGTGCCCTTCTCATATTCAGCCAGAGTTCATGCAACGAATACAAAGAGAGCAGATGCACTGCTAAAAATGTGTTTTTGACTATACGTCCACATAGACATCATGCAAAATGAATTCTTTTCCAGATCTGCTATCATTTGTGAGGGTGAATGAGTCAAACAAACGCCATTACTGTAAATCTGACACACAACATCCCTTCTATGATTATATCTGCTTTCCACAAGTAAAAACAAGACAATAAAACACACAAGACTCAGAAAACCACTGGATTCTTACAGGCCCAAACTTAACGTGAATCGCTGAGAACCATCAGTGCTTCAGCGAACTGTTACTCCCCGAACATGTGAAGAAGAAGAAGAAGAAGAAGAAAAAATACAGAAACTTTTTTTCTGTATATGGCGATCTGAAATGAAACTCTTAATTTTTCGACAGAATAATCACCTCGTGTCCAAATGAAACTGCGGCTTTTCAGCGTCACATATAAGATGAAATCTGACTTTGCATTTTTCTGTTTAAACAAAGTGTCACATAAATAAACTGAGCTCTCAAAGCAGGGGAGAAATTCTGACCACAAAACATCTAATCAGAGGAGAACTATTCAGTCTGGCGGCAGGTTTCAAAACTGTCTGATCCATTTAAACAAGTTTTAAATAGGACATGCAACCTATGCACTGAAAAAATAAGACTTCATTTCTTTTGTGAAAAGTGTACATTTGTGAATATCCCCCATTAACATACAGGTTAAATGAATCAATGGTCATTTAAAGACTAAAGTTATATTATGTAGCTAATTATTAGAAGTTATTCTTTCTCTTTAAAACTAATTATCACCTTGCAAATAAGAAAAAAACAGCTTTATTTTGCTTTAGTATGCACAAACAAAATGCATTTTTTTGTTCTAGAAAAATATAATATTGTTTGAATGAAATGCATTCACCCCATCTTAATATTGTAAGCAATTTTAACTCTTTTTCAGCTGAGAATTGCAAAGTCATTTACACATCCCGTCTGGTGGTCCACAAATACATGGTTTACACCTGGTTTTTGATTAATTAATTAATGCATTAGTTCAAAAACATGAGGATAATGAACAGCATATTTTTTATATTAAATTTAGGTTTTATTTCAGTTTCACTATCAGTGAATCGATGCTTAAAAGCAAATTCATTTACAGTATAATGTTCGCCACATGAAAAAATACTATAGAAATTTATAGTAAATACTATACCATACTATCGTAAAGTACTTGAATTAATTTGTTGTGGTAATTGCTGTATTAATAATATAACAACTATAGTAATAAACAAATTACTTTACCCAATATATATACTATAGGGTATATTATACTACAATATACACTACTGTTTACTGTAGTAAAAACTAAAGTATACTACAGTATTTATTACAGTTTATCAGTTCACTATAGCAAATACTACAGTATTCATTAACAAAGTGTTGTAAATACTATAATATATACAGTATAATACAATTTATTATAAACACCATAGTATTTTTTTCATGTAAGCGACCAATTAATTATATTTTTAACGATTTTCACTATGCAAATGTACATAACAATTGTACTGAGTGGGGAAAAAATGCATCATTTCATGCATGCATGAAAACCATAAAATAACCACCTGAATCAGAACAAATTACAGTATGCAACAACTTTAGAATATAAACTCCGATCGGCAAAAGTAGCGATGCAATGGTAGCGAAAAAACGCGATTTTTTTTTTTTAATTATTATTATTATAACGATGCTGTTGAGTTGTGTTTTCTGAGTTTACCTCACTTTTGTCGGTATGACACAAAATATGTATGCACATAAATAAACAGAATATTATTCTACTGTTCCGTGAAAAAAACACGATTCGTAGTTTAAAATAATTCGCGAATAATCGACAGAAACGCGGCCGATGCGCGCGGACTGTAGCGACATTTAAAAAAAAAAGTGTCTATATTGATTATTATATCGCCTTTTTCAACACATCTTGTTATCTTAATATTAATTTCGATTATTTTTAATCACATCAGCATATTTTTTTCTAGAAATGCATTACAAAGTTCCAGCGAAACAGCGAATTTAAAGAGAGATCCGCTCACCTAGGGTTGGTTCGGTTCCAGTAGACCGCGTATCGATCAGCCATCACCTTTGAGCTGGGCTCTTGACTAAATACACACATCCACAGAATCACACCCACGAATATGATCATTTCCACTTGCAGCATCACTACAGCACTCTTGGACACGTATATTCCTCTTTCTTTAGATCACTTTCATTCACATCTGTGGCTCGGCTCTTCTCGACACAGCTGATGTCAGAGCAAGTGTTGAGATGTCCACGATCTTCTGTCAGTGGTGTGAATGTCCGCACTACGGTCAATAATTGTGGACTGCGCCGTCGGAGAGACAAAAATCACACAGTCGGTGTTTTAAGGGTTCATTCTAACACATAAAACACACACACATATTATCAACTTCAGCAGGAGCTTCTCATCCACACAAGTCGCGAGCGCACTCTTAGTCCAAGAGAGAGTCAATGTGTGTCCGTTCTCAGAGGTGAGAAGAAGTTGCCGGCAGGAGCAGAGCGCGATCTCAGACTGAGATGGAGAGCTGAAGTCCCTTCGGATACACGCAGAGCTCGAGAAACACACCCGCGATCCGGACGCGCGCGTCACACTCCGTCATTCTAATGCGGGAGAGATGAAGGAGCGCGCGGGTCATCAGTTATTTCATGTGCTTTCGGTTCGGCGGGAGGTGTGAGGATGTGAACCCAGCGCTTCTCACTGCGAATGTGTGTTCGGTTACAGACGCAGGAGAAGCCCATTGGTCCAAACTGGGATGGGCGGAACACGAACGCTGAGATAAACCCCTCCTCTAACCCTTTACTTCACCCACTTCATGAATATAACCATGAGAGAGATAGAACGATAGAACGATAGATAGATAGATAGATAGTGTATATGTACACAGGCAGACAGGTAGATAGTGGGGATAAAATATAAATATAAAACATGATATTCATATAGACAGATAGTGTGAATATATATTAGAAACTAAAAAGAGAGAGAGAGAGGTGTGTGTGTGCACATGAGTGTGTGTTTGTGTGTGTGCGTGCATGAGTGTGTGCATGAGAGTGTGTGTGTGTGAGGGTGTGTGTGCGTGCATGAGTGTGTCTACATGTGTGCATGAGTGTGTGTTTGTGCATATGTGCGTGAGAGTGTGTGTGTGTGCATGTGTGCATGAGTGTGTGTCCGTGTGTGTGTATGTGTGAGGGGGAGTGTGTGAGGGTGTGTGTGCGTGCACGAGTGTGTGTACATGTGTGCATGAGTGTGTGTTTGTGCATGTGTGCGTGAGAGTGTGTGTGTGTGAGTGAGAGTGTGTGTGCGTGCATGAGTGTGTGTCCGTGTGCGTGTATGTGTGAGGGGGTGTGTGAGAGTGTGTGCGTGAGAGTGTGTGTGTGTGAGTGAGAGTGTGTGTGCGTGTGAGCGTGCATGAGTGTGTGTGTCCGTGTGTGTGTGTGTGTGAGGGGGTGTGTGAGAGTGTGTGTGTGTGTGTGAGGGTGTGTGTGTGTGTGCGTGAGAGTGCTTTTGTTTATATTACATTGTGGGGACCAAATGTCCCCATGATGTAATATAAACCTGAGTTCACCTACATCGTGGGGACCAGCCAGCGGTCCCCACAATGTAAATGGGTTTATAAATCATATAGAATGAGTTTTTGTGAAAAAGTAAAAGTTTGCACAGTTTCCTGTGAGGGTTAGGTTTAGGGGTAGGGGCAGGGTAGGGGGATAGAATGTACAGTTTGTTCAGTGTAAAATGCATTGAAGTCTATGGAAAGTCCCCACAATTCACAAAAACAAACATGTGTGTGTGTGTGTGAGTGAGAGTGTGTGTCCGTGTGTGTGTGCGTGTGAGCGTGCATGAGTGTGTGTGCTTTTGTTTATATTACATTGTGGGGACCAAATGTCCCCATGATGTAATATAAACCTGAGTTCACCTACATCGTGGGGACCAGCCAGCGGTCCCCACAATGTAAATGGGTTTATAAATCATATAGAATGAGTTTTTGTGAAAAAGTAAAAGTTTGCACAGTTTCCTGTGAGGGTTAGGTTTAGGGGTAGGGGCAGGGTAGGGGGATAGAATGTACAGTTTGTTCAGTGTAAAATGCATTGAAGTCTATGGAAAGTCCCCACAATTCACAAAAACAAACATGTGTGTGTGTGTGTGTGTGTGCATGAATGTGTCCGTGTGTGTGTGTGTGTGTGTGCATGAATGTGTGTCCATGTGTGCATGCTTTTGTTTATATTACATTGTGGGGACCAAATGTCCCCATGATGTAATATAAACCTGAGTTCACCTACATCGTGGGGACCAGCCAGCGGTCCCCACAATGTAAATGGGTTTATAAATCATATAGAATGAGTTTTTGTGAAAAAGTAAAAGTTTGCACAGTTTCCTGTGAGGGTTAGGTTTAGGGGTAGGGGCAGGGTAGGGGGATAGAATGTACAGTTTGTTCAGTGTAAAATGCATTGAAGTCTATGGAAAGTCCCCACAATTCACAAAAACAAACATGTGTGTGTGTGTGTGTGTGTGTGTGTGTGTGTAAGCACAGAAAAGGCCCAGGGGCACACAAGACAGCAGCTGTGAGCTACACTGGAAAATACACACTGACAAAATATTTACTCAATTATAGGAATTATGCAAATGTCAACCAATCCTTGACCTCCGTGTCATCAGAACAGTGTATACACTAAATATTAGATCCATTGTGGGACTTCGGGACTGAAGCTGAGCACCTTGAATTCAGCGAAACACCAGTAATGTAGAGCCTTTCAACCTGTTGCTTTACAGAGTTCTGATGACCTTCAGAAGCAGCACGGCTCTCCAGACTGTTTGTGGAACAAGTGCTTTCGGATGTAGTTGGCCTTCAGAGGGGCGCCGATCCAAATTACACAGCTCCTCCGGCTGCGGAGGCCAGTTGTCCCCTATATTCTGGTCACATCGAGCAGCGGGAGGGTGGCTCGGGGGGATGAGGTCATCGCTCCAGCAGCAATCTCTCCTCGCCAAACAGCCGCGTTCTCCCGCTGAGCTGCGTGCAGACCGCATGTTGCCTCCATCTTATTTCAAAGCGAAAGATGATATTCCTCGCATTCGCCTTTCACCCGGCCCTCTGCATCACAACAGGCATTTTGATTACTTGTTATGCCATATAATTTTCCATTGACGGCATAGATGACAAAAAAAAAAAAAAAATCACACAAGTTTGAGCCTCATCCCAGAGATAAATTTATCGTGATTGATTGTTGTTGTAAATGGAGGTGCAGAAAGCTATTGCTGTGGAATCTATCGTGATGAGGGGAAAAAAGAAAGACGGAGAGGATTCACTCGTGTGAGATGGGAAATCATACTCCTTGCTTGATAAACTTCACAGAGATATGAGTTTTCCAAGCCGTATGTTCTGAGTAAGTGCCGATAAATAACTACACACAAATAATTAATGACTCTGAAGATAAATGATGTTCACCATCTAATGGCTGTCGGCCCCGAGACTGAAACCCAAGAAAAGCATCACAAGAACTGCTTACTGATGCTGATGTATTGAACACGAGGATATCTGCTGTCTGGATGAAGCACTTTACTGTTTTTAGACACGTGTACTTACGTTGATTCAGTGGATATTTTAATCGCCTGGGTTTTTAAGTTAAGGTTAGATTCATAGATCATCTGAATGAAACTTTTGTGTGTGTGTGTGAGAGTTTGGCACAGGTAAGAATGGAATCTTGTTTCCGCCATGGAATAAAACAAATTTTAAAAAGGTAATTGCAAATTTTTAATCTCACAATTCTGTTTATATATAGTTATAAATTTGGAATTCTGAGTTTACTTCTCAAAATTGTTACTTTTTTCCTCAGAATCCTGCTTTTATATCTCGTAATTCTGACTTTTTCCTCATAATTCCAAGCTCATATCTCATAATTCTGACTTTTTTTCTCCATGAATTCTGAGTTTATATCTCATAATTCTGACTTTTTACCTCAAAATTCCGAGTTTATATCTCGTAATTCTGACTTTTTTCCTCAGAATTCCAAGTTTATATCTCGTAATTCTGACTTTTTTCCTCAGAATTCCAAGTTTATATCTCGTAATTCTGACTTTTTTCCTCAGAATTTCAAGTTTATATCTCTTAATTCTGACTTTTTTCCTCAAAATTCAGAGTTTATATCTCATAATTCTGACTTTTCCCCCTCGAAATTCCGAGTTTATATCTCATAATTCTGACTTTTTTCCTCAAAATTCCGAGTTTATATCTCGTAATTCTGACTTTTTTCCTCAGAATTCCAATTTTATATCTTGTATATCTTTTATATCTTTTTTCTCCCTGAATTCCGAGTTTATATCTCATAATTCTGACTTTTTTCCTCAAAATTCCAAGTTTATATCTTGTAATTCTGACTTTTTTTTCTCCCTGAATTCTGAGTTTATGTCTTGTAATTCTGACTTTTTTTCTCCCTGAATTCCGAGTTTATATCTCATAATTCTGACTTTTCCCCCTCAAAAATCAGTTTATATCTCATAATTCTGACTTTTTTCCTCAGAATTCCAAGTTTATATCTCTTAATTCTGACTTTTTTTCTCCCTGAATTCCGAGTTTATATCTCATAATTCTGACTTTTTTCCTCAAAATTCCAAGTTTATATCTTGTAATTCTGACTTTTTTTTCTCCCTGAATTCTGAGTTTATATCTCGTAATTCTGACTTTTTTCCTCAGAATTCCAAGTTTATATCTCATAATTCTGACTTTTTTCCTCAGAATTCCGAGTTTATATCTCATAATTCTGACTTTTCCCCCTCGAAATTCAGTTTATATCTCATAATTCTGACTTTTTTCCTCAGAATTCCAAGTTTATATCTCGTAATTCTGACGTTTTTCCTCAAAATTCCGAGTTTATATCTCATAATTCTGACTTTTCCCCCTCGAAATTCAGTTTATATGTCATAATTCTGACTTTTTCCACAGAATTCCAAGTTTATATCTCGTAATTCTGACTTTTTTCCTCAAAATTCCGAGTTTATATCTCGTAATTCTGACTTTTTTCCTCAGAATTCCAATTTTATATCTTGTAATTCTGACTTTTTTCTCCCTGAATTCCGAGTTTATATCTCATAATTCTGACTTTTTTTCTGCCACAGATTCTGACTTTTTTTCTCACAACTCACAGTTTGTGTGTACAATTTCCCAAGTACATTTTTATTTTTTTATTCTGTAGGACAAATAATCTTCCATAGGTATTCTAATCTTATAATGTGCATCCATAACAATATAAACGTGCTTTTGGAAACAAGAATGATGTGTACACACAATTGCATATACAGTAATCCCTGCTGAGCACACACTCTATTGACCCAGCGAAAAAAGAAAAAGAAAAAAACTAGTTGGAAAAGTAGAGAGTGTTGGATGCGGTTCAAATCGCTGTCTCGTCCCCACAGCGTCAGTTGGAGCACGAATGCTGTATGCCAACAGCGGAGCAGCACTTGTCATTCTGATGCCCAAAGTCAAATATGCTGGATCTCATTTGTATACAGATCACAGGCCATGCTGTAATACTCTCGCGTTCACCAAGACAATGGAGCCATTGTGAATTAGGATCAGTGTGGATGCTGTGTACATGTCTCGTGCGCGTGTGCACTGTGTCACGGGCTGGACCGCAACCCAACGCAACACGAAACATGCAAACCGCCCTGCTGGACTTCAGTGTGCTCATGCATTCATGGAGATTAGAGCTGATATCAGGGAACATTTCAGATTGCATGCATCAGAAAAGGCGATTTAGATTTACAGAGCTTTTGTCTGTAATGCTGTTGTGTTGAAGTCAGAAAGACCATCAGATTCCATCCAGTAATTATTTGCAACGCTTGCAAAAAAAAAAAAAAAAAAAAAAATCAATATTGTTTGCTCTAGATATCAGCTAATCCAAAGCACTCACAATCCAAATATCAGCAAACAATCATTTAGCTGCTAATTACACAGTCAAACAAACACAGGATCCCTGTAGCTCTAGGTTACACAAGTGATGTTCGCTACAATAGGTTAAGCATCACTATTACTGAGGTGTTGAATTAACAAAGTGATCATACTTATGATTTTTACCTGCTGGACGATAAAACGGGTGAAAAAAATCTCACAGAAGCACATTGAAGGAGAGATTTGAGGGTGGACATTTTATAAAACAACTAACAATCTCCCAGAACACCAGAGCAACCACCCAAGACACCCTAGCAACTGTCCAGAACACCTTAGTAACCACACAAAATGCCCTAACAACAACCCGGAACAACCTAGCAACCATCCAAAACATCATAGCAACCACTTAGAATGCCATAGCAACTGTCCAGAACACCCCAGTAAGCACCCAAAATGCACTAATAACCACCCAGAACACCCTAGCAACCAACCAAGACACCCTAGCAACTTTCCAGAACACCCCAGTAACCACCCAAAATGCCTCAGCAACAACCCAAAGCACCCTAGCAACTACGCAAAACACCATAGCAATCACCTAGAATGCCAACTATCAAGAACACCTCAGTAACCACCCAAAATACCCTAACAACACCCAGAACATCCTAGAAACCATCCAAAATGCCTCAGCAACAACCCAGAACAATCTAGCAACCATCCAAAACATCATAGCAACCACTTAGACACCATAGCAACTTTCCAGAACACCATAGTAACCACCCAAAATGAGCCAAACAACCACACAGAACACCCTAGCAACCATCCAAAATGCCTCAGCAACAACCCAGAACACCCTAGCAACTACCCAAAACATCATAGCAACCACCTAGAATGCCAACTGTCCAGAACATCCAAGTAACCACCCAAAATTATTTAACAACCACCCAGAACACCCTAGCAACAATCCAAAATTCCTCAGCAACAACCCAGAACACCCTAGCAACTACCCAAAACAGCATATCAACCACCTAGAATGCCAACTGTCCAGAACACCCGAGTAACAACCCAAAATGCTTTAACAACCACACAGAACACCCTAGCAACAATCCAAAATTCCTCAGCAACAACCCAGAACACCCTTGCAACTACCCAAAACAGCATATCAACCACCTAGAATGCCAACTGTCCAGAACACCCAAGTAACCACCCAAAATTATTTAACAACCACCCAGAACACCCTAGCAACAATCCAAAATTCCTCAGCAACAACCCAGAACACCCTAGCAACTACCCAAAACAGCATATCAACCACCTAGAATGCCAACTGTCCAGAACACCCGAGTAACAACCCAAAATGCTTTAACAACCACACAGAACACCCTAGCAACCATCCAAAATGCCTCAGCAACAACCCAGAACACCCTAGCAACTACCCAAAACACCATAGCAACCACCTAGAATTCCAACTGTCCAGAACACCTGAGTAACCACCCAAAATGCCATAACAACACCCAGAACACCCTAGCAACCATCCAAAATGCCTCAGCAATGACCCAGAACAATCTAGCAACCATCCAAAACATCATAGCAACCACTTAGACACCATAGCAACTTTCCAGAACACCATAATAACCACCTAAAATGCCTCAGCAACAACCCAGAACACCCTAGCAACTACCCAAAACATCATAGCAACCACCTAGAATGCCAACTGTCCAGAACACCCAAGTAACCACCCAAAATGATTTAACAACCACCCAGAACACCCTAGCAACAATCCAAAATTCCTCAGCAACAACCCAGAACACCCTAGCAACTACCCAAAACAGCATATCAACCACCTAGAATGCCAACTGTCCAGAACACCTGAGTAACCACCCAAAATGCTTTAACAACCACACAGAACACCCTAGCAACCATCCAAAATGCCTCAGCAACAACCCAGAACACCCTAGCAACTACCCAAAACGTCATAGCAACCACCTAGAATGCCCTAGCCACCTCCAAGAACACCCTAGCAACTGCCCAGAATGCACTAACCACCAAGAATACCCTAGTAACCAGTCAGTAGTGCGCTAGCAACCACCAATAACGCCCTAGCAACCCACATCTTAGCATCAGTCAACAGCAACAATCAAGAACCCCCTAGCAACTGCGTAGCAACATTAAAAACCACTCCGTGTTCGCCCCATGTAATGTTCCTAATTGAACTCTTCCAGTTCATTGTTTACCTTTACTTATTGTCATTTCATTCATCACATATTGGCTTTGAGATTTTACTGTCGGACTAAATGTACTTCAATCTGTTGCTAATCAGATCAGCCTGTTGTGTTACGCTGCAGGAAAGCTAGCCTGACTCGAGCATGTTGCAAACACAGGCAGAGATCGATTGGAGTGATCTAATTGGATATATTTCCTCTGACGCTTCCCTCGGCTGAATGCTGATGATGAAGAGCAGCTCTCTGAGAGCAGAAGATCTCATCTGGCCAATAAGATGTGTTAAAGAGTTTTTCTAAAGCCTTGCCAGCTATGAAGTGCATGTCAATTCATCTTCCAGCCCTTTTTAAAAGTCTTGTCTAAGTTAAAGCCCACCGTGAGCATATAAACACAATAATCTCCCTGCAAGAATATTTCCTTCTCTACAACAAACCCTACTCTTTTCCACATGGCCATTTGAGGGTTTATGAACTTGTTTATGTGTCTGCTAATACAGTTTACATAACACATATTACGTTAGCATTAGTGAGCATTACCGGCGGCTAAGAGTATTATATGTTACTGTATCCTGATTTCCTCAATCCGCTTTCACAAATTATTCAACATTCAGGGGCGTCACGCACCAAACTTTTCCCCCGGCTCACAATATGAATGGACGTTTTTCTCAACACCAGGGTTGTGCAGTGTTCAGACTTACAATGAGAATACATTCACCCTCCTCTTTCTATTGTGGATTTGTCTCTAACTGATGGATGGATGGATGGATGGAGTTAAGGAAGGTAAATATGATTTAAGAGGAAAGGATATGTTTTAAAAAACAGTGGTCAGAACTAATGTAAAAAAGAATTGTATTTCTGTTCAAGGGGTCGATTTGTGGAACGGTCGAACTGACGAACTTAAGAGAAGTAACACTATTTTTCAGTTTAAAAAATGTTCAAATCCAAAATATATATGAATTATAAGATGGAAGTTTAAGTTGTGTATTGTAATGTGTAAAATTTTTTTGTAAATTGTAATGATGGAATTGTGCATCTAATATCAGTTGGAGGGTATGTGACGCTGTAATAAGGGTAGGTGTAATAAGCCATGGCTTCAGCCTACACCTTTTCGGTTGATTCTGTTTATATTTTTATGCTTATGTAAGTAAATCATGCATTCATATGTTATGCAACCGAAATAAACAATTTTTCATTCATTTCATTTTCATTTTCATTTTCATGGATGGATGGATGGATGGATAGATCAAAAATAGATGGATGGATGGATGGATGGATGGATGGATGGATGGATGGATGGATGGATGGATGGATGGATGGATGGATGGATGGATGGATGGGGGATCAAAAATGTATATATGTATGTATGGATAAATGGATGGATAAAAAATGGATGGATGATGAATGGATGGGGGATCAAAAATGTATGTATGTATGGATGGATAAATGGATGGATAAAAAATGGATGGATGATGAATGGATGGGGGATCAAAAATGTATGTATGTATGGATGGATAAATGGATGGATGGATGATGGATGGATGGATGGATCAAAAATGGATGGAACAAAAATAGATGAATGTATGCATGGATGGATGCATGGATGGATGAATGGATGGATGGATGGATGGATGGATGGATGGATGGATAAATCAAATATGGATGGATGGATAAAAATGGATGGATGGATGGATCAAAAATGGATGGATGATGGATGGATGGATGGATAGATCAACAATGGATGAATGGATGATAGATCAAAGATGGATAGATGGAAGGATGGATGGATGGATGGATGGATGGATGGATGGATGGATGGATGGATGGATGAAAAATGGATGGATGGATCAAAGATAGATGGATGATGAATGGATGGGCGATCAAAAATGTATGTATGTATGGATGGATAAATGGATGGATGGATGATGGATGGATGGATGGATCAAAAATAGATAGATAGATAGATAGATAGATAGATAGATAGATGATCAAAAATGTATGTATGTATGGATGGATGATGGATAGATAAAAAATGGATGGATGGATGGATGGAACAAAAATAGATGAATGGATGGATGGATGGATGGATGGATGGATGATAGATCAAAAATGGATGGATGGATGGAACAAAAATAGATGAATGGATGGATGGATGGATGGATGGATGGATGATAGATCAAAAATGGATGGATGGATCAAAAATGGATGGATGGATGGATGATGGATCAAAAATGGATGGATGGATGGAACAAAAATAGATGAATGGATGGATGGATGGATGGATGGATGGATGGATCAAAAATGGATGATGGATGGATGATGGATGGATGGATGGATCAAAAATGGATGGATGGATGGATCAAAAATGGATGGATGGATGGATGGATGGAACAAAAATAGATGAATGGATGGATGGATGGATGGATGGATCAAAAATGGATGGATGGATGGATGATGGATGGATGGATTGGATCAAAAATGGATGGATGGATGGATGGATGGATGGATGGATGGATGGATGGATGGATCAAAAATGGATGGATGGATGGATGGAACAAAAATAGATGAATGGATGGATGGATGGATAAATCAAATATGGATGGATGGATAAAAAATGGATGGATAGATAAAAATGGATGGATGGATAAAAATGGATGGATGGAATCAAAAATGGTGGATGGAAAGATGATGATGGATGGATGGATGGATGGATGGATGGAACAAAAATAGATGAATGGATGGATGGATGGATGGATAAATCAAAAATAGATGGATGGATAAAAAACAGATAGATAGATCAAAAATGGATGGATAGATGGATGGATAAAAATGGATGGATGGAATCAAAAATGGTGGATGGAAAGATGATGGATGGGTGGATGGATCAAAAATGGATGGATGCATGGATGGATGGATCGAAGATAGATAGATAGATAGATAGATAGATAGATTCTTTGACATTTTGTTCTACAGTGTAAATTAAAGTACAGTCAAGTTATGTATCAGGCTTTAATTTTGCTCATAAATCTCAGAGGAAGCACGGCTGAATTAGTCTTCCAGGTTCTGCACCACTCTATTCTAATCCAATTCAATTAAAATTCACACTCGTGAATTGAGAGGCGATTCATTATTCGATTGTGTCCATCCCTGGTTAACATTTACCTTTTCCCTGCAAGTCTTTACTCAGGCTCGGCTCGCTGCGTTCAGCACATCCACAAACACATCAGGCAACAGCGCCTGCGTCTCTGTTCGGCGGTAAATGAAAATGAATTCATTTCCTGTCTCTCCAGCTGCTCTGTATCACTGACACACTATATCTCAGCAGAACAGATAACGCATACAGTATTTAATACATCTTCACTAATGTTTTCCCCGAACGCATCCCGTATGCACCCAACAGCAGGTTTCACATGGTCCCTCTGCAATCACACTATTTATTTGGCCTGTAATAAAGGGTTTGTTTCTTTATGTCGGTGTGTGATGCAGTGAGAGGAATGATCGCTGAACTCGCTAATGACACAGAGAAACACCAGCTGCTGAATCAGAACAGATGCAGATCTTCTCAACTCCAAAATGGCACTCAGGTCTCACAAAGATAAATGCAACAAAAAAAAAATCTTTTGCATGGAGAAAATGCATCAAAACATCTACTGTTTTCAATGTCAAGGATTTCATTTTAAAGGTAAAGATAAAAATCACAATCTTCATTAGAGGATCTGCCTTTTTAGTCCATCATAAACAAGATTTAATGCCTCATGGTTTAATGTGTTTGGAAAAGAGCTTTAACCAACCGCCCTGGGCAGAGAAATGAACAACTCCAGTCTTATGAGCAATTCATTCTGTTATCATCACTACAACGAAACGAGAGGCCATTTGGTCCGACTTTACAGATATCACAACATCACTGGCCTATAAAAAATAATTGAGCTATCATTGAGACAAATAAAAAGTGAATAAAAGGATATTAATTATATGGCAGTTCTTCTGAAAGAGAATGAATGGATAATTAAAAGCGGCTAGTGTCTAGTGATAAAGCGTTCCGTCTGAATGGAGTCAGAACTAAATGACCAAACACAATGGTCTGAGAACGAGGCGGTAATTGTTCGTTCTGCGGTGATATTTTAAGGAAGTGACAGCAGAATATCAATTTCTGTGGCTTTTCAAAGCACTCGATCAAACTCTGCTGTTCTAATGCAAAGGGTTGTGAAACAGAAAAGAGATGCAGACTTTATTTTGCTAATTTTTCATGCAACCCAAAACAAGTTTCCCATGCATTGCATATTTACATTTATACATGAATATTTAGTTCAAGTTTTTTGAAAATGGTTCTTACACTACGCCGCGTTTCAAATTATTATGCATTCAGATTTTAGTTTTTCTAAGGAAGTGTTTGTTTGTTTGTTTATTTATCCATGTCTTTTTAGATAACTGGTATCAATCTCAGACAAAATAATTTGCCAGATCTATGGAAACCCTACTTAGAGGTTGTTCCACATTATTAAGCAAGTCACAGTTCTCATGCAATATGGGGAGGAAGAAAGATCTTTCTGAAGATAAAAAGCATGAAATGGTGCAATGTTGTGCAAAAGGCATGAAAACAACCAAGATTGTGTGAAAACTGAATGGAGATTATCGAATTATCATAAGATTTGTGAGTGATTTAGAGCACAGCAAAACTCAAGAAGCTCTCCATGCAGGCTGGCAGTTGTGCGTAAAGATGCATTTCAGTTTCTCCAAACCAAACCTCACAAAGAGAAACATTTACATTGAGTGTAGAAATACATTTTCAAATAGTTTTATTGCTGTGGTGTTTTTTTTGCAGCATGGGATAGTGCATAGTGCATTGTATTTCAGAAGGCACTATCCTCCTTTTTATATCATAGCTGAAAATGGCCAGTTATGAACTTCACATATCTTGCAAAATTCATTTTAAAGGGATAGTTCACCCAAAAATGAAAATTTGATGTTTATCTGTTTACCCCCAGGGCATCCAAGATGTAGGTGACTTTGTTTCTTCAGTAGAACACAAATGATGATTTTTAACTCCAACTGTTGCCGTCTGTCAGTTGTATAAGGGGCCATTCACACAGAACGCGTCTTTGCGTCTAAAAACGCAGCGCTCAGGAGTGGTTTTAAAAAAAGCGCAGCATAGAACGCAAGAGTCTCGAGAGGCGCCTTTGAGACGTGAGGCAATAACGGCAATAACGGAAATAATAGAAATAGGCAAACTGCAGAATTTACAGATACAAGTTTTGACATGGAAAAAAAGAAAATAAGATAATAATGAGCGCCTCCTCCGCCATGTTGCCGTCATATAAAACAGTTGTCATGCCAACTCGCAATGCTTGCCCCGCCTCCGAGTTCTTCTGATTGGTCCACTGTTTTGGAACTGACATTGATGAGCGGCGCTGTGTGCAAAAGTTGAAATTCTTTTAACTTGACACGGCGTCTTAAAAACGCGGCGCTCGTGTGTGAGGCGCTGCAAAAGACGCGAGACGCGAGCATAACGGTCATGCACGTCCGTCAAGCGCGTTTACGTAGAAAAACAATGGGAAAGTAGCGCATTGGAATAGAAAAACGCGTTCTGTGTGAATGGCCCCTAATGCGTGTCAATGGGAACTTCATCTATAAGAGTTAAAAAAACATGCACAGACAAATCCAAATTAAACCCTGCGGCTCGTGACGACACATTGATGTCCTAAGACACGAAACGATCGGTTTGTGTGAGAAACCAAACAGTATTTATATCATTTTTTACCTCTAAAATACCACTATGTCCAACTGCCCTGTGCATCCGGTTAGTGAGGTCTGAACGCTCTCAGACAACGGCAGTGATGTCTCGCACTCACTGAAGCAAAGCGTGAGAGATCACTTCCGTCATCAGAACCTGTTTTTTGACCTCACTAACAGGATGCTAAACACAGTTTGACATAGTGGTGTTTTAGAGTAAAAAATGATAGAAATATTGTTTGTTTTCTCTAGGGCTGTCAATCGATTAAAAATTTTAATCTAATTAATTACATATTCTGTGACTAATTAATCTAAATTAATCGCATACATAATTTTTGCTGTGAAAGTATTAAATATTTCAATTCAAATGAATCAATGCAGGGTTTTTCCTGGGTCAAAAATGGTCTTCGGTGATGACAGACATGGTCATCCACACAAACAGTAAAAAATGCCCTACCCACGTGATCTGCGAGCCCGATACTGACAATAAAGTACCCGTCACTCTCACTGTAATTCTTTCTTGCCCTCTTTGCAAAAAAAAAAAAAAAGTGATTTTATAATTTTGTAAGAGAAGATGCTTTTTTGCTAAACCTGAAAAGTATTAAAAAGTAGCATTTTATATTAACTAATAGCTAACAACAACTTGCTTCGTTCTGGTTTCACCTCACTCCAGTCTAAACTAACTGATTTTATAGGTAGGCCTACTTTACTACACATTGTCATTTAAATAACCTGAAAATATTGTGGATTATTAAGGCTAATTTTACTAACCACTCTTGCTAAATGGGGTAAGCACACTTATGTTCTCATTTCAGAGTTGTTCGGGTAAATGATTCATTATAGACCGTGTGGACCATAGACAGGCGTGGACAGATCAGTTGTTGTCATGATTCATTAAAATGAATCTGTTCAAATGAGTCATTAGGTCGCGAATCGGACATTAGCGGACGTTGACGCGTTGCGTGCGAATCGCGACTGTTATTAGGACATCGGAAAAGATTTGTCAACACAGAAAACACTTAACCACTGGATAGGATTTTCTTTTTGTTTACTGAAAGTGTGGTTTATGTCAGCTGCACGTGCAGGGCGCCTGTCAGAGAAGATCAGGTGACGTTCTTTTGAGCACTATTCACACCCAACGGTTATTCAGGAAAAACATTCTCCGAATGCGCCTTGTGAAACATGGATTCGGTCTTACGAATTTTTAGCATTGTGTCAGTTGATTTAGATTATTATGTGTGAGGTAGAGAGAGTGCAAAGACGGTGCTTACTTTGCACGAGGGAGGAGCTCTGCTCGTTCTGTCCGTCAGCGCGTTCTCGTCTCCCTCCTTCATTTTACAGTCGAATGGTGGCTAGAACGGCTCCAGGTTCAAAGGTCAATACGGAGTGGATTAATCTGCGTTATTTTTTTTAATCTGCGTTATTTTTTTATTTTTCTTTGTGTGAGAAAACTAGGGCTGTCAAAATAACGCGTTAATTTCGATTAATTAATCTGAGAAAAAATAACGCGTTATTTTGACAGCCCTAGTTTTCTCACACAAACTGATCGTTTCGTGTCTTAGGACATCAATGTGTCGTCACGAGCCGCAGGGTTTAATTTGGATTTGTCTGTGCATGTTTTTTTTACTCTTATTGACGAAGTTCCCATTGACACGCATTATACGACTGACAGACGGCAACGGTTGGGGTTAAAAATCATCATTTGTGTTCTACTGAAGAAACAAAGTCACCTACATCTTGGAAGCCCTGGGGGTAAGCAGATAAACAACAATTTTCATTTTTGGGTGAACTATCCCTTTAAAATGAAGAGATCCTAAAGGGACCTTCCATCTCACTTCCCAGTATTCCAGCCCAAATCATCACCCACCAGCTCCTTGCTGACGTCGCAGTCTTGTTGGAACGTGGTGGCCAGTCACCAACCATCCAGAAATCCATCCATTTAGACCATCCATTGTAGTATGGCATTAGTCAGTGAATAAAACTATTTAAAAATGAGTCTTCATGTATTTCTACACCCACTGTAAATGTTTCTCTTTGTGAGGTTTGGTTAGGGGTGTCTAAAATGCATCTTTACACACAACTGCCAGCCAGCATGGAGAGCTTCTTGAGACTCCAGAGACACCAGCAGCTTCAAATACCTGTTTGCTGCTCAACACTGGCTTTTTTATAGCTGCCCTTTTAATGCAATTAATTTTTTTGACAGGAACTTTCATTAATAAATCTTTATCTGACCGAGTTCTGCTGTGCTCTAAATCACTCACAAATCTTATGATAATTCGATAATCTCCATTCAGTTTCACACAATATTAGTTGTTTTCATGCCTTTTGCACATCATTGCACCATTTCATGCATTTCATCTTCAGAAAGATCTTTCTTCCTCCCCATATTGCATGAGAACAGTGACTTGCTTAATAATGTGGAACAACCTCTAAGTAGGGTTTCTATAGATCTGGCAAATTATTTTGCCTGAGATTGATAACAGTTATCTAAAAAAACATGGAGAAATAAACAAACAAACATTTTCTTAGAAAAACTAAAATCTGAATGTTTATTGTACTGAAATCTTACTGATATGTCAATTGCATAATAATTTGAAACGTGGCGTATTCTATACAATATATACAATATATACTGTACACACACACACACACACACACATACATACATATATATATATATATATATTATAAACTTTGACTTAAAGCATATATATATATATATATATATATATATATATATATATATATATATATATATATATGCTTTAAGTCAAAGTTTATAATACATCACAGATACCGATGTATCTATCTGTCATGTAAATGAAGGCAAGGATTTCTGGATTTAATGAACATCTCTATCAACACCAATGATGTGATTTCTCAAAATCAGCCTCTCCTTTAATTCCAGGCTGGTAATGTGGAAATGTTCAAATGTTTCAGTGAGTCCAGACCAAACATCCTCTCACAGATAACACACTCCACACTGATAGCACTCTCCGCCTGACTTTATTTTGCTCATTTTTCATGGACATTTCATTTGAAGTTACCAGTTGGTTAGAATAAAGATGTGCTAATGTCTCACGATTGATTTTGTGGTTAAAATCTATTGCAACTATAAAACTAATGCAACTTCACAAATTAAAACAATGAAAAGTTCCTAACAGTGGACGTGAGGTCATGTTATACTGTGAATATAATAGTCATACAGCGCAAAGTAAATCCTGTCAATCCAAACTTTGAATATTGTGATTCATGTTAGATCTGGTTGATTTGGTTCAAGGTTTAGAACTGTACTTCTTAGATTCTTTCTTGAAATCAACAGGAAGAACAGCACTGTTGTGCTGCATTAAGCTCGGTATCTTGTACATTCTTGCTTAAACAAGTTTCCATGACTGTACAGAATTAGAGTCATGCAAATTGCATTACTTAATTAGCATCATTCAACAGCATGTCATCTTAGAACGGTTCGAATCTCTATTCGAGTGTCAAATCTCTAGAGCTGTTCATCTCAAACAATCTCCCCCGTACATTTTTGAAGTATTTAATTTTCTTTTTTTGACTTGTCCTGCTGGTAGCCTTAATGGTAATTAAAATTGCGATTCAAGCATCATAACTGCTGCCTCCCGGTATGATCGGCAAGAACTATCTGTTGAGAATGGCGAGTGTTAATTGTCCGCCCCAGGAGAGACTCTTTAACCGCACAGCACGTCTTCAAATCCTTAACATCTCCTTGTTTTGATCAAAGAAGGCAAGCGCTGCGGGTAAACTCCACAAATCAGATTGGGAAGAAGCGCCTGCTTTAATTTCTGGAGACTGGTGAGATGAATGTCGCAGGATGACAGCAGGATGATTAGCTGAAGGATGTGATTGAGTGACGTTACGCCGTATGAAACTCCTGATTCAAACTGCAGGAGAAACGTCCAGAGCAAAAGAAACGTGTGTTTTAGTAAACTCACTGTACTTTACTCTGTTTTTGCAGGTTGTGAAGCTAAGATTTTCAGACAGCCCTCCCTCCTTTATGATTCACACATGAGATGTTTTGAAATATCGGTGTTATAAAGCCATAGCCAGAGGTCAGCGGTCCAGACAGTGGCCCACCTGCTATTGGTACTGTAAAAACACTGAGAGCGATGACAGCTTTCCAATAGATGTGACGCTGAATAGGCCCAGGAGCGCTGAGAAAATTAACCCGTTACGGTCGGATTTTCCACAGAGATATGAAATAAAGCAGCGCTTCTCTACCGGTGAGTTGCCACTCAAATGCGCTGCATTTCAGGGTTACACTGAAATAAATATTTGGTTAAATTCACTATATTTCACGTTTGGAAACAGTTCGTAAACTTGAGTGATTCATAAATGCATTATGAATCAATCAGTTCAAGTGAATCGTTTAAAAAATATATGGTTTAAAAGAATGATTCATTTGGAAATCAGACATAATTAGAAAAAAAAAGTTACCAACAATGCTATGAACCCAACATTCATCCAAAAACCACTTGAAACTACTCGTGTAGGATTGCAATCGACATCACTGAATAAAAAATGACAATACACTATAAAATAATTTGTATAAGCCATTTATCAGTACAGTATAAGATATATAGTACACATTATTCATAGTAAAATTATAATATATTTTAGAATTTTATTATATATATATATATATGTGTGTGTGTGTGTGTGTGTGTGTGTGTGTGTGTGTGTGCTTTTGTTTATATTACATTGTGGGGACCAAATGTCCCCATGATGTAATATAAACCTGAGTTCACCTACATCGTGGGGACCAGCCAGCGGTCCCCACAATGTAAATGGGTTTATAAATCATATAGAATGAGTTTTTGTGAAAAAGTAAAAGTTTGCACAGTTTCCTGTGAGGGTTAGGTTTAGGGGTAGGGGCAGGGTAGGGGGATAGAATGTACAGTTTGTTCAGTGTAAAATGCATTGAAGTCTATGGAAAGTCCCCACAATTCACAAAAACAAACATGTGTGTGTGTGTGTGTGTGTGTGTGTGTGTGTGTGTGCATATATATATATAATTCTAAAATATATATATTTTTTAAATAATATTATATATAGTACAAAATTCTAATATATATAAATTATATATATATATATATAAAAAATTCTAAAATGTATATATTTATACATATTATATATATTACAAAATTCGAATATATATATATATATATATATATATATATATATATATATATATATATATATATATATATATATATATATAAAATTCTAAAATATATATATTTTAAATAATGTTATATATAGTACAAAATTCTATTATATATAAATTATATATATAAAAAAATCTAAAATGTATATATTAATACATATTATATATATTACAAAATTCAAATATATATATATAAATAATTCTAAAATATATATATATATATATATATATATTAAATAATATTATATATAGTACAAAATTCTATTATATATAAATTATATATATATAAAAAATTCTAAAATATATATATATATATTTTAAATAATATTATATATAGTACAAAATTCTATTATATATAAATTATATATATAAAAAATCTAAAATGTATATATTTATACATATTATATATATATTACAAAATTCTAATATATATATATATATATATAAAAGGAATAATAAAATATAAATTTAAATAAATTTAAACGTAGATTCACTGATTTTTTTTTTTTTTTTCATTTTATAATACACTAATATTATGTAATATCATGTTATTTGGGAGTGTTGGAAGTGAGCAATTAAATTACATTTGGCTTTGTCCCCCAAATTTCAAATACTGTGCTGCAAATCAAAGTTTATAATAATGTGAAAAAAAAAAAAAAGTTAAAACAACAGTTCTGTGAGTCCAGCACAACATTCTTCCTAAAAACTAAAATCACTCAAATAAATCAGATCACAAACAGAAGAGAATTTTTCCTTGGGAAAGTGTGCTGAATTGTGAAGCTCAGCCAGTATTGTGCTCTTCAGAGTAATGCTTTATGATTTCTCAACTTCAGGTGGGATTTCTCCCGACACGTCGCGCTCTTGTGATGTAGACAGCGGCCAGGATGAATGAAAACGCAGGAGGGAATACATATGGCAAAGGAATGTCGGACTTTATTCCCAGACAGCTGATCCCCTTTGAACGTCTTGGATCATAAATTAAACATATGCATTTTAATAATGCTGGGAACACGTATCCTTACGTTTCCGGCCCACTTTTATGAATGATTCTGCTCAATTTGTTTCAGCATGCGAATGGAGCTTCAGGGCCTACGAGAGCCGCATCCAAAAAGAGCGAGTGTAACGAGAAACAGTTAACGTGAAGGTCACACAAGTGGCAGGTTCACAAACGCCGCAGAAAGGTTAAACCCTAGGAACCGCTTCATTAGCAGGATAAACTGACCTGAGGCAGGAAAACAGAAAATGTGACGTTTGGTTTTCAAATGTCAGTGAATACATTTGCATTTATCACACTTTGTACTGGTGGCTTTCGCTTTATACTCTTCCAGATTTGACTTTCTAGATGGATAACGACTATTTCTAACGTGCATCTCGAGGGCGACGTGAAAAGAGTTGAAGCTAAAGAAGTCTAAGCTGTTTTAAGTTCAGACGCCAGTCGCTTCAAACCTCTCAAAAGTCTCAAAAGCGCAGAGCATTAATTAAGCAAAGAAATAAAAACTGACCCAGCTGGTGTTTCTCCAATCAAACAGCCGTGTCTGCAGGCACCGGGGCCGTTTGTCAGCGCGCTGGGAAAACTGTAAACGATCGTCGTGTGTGCTGTGGGTTTATACCGTAAGTGCTTCGAAATTGCCCTGAGCCACGCAAAACAACAAAGAAAAGTCTGCGCTTGTGATGAAGTTTGCTGTAGGTTAATATTCCACACAGCAAACCTGCCTAACACACCTCGAAACAAACACTGCAGAAATGATTTTGTTGCTCTCAGTATTTTTGACTTGTTTTCCAGTATAAATATCTATACGTTTTAAAATCAAGATGCATTTGCTTGATATTCCCCATGAACAGGGAACAAGGTTCTCTCAAAGTTGTGAGCAAACGTTCTTCCAGTAATGTTGAAAGAATGTTCATTCAAAGTTATCTGGTCTTTAATAATGTTTTCAAAATGTACATTTTAGCTGGATGTTCATTTAATGTTTTGTAAATGTTACTACTTGTTTCAGAACATTCAGAGAACATTCAAATGTAACGTTCACATAATGTTTGAAGAATGATACAATGGAATGTTCCCTTAAAGGGTTAGTTCACCCAAAAATAAAATTTCTGTCATTAATTGTCATTCCAAACACATAAGACATTTGTTCAGCTTCGAAATAAAAATTAAGACATTTTTGATGAAATCCGATTTTTTTGTTTGTTTGTTTGTTTTTTATCTCCCATAGAAAGCATCATTCAAGGTCCAGAAAAGTACTAAAGACATCATTAAAATAGTCAATGTGCCTACAGTGGTTCAACCTTAATGTTATGAAGTGACAATACTTAAAGTAAAGAATATTTTTCTGCACAAAAACAAAACAAAAATAATGACTTTCTTCTGTGATCTTCTCTTCTGTGTCATTCTCTTGTGCGGTTTACATTAATCGCTTCTGTGTTTTATGTCAGCATCGTGGTAACAAACAACCTCAGCACCCAAACAAGTGCACAGCAACACCCTAACAACCCACAACACCCAAGTGACTGAATAGCAACACCCTAACCACCGACCAGAACATCTTAGCAACTGCATAGCAACGCCCTATCCAATGAAGTGAATGCACAGTAACACCCTAGAAACCACCCACAACATCCTAGCAACTGCAAAGCAACACCCTACCAATCACCCTCAACATTCCAGCAACTCCATAGCAATGCCCTAACAACTACCCACATCATAGCAACTGCATAGCAACACCCTAACAACCACTCATAAATCCTAGATACTGCATAGCAACACTCTAACAACCCACAACACCCTAGTGACATAACAGCAACATCCTAACAACCGACCATAACACCTTAGCGACTGCATAGCAACACCCTAACAAGCACCCACAAAATCCTAGTGACAGCACAGCATCATGCTAACAAACAACCTCAGCACCCAAACAAGGGCATAGCAACACCCTAACAACCCACAACACCCTAGTGACATAACAGCAACATCCTAACAACCGACCATAACACCTTAGCGACTGCATAGCAACACCCTAACAAGCACCCACAAAATCCTAGTGACAGCACAGCATCATGCTAACAAACAACCTCAGCACCCAAACGAGGGCATAGCAACACCCTAACAACCCACAACACCCTAGTGACATAACAGCAACATCCTAACAACCGACCATAACACCTTAGCGACTGCATAGCAACACCCTAACAAACACCCACAAAACCCTAGTGACAGCACAGCATCATGCTAACAAACCACAAAACTTAATAACAACATCCTAACAACCGACCAGAACACCATAGCGACTGCATAGCACCACCCTATACACTCTAGTGAATGCACAGCAACACCCCAGCAACCACCCACAGCATCCTAGTAACTGCATAGCAACACCATATCAATGCCCTAGCAACTACCCACATCATAGCAACACCCTAACAACCACCCACAAAACCCCAGTGGCAGCACAACATCATGCTAGCAATCAATCTCAGCACCCAAATGAGTGCATAGAAACACCCTAACAACCCACAACACCCTAGTGACTGAATAGCAACATCTTAACAACTGACCATAACATCCTAGCAACTGCATAGCAATACCCTACCAATCACCCTCAACATTCCAGCAACTCCATAGCAACTGCATAGCAACAACCCTAACAACCACTCATAAATCCTAGATACTGCATAGCAACACCCTAACAACCACCCACAAAACCCTAGCGACAGCACATCATGCTAACAAACAACCTCAGCACCCAAACAAGTGCATAGCAACACCCTAACAACCCACAACACCCTAGTGACTGAATAGCAACATCCTAACACCCTCACCACTCTAGAGAATGCTCAAGTAAACCTCAGCTGCTTCAGTCCAGTTGAAATATTATTGATTTTAATAATGTATTAGTAAATGTTGGAATTAACATTAACTAAGATTAATAAATGCTTTATTGCTGTTAGTTCACGTTAACTAATGTATAGATCCTTACTGTAAAATGTTACCGATATATTACTGGAAAAACAAGACAAAAATACTTGTTTATAAAATCTTTTTTTGCAGTGCATTCTTCATGGCTTCTCCTCGGCTTCATATCTGCGCTACATTTATCATGTCGGAGCAGTTCGACGCAGCGGCTTCGGTCCCACACATAAAGTTAAATCAGTTGTTTAGATTGGCCGTCTCTGAGAAAATCCCGGCACGATGAGGTCATCGAGGAGCCGTCAATATGGATTACCCCAAATTGCTGTGCTGTCTGTGGGAGCTCAGGACGAACGGCTCAAGTACGACTGAGAGAGAACTGTGTGCAATTTGAAGGTGCATTTTCCCTCCTGACAAGCCCCTAATTGAGGATAAAGGCTCTTTCAGGTGTCCACAGCTGTAGAGTCATTAAAGCTTTTGATTTGAATGTGATTTCTTCTGCTAAGCCTGACCTGGATCGAATTATCCCGGACGTTTCTAGAACGTGTCACTCTCAAACCCTTTCAAGCGCCATCAGGAAGACATCATGGGTGTAAAAATCAATGGCCTTTTAGCATGTCACTGATTCACACGTTCAGGCAAAAAACCTCATGATCACATCAGCTAAATGAACAACATGTGCTGACGCACTTACAGCGTGTCAGGAAGTGATCGCTTCTTAAAAGCAGTCAAAGGTTGGGAGAAACTCACCGCCTGTGCACTAACTAGTGTCACTCACTATATCTTCAGTGTGTAACCCAAAACCTCTTCCAGCAGATACAGACATTGGGTTCACACATAAATCATTTCTTAAGAATGAATATAATTCATTTCAACAACATGATTCAAAGGGTCCATACAATGAAAATCAATGTTGTTTTTTTAAATATATTTTAGAAAGTTCATTTTGGCAGTTCTAAAGTTTGGGGTCAGTAAGATTTTTTAATGTTTTTGAAAGAAGAGTCTCTTCTGCTCACAAATTCTGCATTTATTTGATCAAAAATACAGCAAAAATTCTGAAATATTTTTACAATGTAAAACAGCTGTTTTCTATGTGATATATAGTAAAGTGTAATTTATATCCAGTGATCAAAGCTGAATTTTCAGCATCATTACTCCAGTCTTCAGTGTCACATGATCCTTCAGAAATCATTCTGATATGATTATTTGCTGCTCAAGAAACATTTCTGACATTTCTATAATCAATGTTGAAAATAGTTCATATTTTTGTGGAAACCGTGATGCATTTTATTTCTCAGGATTCTTTGATGAATAGAAAGTTCAAAAGAACAGCATTTATTTGAAATAGAATCTTCTGTAACATTCCACACTCTCACTTTTGATCAAAGCATCCTTGATGAATAAAAGTATTAATTTCTTTAAAAAAAAAACTTTTGAATGGTTGTGTGTCGTAAAGTAGCACAAAAACATGAATCATCTTCACAAGCGCTGAAATGTTGATTCAGACAGAATAGATGTGCTCTGACTGTCATGACCGCACCACAGTTTGTGTTTATGTTTCGGTGGCTGATTTCAGCCAATGTTCACACAGCCTGTTTATAAAACCAATAGTTGAAAACCCTCAATTCTGAGTGAATGAGCCATGTTCAAAGTAAACACACACCTGTGGATGACATTCAACAGAAATACACTACTATATTAATCTTGCTATGGCAACCAAGGTCTGACTTTTGCCTACATATGATTGGACAAACAGAGAGCCCCGCCCCAAAATCACATCATCCACATTAACAAGAAACCAGTTTTACACTCTTAAAAATAAAGCTTCCCTACATTTCTCCTATAGGGATTTTTTTTTAAAAAGTTATAAGCTATGAACCAAACCAGCTACGAGGAGAATCATAACACTACAAACTTTAATTTGAAGCAAAAAGTATTTGAAAATCAGACAAAAATATAAAGGTACAGTACAAGGCTGTGAACTTTACAGCTTTAGTGAGGGAAAGAACTATAATCCCATGAAGCATTGCAAAGAGCAATAATCGAATTAAAATATACAGAGAAAAACTAAAATGTGGATTATAATTTAAGTGTATTGCAAAATATGCATATATAATCAAATATTTAAGTATTCTGAGAGCATAGGGAGATTGACATGATTATGTCATTTGCGGAACTAACAAGATCTTTTGGCACATGATTGGTGGAATTTTCGGTACAGCATCTTGGGTAATGTAGTTTTTCAGAGGTCTTTAGATTTTTTAAAGGGGACCAATAATGCCCTTTTTTCAAGGTGTAATATAAGTCTCAAGATATAATAGAGGGTATGCACGTGACGTCACCGTCGGCTGTTATGACTGCGGTTATAATGGCAAAAGCCATTAGACTGAGCGGCAGCATTGGTTTTCAGCGTGAATGCCGCGAAAAACACACAAAACACATCAAACACGCGAAAGAGCTTTGTGATTGACTGTACAAATAGCTTTGACACAAAATCTGAGGTATATTTTTACAGAGTGCTGAAAGCTACAGAAAAAAGAAACAAATGGATCACTGCAATTCACAGAAACAGATGGACTCCAGCAGAGAAACATGGATTTGCAGTTATTATTTTGTGCTGAAACAATGGATTTTGGGGTAAGATCATACCCTATATATTGTATTGTTATATATTGTGTTGACAACTCATCAATTAAATATTTGCCATCTTATATTTTGCATAATTGGGTGTTTTTAAATAAACACTGACAAAAACTATACAAGTTTTTAGGGCTGGACGATATGACGATATACAGTGGGTACGGAAAGTATTCAGACCCCCTTAAATTTTTCACTCTTTGTTATATTGCAGCCATTTGCTAAAATCATTTAAGTTCTTTTTTTTTTCCTCATTAATGTACACACAGCACCCCATATTGACAGAAAAACACAGAATTGTTGACATTTTTGCAGATTTATTAAAAAAGAACAACTGAAATATCACATGGTCCTAAGTATTCAGACCCTTTGCTGTGACACTCATATATTTAACTCAGGTGCTGTCCATTTCTTCTGATCATCCTTGAAATGGTTCTACACCTTCATTTGAGTCCAGCTGTGTTTGATTATACTGATTGGACTTGATTAGGAAAGCCACACACCTGTCTATATAAGACCTTACAGCTCACAGTGCATGTCAGAGCAAATGAGAATCATGAGGTCAAAGGAACTGCCTGAAGAGCTCAGAGACAGAATTGTGGCAACGCACAGATCCGGCCAAGGTTACAAAAAAATTTCTGCTGCACTTAAGGTTCCTAAGAGCACAGTGGCCTCCATAATCCTTAAATGGAAGACGTTTGGGACGACCAGAACCCTTCCTAGAGCTGGCCGTCCGGCCAAACTGAGCTATCGGGGGAGAAGAGCCTTGGTGAGAGAGGTAAAGAAGAACCCAAAGATCACTGTGGCTGAGCTCCAGAGATGCAGTCGGGAGATGGGAGAAAGTTGTAGAAAGTCAACCATCACTGCAGCCCTCCATCAGTCGGGGCTTTATGGCAGAGTGGCCCGACGGAAGCCTCTCCTCAGTGCAAGACACATGAAAAAACACCTGAAGGACTCCAAGATGGTGAGAAATAAGATTCTCTGGTCTGATGAGACCAAGATAGAACTTTTTGGCCTTAATTCTAAGCGGTATGTGTGGAGAAAACCAGGCACTGCTCATCACCTGTCCAATACAGTCCCAACAGTGAGGCATGGTGGTGGCAGCATCATGCTGTGGGGGTGTTTTTCAGTGACGTCGATGCATACCCTCTATAAGTCTCTGGTGTCCCCAGAATGTGTGTGAAGTTTCAGCTCAAAATACCCCACAGATCATTTATTATAGCTTGTCAAATTTGGGTGTGAGCAAAAACACACCGTTTTTGTGTGTGTCCCTTTAAATGCAAATGAGCTGCTGCTCCCCGCCCCCTTTCCAGAAGAGGGCGGAGCTTTAACAGCTCAACAACAACAAAGCTGGAGAATCTCACGCAGCCAAAATGAGGATTGTCAATAACGGTGTTCAGCCTTACATTGTTCAAACCGGAGTCGACACTGATGGAGAGACTCAGGAAGAAGTTACAACTTTTAGACGTTTCTGAATGGTTAGTGGATAAATTGATGTAGTTGCTGTGGAGTTGATTCAACTCATCCACTAGCATGTGCCGTCATGTTCATCTTTTGTGTTGAATCGACCCTCGTTTGTGAAGCAGTCCAGCGTAAAATGACGGCATTTACAAAAACAACTCTTCCTCTTCTCTAAAGCAGCCCAACATGGCCCCGCCCCCTTTGTTGTGTGTTCTCGGGGGCGGGGTTTATGTAAATTTTGGGGTTTGTGATGTCACCAACCCGGGAAGAAGCTTGTGTAGTCCTTAAAAAAGTGATTTCTGTAAAAAAAATATCTCTCTTTGCATTGAACTTTGAGCGTCGTAACTTTGCAGATGTTGTTTATGTTCAAACAGCAACATTACACACTAACTAAAGTTAAAAAGTCAAATCGTAATCAACCGCCCCTTTAAATGTTCTTCACACTAAGTAAAAAAGAAAGTTCACTGAAAGGTTCTTTGGGGAACCCAAACTGGTTCTTCTTTGCCATTGCTGCAAAAACCTCTATTTGAATCCATTATGTTGAAGAGTGCATGAGAAATCATTTCAACATTTCACACTTGAACATCACCATCCACAGGACTGAAGACATCAATAACACAGTCACTTTGTCAATCTATGAATTGAGCGTTTTTGATC
>VTFQ01000021.1:1166359-1298859 GCA_036281575.1 Ancherythroculter nigrocauda | reverse complement strand
AGTTTTTTGATAAATATATAAAAATTAAGTGATTTCAAAATTATGATTATGTCTAAAACAAGAAAAATCTGCCAATGGGGTAAGAAAAATAATCTTGTTTTTACTTTGAAATAATCTGAAAAATATATAATAAATAATTATATAAATTATATAATTATATAAAATAATTTAAATAAATAAAATATTACTTTTTTCGGCACCAAAAAACAATTTATTTATTTAAAATAATTAATTTTTCTATATTTTATTTTAATTTATAATTTTAATTTATATATAAATATATATATATATATATATATATAAATAAATGTATTTTAATGTATTTAATTTAATGTATTTTATTAGTGTGTATGTGTATGTGTGTGTGTGTGTGTGTGTGTGTATATATATATATATATATATATATATATATATATATATATATATATTATTTTATTTTATTATTATTTTTGAAGAAGAAGAAGAAGAAAAAGGGTCCTGGGCAATTACAGTCCTTTTTCTTGCAAACATAAAACTTTCATCAAACATTGAATCTTTTAGAGGAGAGTAATTCGGTCGACACATTGAAGGAAGTGTTGAGAAGCACTGATGCCTGACCAACAGAAACCTCAGAGAAACACTGTCAGGAGCTGTTTAACCATCACATCTGTATCAACATGTGCTTATGAAGAATGAAAACTTACGGCATACGGTAGCAACACCCTAGAAACCACCCACATCACATTCAGAGACAAGAATAACACCAGAAAGGAATGTAAAAAGTCTTAGTTTAAATTAAGAGGTTCTAAAATTCTTTATTTACAGATTAAAATATGAAAGAAATGAAGTATACAAGCAAATCGACAAACTATAAACTCAAGATAATATTTTATATTAAAAGTTGGGATTGGAGCCACCTGGACGTTACGGCCTGTCAGAGAGCAGTTTTATGAATCCCAATAATTATTTGTAGAGCCATGAACAACAAGGCAAGAAATATATGTGTGTGTTCCCTCGTTGCTGAAGTTTATTTAGAGCGTATTGATTTTGTGTCATATAAGGCGTAAACGTCCCGCGCCGTGAGATGAGTACTTACTACAGTAAACAATTTTCAAATGGTGTACACCTGATTAAAAACTCAAACGGCTCAAGCACTGTGGCGACTCTTGATGTATTTTCATTTTCAATTGAAATAAAAGCATGACTGTAAATTGTCCGTATGACATTTAATACGTGAGCGTATAGATTTTGCAGCAGTGAAGGTGTGCTGAGGTAAACTCTGGGGTGGAGATCACTGTTAAACACACTGTATATCTGTCTTCAGGAGGCCATGAATGATGGCTGTATCTTTGAGCTCATCTACACTGTAAATTGTCTTTACATCCGTGATCTATCCACCTCATTTTGAAATGCAGAACTGAGATATTTTCTGTTAATGTGCGAGGCTTCTGAATCATTAACAAAAATTTGTTACGAAAGTTATGAAAACGTTATTTCTGAATGTCTTCTGAACACTCAAAATGTCCAGTTTGTTAAATGTTTTTTTCAGTCAGAATTGCAAGACATAAAGTCAGAATTGCAAGATATAATGTCAGAATTGTGAGTTAAAGTCAGAATTGCGTGGTATAAAGTCAGAATCGCGAGATATAAAGTCAGAATTGCGAGATATAAAGTCAGAATTGCGAGATATAAAGTCAGAATTGTGAGATATAAAGTCAGAATTTTGAGATATAGTCAGAATTGCGAGATATAAAGTCAGAATTGCGAGATATAAAGTCAGAATTGCAGATATAAAGTCAGAATTGCAAGATATAAAGTCAGAATTGTGAGATATAAAGTCAGAATTGCAAGATATAAAGTCAGAATTGCGAGATATAAAGTCAGAATTGCGAGATATAAAGTCAGAATTTTGAGATATAGTCAGAATTGCGACATATAAAGTCAGAATTGTGAGATATAAAGTCAGAATTGCAAGATATAAAGTCAGAATTGCGAGATATAAAGTCAGAATTGCGAGATATAAAGTCAGAATTGCAGATATAAAGTCAGAATTGCGAGATATAAAGTCAGAATTGTGAGATATAAAGTCAGAATTGCGAGATATAAAGTCAGAATTTTGAGATATAGTCAGAATTGCGAGATAAAAAGTCAGAATTTCGAGATAAAGTCAGAATTGCGTGATATAGTCAGAATTGCGAGATATAAAGTCAGAATTGCGAGATAAAGTCAGAATTCCGAGATATAGTCAGAATTGCGAGATATAAAGTCAGAATTGTGAGATATAAAGTCAGAATTGCGAGATAAAGTCAGAATTGCGAGATATAAAGTCAGAATTGCGAGATAAAAAGTCAGAATTGCGAGATAAAGTCAGAATTGCGTGATATAGTCAGAATTGCGAGATATAAAGTCAGAATTGCGAGATAAAGTCAGAATTGCGAGATATAAAGTCAGAATTGTGAGATATAAAGTCAGAATTGCGAGATAAAGTCAGAATTGCGAGATATAAAGTCAGAATTGTGAGACAAAAAGTCAGAATTGCAAGATAAAGTCAGAATTGCGTGATATAGTCAGAATTGCGAGATATAAAGTCAGAATTGCGAGATATAAAGTCAGAATTGCGAGATATAAAGTCAGAATTGCAGATATAAAGTCAGAATTTTGAGATATAGTCAGAATTGCGAGATATAAAGTCAGAATTGTGAGATATAAAGTCAGAATTACGAGATAAAGTCAGAATTGCGAGATATAAAGTCAGAATTGTGAGATATAAAGTCAGAATTGCGAGATAAAGTCAGAATTGCGAGATATAAAGTCAGAATTGCGAGACAAAAAGTCAGAATTGCAAGATAAAGTCAGAATTTCGTGATATAGTCAGAATTGCGAGATATAAAGTCAGAATTGCGAGATATAAAGTCAGAATTGTGAGATATAAAGTCAGAATTGCAAGATATAAAGTCAGAATTGTGAGATAAAGTCAGAATTGCGAGATATAAAGTCAGAATTGTGAGATAAAGTCAGAATTGCGAGATAAAGTCAGAATTGCGAGATATAAAGTCAGAATTGTGAGATAAAGTCATAATTGCGAGATAAAGTCAGAATTGCGTGATATAGTCAGAATTGCGAGATATAAAGTCAGAATTGCGAGATATAAAGTCAGAATTGCGAGATATAAAGTCAGAATTGCGAGATATAAAGTCAGAATTGCAAGATATAAAGTCAGAATTGCGAGATATAAAGTCAGAATTGCAGATATAAAGTCAGAATTTTGAGATATAGTCAGAATTGCGAGATAAAGTCAGAATTGCGAGATATAAAGTCAGAATTGCAAGATAAAAAGTCAGAATTGCGAGATAAAGTTAGAATTGTGTGATATAGTCAGAATTGCGAGATATAAAGTCAGAATTGTGAGATATAAAGTCAGAATTGTGAGATATAAAGTCAGAATTGTGAGATATAAAGTCAGAAATGTGAGATATAAAGTCAGATTTGCGAGATAAAGTCAGAATTGCGAGTTATAAAGTCATAATTGCGAGATAAAGTTAGAATTGTGTGATAAAGTCAGAATTGCGAGTTATAAAGTCAGAATTGCGAGATATAAAGTCAGAATTGTGAGATATAAAGTCAGATTTGCGAGATAAAGTCAGAATTGCGAGTTATAAAGTCATAATTGCGAGATATAAAGTCAGAATTGCGAGATAAAGTCAGAATTGCGAGTTATAAAGTCAGAATTGCGAGTTATAAAGTCAGAATTGCGAGTTATAAAGTCACAAATAACACAAACAACCAATAGCAAATGACACCAGAAAAGTCACACATTCGAGTGACAAATGGCCGAACTAAAACAGCAATAAGCTCTGAAACAAAACACCACGATACGCAGAATAAACGAGGTCACAGGCTTCTACTGCAGAACATTCCTGGAGAAAAGCCCCAGTTTCTGTCTGTAAGGTGAGTCTCGACGGATCACGACTGCTGAGCTGTCTTCTGTAGTCTGATTTTGGGACAGAGAGCTTCATTACTTAAGCCTCCTGTTCCAATTAATTAAGTCACAGAGGATTCTGCTGTTAAAATTACAGCAGGGCTGCTAAAATAACTCTGGTCCTCTGAAATGCAGGAGTTCCACCTCCTTGTGCTGTTAACACTCTTGCTCCAATTACAGCGCTGTTGTTCCATCATCATTTATCTGAACACAGTTGGATCCGTCTGCTTCCAACAGCCTGCAGGATCCAGACTCCTCTGTCTAGTTACACTTTGTTTTGATGGTCCACTCTACTAACTGTAAGTAACTTCACAACTACATATCAACTAACTCTCATTAGAGTATTAGAGTCTGTTAGTTGACATGTAGTGGCAAAGTTACTTAGTCAGTAGAATGTCTGTTGAGGAATCGTCAAAATATAGTGTTAGAAGATATTAGGCATTGTCGATCTGTCTATCTGTCTATCCATCAATCATCTGTCCATCCATCCATCCATCCATTGTCTTTCTGTCTATATCTATCTATCTATCCATTGTCTGTCCATTCATCCATCCATCCATCCATCCATCCATCCATCCGGCTTTCTGTCTATCTATATTTATCTATCCTTTGTCTCTCCATCCATCCATCCATCCATCCATCTGCTTTCTGTCAGTCTATATCTATCTATCTATTCATTGTCTGTCCATTCATCCATCCATCCATCCATCCATCCATCCATCCATCCATCGTCGATCTGTCCATCCATCCATCCATCCTTCCATCCATCCATACGCTTTCTGTCTATCTATATTTTTCTATCCTTTGTCGATCTGTCCATCCCTTCATTCATCCATCATTGATCTGTCATCCATCTATCATTGATCTATCCATCCATTGGCTTTCTGTCTAGCTATATCTATCTATCTATCCATTGTCTGTCTTTCCATCCATCCATCCATCCATCCATCCATCGTCAATCGGCCCATCCATCCATCCATCCATCCATCTATCCATCGTCGATCCGTCCATCCATCCATCCATCCATCTGTCATGTGTCCATCCATCCATCATCGTTCCTTCCATCCATCCATCCATCATCTGTCGTTCTATTCATCCATCCATCCATCCATCATCTGTCGTTCTATTCATCCATCCATCCATCCATCCATCCATCTATCCATCGTCGATCCGTCCATCCATCCATCCATCCATCCATCCATCCATCCATCCATCCATCCATCCATCCATCGTCTTTCTGTCTATCTATATCTATCTATCCATCCATTGTCTGTCTGTCCATCCATCCATCCTCCATCCATTGTCAATCTGTCATCCATCCATCCATCCATCCATCCATCCATCGTCTTTCTGTCTATCTATATCTATCTATCCATTGTCTGTCTGTCCATCCATCCATCCATCCATTGTCGATCTGTCCATCCATCCATCCATCCATCCATCTATCTATCTATCTATCTATCTATCCATTGTCTATCTATCCATCCATCCATCATCAATCTGTCGAGAGAGAAAGAGAATATATATTAAATATGGCCCATATGACTCTCTTTCTCCTGTGAATCACAAAAGCAGATGTTTAACAAAAAGTTCAGAATGTGAGAACAAGAAATGAAAAATTAAACTTCATTAATATAAAACACATAATTAAGGAAAATAGCAAGAACAAAACTGAGCCACTTACATCAAAAACAGAGTATCCGGGAAAAAAAACCCATGAGATCTTCAGATCTACAGATTTGCTCCTGTCGGCAGAGACATTAACACATGTCAGATCATATGACATAACTGGACTATCCAGCAAACCTACATGAACTGACAGCAACAGGACGCTGAGTAAATAATAGAGAAGTGCAGGCCGAGCTGACAACAGAGACAACAAGCAAACACAAGTGTAAAAACCACACGAAGAATAACTATAATATTACGTTATAAAGATAATATTTGATAGTTTTGTATGTCGATCTACAGTTGGCATTGAATGACATTGAATGTGATTCAGGGTTCAGCATGTTTTCCCACACAATCTTTCCATATTACACACCTCTCATTATATGAGAGTTCATTGTATCTCACTCTAAATGATATCACAGCTTCAAAGAGCGCACAGACACATTGTGAAGATACAGAGTTAATGTAAATCCAGCATCAGCATGTTTCCATTTGTAGTGAAACGTGTATTTTTGAATCTGCAGTTCACAAGGTGTTCGATTATATTCCAGTGTGAGATCTATAGGCCTGAGAGCAGCTCGCCGGTCCCATCAAAACAGCCGCGGACTCTCCTAGGGTTTCCTATCTCTTGCAATTAAGCCTGGCACTTTTATGGCTTTTATGGGCTGCTTCACACTCCAGATGAGGGAGGTGAGACGGGATCTGGTCTCTCTCTCTCTCTCTCTCTCTCTCCCTCCCTCTCAATTAGCCTGGCAGATGTATAGATCACTGTGCTTATAAAGGCAGAATGCTTAATTGACCTCATCTCTACAGAAGTGTTTGGTCTCTGTCGAAGGCAAGGCCACTGGACTGATGCTATTGATCGAAGCGCTAAAGGCTGCAAGGACAGGTATTCATTTGGCGGAAGAATAGAGTTCGGTCTGTGCAAGCTCAAAATGATTATTGCCTTGTGTTATTATTTTTGCCTCAAGGACATTGATTGGAATCAATGCTGGGGTTTCAAAAGAGTTCAAAATATGCATTTACATTGGATTTAAATGGCACACCTCAAATTCTGAAAGACCAACAACCTTGAGTTTCAGGTAAGTAACGACAACATCAGACGAACTTTAAGCTTTCACACTGAACTACAGCTCTAAACAGAAGATAATGCTTCTAGGTTACCAAACTGAGTATTTATAGCTATAAACTATAAATAGTTATCAAGAATGGGACACTGAATTAACCCTTTCATGCATAAATTATGATAACCTCAGTCAGGATTTTTTCCTGTGTTTTTATTTCTCTTAGGGCATGAAAAACAAAATTTGAAATGTTTTTTTTTACATATATTTTTCAAAGAGATTTAATTTCATACAATTAAAGTAATACATTATGTTATGTTATGTAATCAGATTACTTTTTGATGTAACAAGTAAAGTAACGCATTACAAGCAACATTCATTATGTAATCAGATTACTTTTTGATGTAACGAGTAAGGTAACGCATTACAAGCAACATTCATTACGTAATCAGATTACTTTTTGATATAAAGAGTAAAGTAACGCATTACAAGCAACATTCATTATGTAATCAGATTACTTTTTGATGTAACAAGTAAAGTAATGCATTACAAGCAACATTCATTATGTAATCAGATTACTTTTTGATGTAACGAGTAAGGTAACGCATTACAAGCAACATGCATTACATAATCAGATTACTTTTTGATGTTATTTGTAAAGTAACGCATTACAAGTAACATGCATTACGTAATCAGATTACTTTTTGATGTTATTAGTAAAGTAACGCATTACAAGTAACGGGCATTACGTAATCAGATTACTTTTTGATGTTATTAGTAAAGTAACGCATTACAAGAAACGTGCATTACGTAATCAGATTACTTTTTGATGTTATTAGTAAAGTAACGCATTACAAGTAACGTGCATTACGTAATCAGATTACTTTTTGATGTAACGAGTAAAGTAAGGCATTACATGCAACGTGCATTACGCAATCAGATTACTTTTTTGATGTAACGAGTAAAGTAAGGCATTACAAGCAACCTGCATTACATAATCAGATTACTTTTTGATGTAACGAGTAAAGTAACGCATTACAATCAACGTGCATTACGCAATCAGATTACTTTTTGATGTTACAAGTAATGCATTGCAAGTAATGTGCATTACGCAATCAAATTACTTTTTGATGTTACGAGTAAAGTAACGCATTATAAGTAACATTAATTACATAATCAGTTTACTTTTTGATGTTACGATTAAAGTAATGCATTACAAGTAACCTACACTATGTAATCAGACTACTTTTTTATCTAACAAGTAACACATTACAAGTAACGTGCATTATGTAATCAGATTACTTTTTGATGTTATTAGTAAAGTAACGCATTACAAGTAACATTCATTATGTAATCAGATTACTTTTTTGATGTAACGAGTAAAGTAAGGCAATACAAGCAACGTGCATTACATAATCAGATTACTTTTTTGATGTAACGAGTAAAGTAAGGCAATACAAGCAACGTGCATTACATAATCAGATTACTTTTTGATGTAACGAGTAAAGTAACGCATTACAATCAACGTGCATTACGCAATCAGATTACTTTTTGATGTTACAAGTAATGCATTGCAAGTAATGTGCATTACGTAATCAAATTACTTTTTGATGTTACGAGTAAAGTAACGCATTATAAGTAACATTAATTACATAATCAGTTTAGTTTTTGATGTTACGATTAAAGTAATGCATTACAAGTAACCTACACTATGTAATCAGACTACTTTTTTATCTAACAAGTAAAGTAACGCATTACAAGTAACTTGAATTTTGTAATCAGATTACTTTTTGATTTTTTACATTTATTTACAGTCAAAAAAAGTGACTGCAGGTGAAGTATTTTCAAAAACAACAGTCACAGTAATAGTATGAATTGTAGCTGAAATATAGCTATTGATGCACGAGGTCCACCTTAGTGGACAGATGATTAATCAGAATTTTCTCCCAATCTAAAATCAATACTTGGAAAATGTAACTATGATATGACTCATTAGATATTGCTTGATGCTACAACATTTTTTTTTTCTCCTAGGATAGAAGGAATGGATGGATATTCCAGAGCAACTTGGCATTTCTGACTGGCCATCGGCCATCTTGGTTTGGAGGGGAAATAAATCGACATACAACAGCTTGCCACTTGGAGGCAATGTATAGGATGATGCTCTAGGGTCCACTGTAGAGGTTGATGTGCAACTAATGCCATCAAAACCCATGCATGTGCAAGAAAATGCTTTTTGAATAGCTGTCCACCGTAGTAACCTCTATGCGTGAAAGGGTTAAATATGCACCACTTACGTGAGCTGTGTGAAACAAGCATAAATCTTACCAATGCCATCCATTTACATGTATGCATTTATGCATTTAGCAGATGCTTTTATCTAAAGCCAGTTGTTTCAAAAGAGAAACAAAAGCAATTTGTCAAAGAGCAACAATATTCATAATATTCAATGCCAGGTTTATTAGACAACTAGATTTAGAAGCAAACTAGAGAGGAGGAGAAATGCAGAGAAAAAAACGTTTTTCAGAAACTGATTTCACTGGTTTAAGGGATGCATAAGAATGGCTATTCACACTTGCACTAACTAGTAAGTATTTGATGCACTAAGCCTGTGTTGACTAGTTGTGGATCACATGGCTTCAAGAGGAAAAGTCCCCAGTCTACAAACCACATGTAGTCATGCGTGAGATCAGTTGTGTAAAGTAAAAAGCAATGGACAAATATACTCGGAATTATGCAAAAGTGAGAATAAAGTGGAGCTGGCGCTGTTATCATTCACAAACCACATTACAAGTGACCTGCATTTGGATTTGTCACATAAAAGCCCTGAAACTGATCAAATGTCGCCCAAAGGCTGAAAGAAACTAAAAGCAAACATCTGTTTTTCGAGCCGCATGAATCAGCTGCGTGGGACACAAACTCTCCAGCTGGATGCCGTGGGTCATTTACATAACACAAACACTGACTCACCAACAAGACGACTAGTAAAACAAGTCTTTCAGTGCTCAGACTACACTGATACTGGTTCAATTTCATCTCAAAGTCAAGCTCTAGTCCTCATGTTGGGCCCAAAAATATCACAGGAACTCAAACCTGAAGTTCACCCCGTTATTTCAGCCTGTGTCCGTGTAAACATGCGTCACCAGAACTGCCGTGTAACATTATTTGACAGAGTCGACAGATGTTATCAATCACTTCCGAATTGTTCCTGCTCCACAAAATATTTGACCACGAGGAAAGAGCCACAGTCCGGTTTCTCAAGAGATTCTTTCAATGTTCAGTCATGCAGCTCTGCATCTGCAGAAACATCTTAACTTTACTTTGAAGGATTCGCTAATGATTTAAGTCCTTGAATATGTAAATAGGCACAAGAGCAATATGTATTCATTACAACACTGTATGAATGACATAATTGTCAGTGATTATTCTGTACATTGTTGAATGCAGCAAGTAAACAAACCTGATGAAACATTTATGTCTAGGGTCGGTAGGATTGTTTTAAAGAAATTAATATTTTTATTCATCAAGAACGCAACATTTATAATGTTACAAAATGCCGCCTTGGTGAGCAGAAAAGATTCTTCTTTCAAAAACATTACAAAATCTTCCTGACGCCAAACTTTGTATTTGGCAATTTGTATAAACTTATTAATTTTTCATGGTCATAAGAGTAACCATTTCACATGGAATATATTACTGAAATCATGCCAGCAAAGCAAAGACGTCCAACATTATCCAGGCTTAGTTCAAAAACAAGGTTTGAGGAAACCAAGGCCTCATGGATTCCCCTGAAAACATTACCATCATGTTAGTGTTAGACAGTAGCTTGATGTTTCATTGAGCTAACATGTGTTGGTGTATGAGTCTGATCCTCTGTGATCTCTACAGCTTCATTTGACACTGATGCTCGAGGCTTTTACTGTGAGTTACTCTATACGTGACAGCAGCGTCCCTGCGCTCCGGAACGCATCGTGTCATTTAACGTGAAATTGCAAAAGCATTTTTTCCCCTGAGAGGTTCAAATAAATGCTTGGCTAGAATGGTAAATGCCAGTGTATTCCCTTAGGAGCTCGGGTGGGTTTTAATGGCCATTTTGTTTTATAATTCAATAAAAAAAGAGGAACAAGGAAAACAGACTCAATGCATGCAAAAAGCATGAACACTGTCTTCTTTTCCAGTACAAATATCTAAACATTTTCAGTGGTATAAATAAAACTACCATCATATGATTGAAATTTGCACATTACACACACATACACACTGACCAACCAAACAGAAGAGCTCTGAGCAGAAGGCTGATTCTGTTTTATCGGCATTCAGCATTTCAGGTGTCACAATGAGGAGTCAGTGCTCAAACACACATACACACACACACACACACACAGTATATATACAGGCCTGAAGAGAAATGAGTGGGCTCGGGTGAAAGGTGAAGAGTTATTGCCTCATAGGCATCTTAACGGTGCTTTTTCATTTAGCAGAGATACCGACCCCGATTCCACAGACAGAGCTGGTGATAAATCAGACGTGGACGGCATATGGTGGACATCACAAACCAGCCTGGAGGTAGAAGAACATGTCAACAATCCAGTCTAACTAAACATCATTACGCTGTTTGTTGTTCTGCTCTGAAAATACCAAATATGCACCTGAATCACTGTTTAAATCTGCCACAGAAAGAGAAAAAAAATAGAAAAAAGGTTTTTAACAGAAGGTCAGAATAGAAAGAAAACCATCACATACCTAAAAATCCAGCAGAAAAGAGTCAGCATAACAAACTCAAAGACTCCAAAATGGGCAAAATAGTTTAGTCATACAAAAATACACTAACCCGCTCAGTTCAGTGACCAGAACATATCTAGAAATCAAATCTGTATTTGCATATAGCACAGAAGTAGTAGATCAGATTACATATGTTTTGTGGAGACACATTAATGTGGTCGTGTGTAAATGGAATATTCACCCTAGCAACACCCTAACAACCACCCACAACACCCTAGTGACTGAACAGCATTGTGAGCTGTGCAGTCAACCTCAGTCAACCTCATGAGCTGTGTAGTCAACCTCAACCCTAACGAGTGCATAGCAACACCCTAACAACCCACAACACCCTAGCGACTGAATAGCAACACACTAACAACTGACTAAGACACCTTAGTGAATACACCTCCAGTGAATACATAGCAACACCCTAGCAACGACCCATAACATTGTAGCAACTGCATAGCAACACCCTACCAACCACCCGCAACATTCCAGCAACTGCATAGCAATGCCCTAGCAACTACCCACAACATCATAGCAACTTCATAGCAACACCCTAACAACCACCTACAACATCCTAGCAACTGCATAGCAACACCCTAACAACCACCCACAACATCGTAATAACTGCATAGCAACACCCTTACAACCACCCACAACACCACAGTGACTATATAGCAATGCCCTAGCAGCCAGCAATAACACTATCAACTGCATAGAAAGCATAGCAATGCCCTAACAACTACCCACAACACCCAAGTCAGTGCACAGCATCGCCCTAACAACCAACTGCAACACCCTGACAACCACCCACAAGACCAGTGACTGCATAGAAATCCCCTAGCAACCAGCAATAACACTATGTACTGAATAGCAACATCCTAGCAATCGACCATAATAACTTAGCGACTGCATAGCAGCACTCTATCAACTCTGGATAATGCATAGCAACACCCTAGCACCCACCTACAACATACCAGCAACTGCATAGCAATGCCCTAGCAACTACACACAACATCCTAGCAACTGCATAGAAACACCCCAACAACCACCCACAACATCCTAGCAACTGCATAACAACACCCTAACAACCACCCACAACACAATAGTGACTGCATAGTAATGCCCTAGCAACCAGCAAAAACACTATGAACTGCATAGTAAGCATAGTAATGCCCTAACAACCACCCACAACACCCAAGTCAGTGCACAGCATCGCCCTAACAACCACCCACAGCACCCTAGTGACAGCACAGCATCATGTTAACAATCAACCTCAGCACCCGAACGAGTGCATAGCAACACCCTAACAACCCACAACACCCTAATGACTGAATAACAACATCCTAACAACCAAAAATAACACCTTAATGACTGAATGGCAATGCCTTATACACTCTAGTGAATGCACAGCAACAGCCTAGCAACCACCCGCAACATCCTAGCAACTACAAAGCAACACTCTACCAATCACCCTCAACATTCCAGCAACTCCATCACAATGCCCTAGCAACTACTCACATCATAGAAATTGCATAGCAACACCCTAACAACCACCCATAATATCTTAGCAACTGCATAACAACACCCTATCAACCACCCACAACATACTAGCAACTGCATAGCAACTCACTACCAACCAGCCACAATATTCCAGCAATTGCATAGCAACGCCCTAGCAACCATCCACAACATTCTACCAACTGCATGATAACACCCTAACAACCACCCACAACATCCTAGAAACTGTATAGCAAAACCCTTGCAACTACCCGCAACATCCTAGCAACTGCACAGAAACACCCTAACAACCATGAGCAAAGTCGGAGCAACTGCATAGCAACACCCTAACAACCACCCACAACAACTGCAATGAGTTTAACATGTACAAACATCACTCACAGATCAAGCTTATCTTCCTATTGCACATGTATGCAAGTTAAATTTGCTGAAATAAAGGCTGGATTTCACTTATAACACATGAGCCATAAAACCATGATTATGTTTAACAAAATACAGTCACATCTGCTAATGAAAGAAGGGTGTAAATGTAAAGAGAGACATAATCAGACTCCTGCAGATGTGTGTGAATGTAGCCGCTAATCAGAATCCACAAAACATTTAATGCTACGTTGGCAACACTGTAAACGTACAGTCAAAACATGTTCGCAAATAAATCTGCTGCTCACACAACATCTGTTCAAACGCTTGAGCGTCTGCCCTGCATCAGAGGAACACAGACGACGATCTTGTGTTTTCCTCTTAAGCTCACTGCTGTCAAACAGGCTCCAGATACTGAAGCTGCTGTGTCAGTAAATCCCGTCCCCATTCATCAGGGTTTTTATCAGTGTGTTTGTCATGATTAAAACGTCCCGTCAGTGTCAGTGAGCAAAACACACAAACCACCATCAGACTGGAGTAGTATATCAGACACAGTCAAGTGGAGAGTTCAGCTGAAATCTGACTGAAGAGGCTGGATATTGTGTCCCAATCAAGCTGTCAAGAGCGTAAACATTTAACTGACAGGGTCAAAATGATGAACGCCACTTTAGTTGAGTTCAATGCAACCTGTCAATCACATGATGCATCGAATGCACTTTCATTTACAGACTTTGGGGCAAATTAAAGAACAGAGATGCAGTCGGATCATTTCTATAATGACAAACACAATCTACCAAGAGCAGCGTAAATTAGCACATGCTTTTTTTGAGCGGTAAATAATGGTGCAAATCCTACAAATGCATGCAATAATAACCCTGTCCATGCCTGTTCAGCACTAAATTTTCACTGCATGTCTTTATTAAATCCTGAAAGTAGTTTTTAATGCCAAAAGAGGGTTTGCACTGGCCTAAGCTGTTAGTAAATCTGGCCCTTAGTGCGGTAACGTCTGTGTTTCCTTCAAACAAATTAAAAAAGCACTAAATGCACAGTCACTTTTTATTCCATTGACTTCCATTCATATGCGTGCGATTGAGTCCGGAAGAGTCCGTAAATGCAGGCAAATGCAAAGAAGTTTTGTTTGAAAGTTGATGAACTTTCAAACTGAACTGACTGAACAGTGTGACTAACAGAAGATCGGTACTTCACAGTGTGACATCTTAGAATAATTAAATGTACACAAACTTTAAAGCTTCAAGTTTGCAGTAATGCATAAAGAATTTTGCAAGCTCAAAAGCACAGCTTAAATAATAATCTACTGCAATGAATTCAGCCTGAACCTCTGAATATCCACTGATTAGGCATAACATTATGACCACCTTCCTAATATTGTGTTGGTCCCCCTTGTGCAGCCCTGACCCATCGAGGCATGGACTCCTCTAGACCCCCGAAGTTGTGCTGTGGTATCTGGACCAAGATGTTAGCAGCAGATCCTTTAAGTCCTGTAAATTGCGAGGTGGAGCCTCCATGGATTGGACTTGTTTGTTCAGCTCATCCCACAGATGCTCGATTGGATTGAGATCTGGGGAATTTGGAGGCCAAGTCAACACCTCAAACTCGTTGTTGTGCTCCTCAAACCATTCCTGAACCATTTTTGCTTTGTGGCAGGAGCATTATCCTGCTGAAAGAGGCCACAGCCACCAGGGAATACCGTTTCCATGAAAGGGTGTACATGGTCTGCAACAATGCTTAGGTAGGTGGTACGTGTCAAAGTAACATTCACATGGATGGCAGGAACCAAGGTTTCCCAGCAGAACATTGCCCAAAGCGTCACACTGCCTCCGCCGGCTTGCCTTCTTCCCATAGTGCATCCTGGTGCCATGTGTTCCCCAGGTAAGCGACGCACAGGCACCCGGCAATCAACGTAATTCATCAGACCAGGCCACCTTCTTCCATTGCTCCGTGGTCCAGTTCTGATGCTCACGTGTCCACTGTTGGCTCTTTCGGCGGTGGACAGGGGTCCACCCCCTATGCAGCTCCATACACAACAAACTGTGATGCACTGTGTATTCTGACACCTTTCTATCAGAACCAGCATTAACCTCTTGAGCAATTTGAGCTACAGTAGCTCATCTGTTGGATCGGACCACACGGGCCAGCTTTCGCTCGTGCATCAATGAGTCTTGTCCGCCCATGACCCTGTCGCCGGTTCACCACTTTTCCTTCCTTGGAGCACTTTTGATAGATACTGACCACTGCAGACCGGGAACACCCCACAAGATCTGCAGTTTTGGAGATGCTCTGACCCAGTCCTCTAGCCATCACAATTTGGTCCTTGTCAAACTCGCCCGAATCCTTACGCTTGCCCATTTTTCCTGCTTCTAACACATCAACTTTGAGGACAAAATGTTCACTTGCTGCCTTTCAGACGACTAGTTAAAGCTGCAGTCCACGATTTTTCCTCTTTCTCGCCATCTCTTGTTTGAAACCTGCAATTGCAGTCATATGCGGAACAGTTATCTGTACGTGCGTTGTGCCTCGGCACGGCTCGTCAGCGCGGATGAATCTAATGTTTGCTGTCAGTCACCGCACCGGTGTGGATACTGTACTTCAGAATCACAGATTCTACATCTTGAAAGTATGACTAATATAAGAATTTTCACTGGAAAATATCATCTGAACAAGTAAGTAACATTTCTGCCACTTTTGTTCTGACCAACTGAGGAAAAAGGCATTAGGCCTACAATAAATCGCGCTGCCAATGATGATTAAATCTAACGATCGCTTAGCTCGGATCATGCCAAACCGTGCAAATTATTATTACTGTTATACTTTGTTCTCAAATCGTTAATGTTAACAACATCAGCACTACTATGAATATGTGTATATTAGCGTTACCTGTAGATTTCAATTTCTGTCCAAAGTCTTTTGCTTTTGTCTACGGGTGAATCTCCAGGTGTCACTGATGATTGCCATTTGGACCTTTCTGGATTACAATCCACCATCTAAATGATAAGTTTAATTATTTCAGCTGCTGTGACAAAAGGCTATAAATGAGCTACCAGCAGCGTCCTCACGTGATAAAACTAGCCTGGGACTAGCCTGGACTCCTTCCTTTCTGTTTACGGATGTGACGTAATGACGCACAGAGGAACTTCTGCATGCTCAAATTTCCCGCGGAAATCCACCATGTCGCTCTTATTATAAAACACTATTACAAGTTTACCGTTGTGAATCGAGCTAAGATAATGAGATCGTTTTGAACACTGGCTGGTTATATACTTGCTCAAAAATTGATTTTGGATAATTTTTCACCAAAAAAAGTTACGGACTGCAGCTTTAACTCTTAAATGCATATCTCGGGTCTTTAGTGACCCGGGACATCATTCACTACCCTCCTCCTCATTCATTTTTTAAAGTTAGACATCAACCTTCTTGGTATTCCTCAATCAATTCATTATAAAGAATATAATAAGAAAAAAATCATAAAATTATAATAGAATGGCTATTTTTGTATTCATTTTTTGTAAAAATTGTATAGGGTCGCAAACGACCCGAGGTGTGTATGAGTGTACGTGTATTTTTTCTGCACAACAATAATGGAATCTTAGATGACGGAATAAGTGCAATTCACCTTTATTCCACAAGGTGGCAATGTCTGATATACAATGATGAAGTGACGATTCATTCAGACAAAAAACGAAATAATAAGAAAAACATGAAATGGCTCAGCGAGCAAGTACTGAACGCAATCAAATATGACTGTAACTGTCACTGGATGGATCTGGTGAAGCTGTTAGCGATCGAAATATTGATTTTGAAGATGTTGAAAATTATATAGTTTTGAGAATACGTTTGAGATCACGAATGGGCTCATATTCGTGACCTCAAACATTAAACTAGCCTATTATTTGCTGAATTTACTGGGAAATGAGCTCTGACGAGGACAGTGATGATGGCATAAAACATCTGCTCAAACTGAGCCCTTTCAAGCTCCAAAAGGTAACAAAATATGCTTTATTTTATTCTTCTGTAATTGTTACTCTAATATCAGAGGAGTTTTATATTATCGCGACAGGTAGAGATCCTTCCGTGGTAGATATAGATCCGGGTCGATAAAGACCCGAATATGTAAGAATGATTGGCGAAACAGTCATGCATTTAAGGGTTAACAAATGCAAAGTTTCATTTACAGTCACCACAGTTTTAAAACATTCAACCTGACACTGACCAACATGCTCAGTATGACACTTCAGCGCTCTCAAACAAGCATTTTGCTGAAAAGTTAATGACCCCGTAGACCCGAGAAAGTGGTGAAAACAGGTTTTACTGAGTGCTGAAGTTCTGTCAGCGAGCTCTCAGATCGGGTCAGAGTATACGCAGCCATCTAAAACACCAGCTGAATTCTGATAGACAGACCCTCCACATTTTGAGCTTTCTCCCGGTAGAATGAGTTTGGAAGAGAGCGGCAGCAGAGGAGCAGGTCATACACAGATCTCTGTGTCCAGATGTGAGTATGAATAATCAAGTATATAATCAATATAATCAAGTGTTTGTCTTGAAATATCACTAACAATATCAAAGTTCAATATCTTCCGGTCTCCAAGGACGCTTTTATGGATCTCATGACATCTGGGCTGCGGCTGAAATGTTTCAGATGGCATCAACACAAATAAACAGCAAAATGAACCTTGAATGCACCTGAAAGCGAAGGGTAAACACACAGCGATTGCCCACACTGATATTTACTTTCAGTCAGGTCAGTCCTCATAAATGATTACAGAGGAAGCTTTCGAGAAAGATCTCTCAAGTTTCACGAGGAACCTGCCAAGGAACACACGCGATTTAACGCGGGTCAAACGCTTGGCAAAACTAATGGCCCTCCGCAACAGAAACAAAATCTGCTCCGAATATGAATCCAAGTTTTATAGTCAATATTTAGCACACTCCCTGAATGTCACAGGCGGTTAGCCTCATGGTTAGTGTGCCGTTAAAGCCTATCGATTGTTTGCGAGTACGACTGAAATTCCCTGGAAGGACTGAGATAATGGGAAATCACAAACCTGATCTGGTGTGTTCATTTCACATCAGCCGCAGTCGGTCCGTCTTTAAAAGAGTCTCGGGCCTCAGGGGTCAGCTGATGATCTGGGAATATCTTGTGTTTCCCTGTGCAGATATGAGATATCAATAACAATGCAACAGTTCAAAACTACTTCCAATAAGCTGTTGATCTCTGCTCTGAAACGCTATCACTAAAGTCTCCAACGCTGCTCAATATTATGTTTAAATAACACATTTCATAAAACAGGACATTATGACCATAAATTGTGTCTTTGTGGCTTAAATAACACATAACAACTGGTCGAGCAAATGCACAAACAAGTATGAACAAAGGAACAGGTGATTTGCTCTTTTTGCTCTATAATCTATGATCTTTTGTAGGTAAACGGTGTATCTTTACATCACACTGATGTTTGTGAGCGAATCAGCAGTTTTCTCAGCTTCATCTGAGCGTCAGACTCCAGAAAGCTGAAGGTCAAACCTGTGGATTAACATTCGTCTTCTTTATCTGCAGTCATCTCTCGTCTCATCTTCATTTCTCAGTCAATCCTCTTGTTATTCAGCTCGTCGACACACATGCTGATGAAACACACATCTGTGTTCATGTGTTTCCTATAATGCAGTTTATGTTGTTCAGTCTGAGGAAAACTGGAAAAGTAAAACAAGGTTAAGATATTCATACATAGACGCAGTTATGTTATTGCACTTTTAAAATCAAAAACATTTTTGTTACTTTAAATAAAATAAACATTAATTGAAATAAAAGTAAACTTACTTTATTTCAGCAAGCTGCCAAAATAATTACCTACAGTTTCATGCAGTGTAAAAATACTCTTAAAGTCGTCATGAAATGGAAGTTTCTTCCCTGTTGCGCCGTATATCTGCGTGAAACTGCTTTGCAAACAAGAACAAATGTTGGGCGGGGCTTGATTTTGTCTGTGGGGAATTGATTGGATGGTTGTGGTTTGCTATTGGTGGATCTCATATGAGTGACAGGTTGCCCCGCCCTCATCATCAAAGAAGAGAAGAGATGCTGCAAGAGAGAGGAGAAGTTATTCTGATTCAAGATTAGGAGGAACATGAATTTAAAGGGGTCATGAATTGAGAAATCAACTTTTCCTTGAGCTTTTGATATATCAGAGGTCATCGTACTGTAAGTTTCAGAACTGAAATCTTCCTTGTTAGTCCAATAAAGCTTTTATTGACACCAGACCCAGAGAACGACTCGACCCCGAATGTGCCTATAGATAGATGAAACTCCGCCTCCACAGAAGAAAGCCACGCCTACTTCATCACTGCAGCGTTAGCCCCGCCCACTGGTGTGTTAGTGAGATGAGGAGGAGAGAAGAGCGATACAGGACTAAAATAACATTATTATCCTAATGCAGGAATATGATTATTTATTTTCAACAATGTGAATGTCTCAGTTGAGCTTTATTTATTTGTGTTCGGTTCATTTCACTGTGGATTCTTTGGTAAATCAATCGCATTTTGGCATTATCAGACTTTTACGATCTGGACTCGACAGTAATGCAACAACATGTCAGTAACTGTGTTCATTCTAATGCCTGATCTGATATTAATGATTCATGTACAGTCACATGATCTTTATCTGTGTGTCAGTAAATCAAACCAGCGACTAAACGCTCAACTTCACCTTGTTTCTCTTAGTAGGACGAAAATCAAAGAACACTCCCTTTACAATCACTGGAGCTGTCAATCAAACAGCACGAGTTTATCAGTGATCCGCACCAAAACTCCCATTTTATTCATCAAATCTCTTAGTTACATCATGTTTGCACAGTTAGTTATGATGAAAGCATTCGTTAGTGTGCAGAAATTGACGAGATCACTGCTTTCATGATCTCAACAACATGTCTGTGATCGACTACATGTTCATCACTGCAACCTTTCATGCCACGATCTCAATATAATGCTTTTTATGATTAGTTAACCTTGAGAGCTGTAATAGTGCTGTAAAAATGTGCTAAAGTTTTCGAGAGTAATGCTGAGCTATTTCATATGCAAAGATGTCAGCCAATCACAGCAGTGGGCGTTTCCACTGAAGTCTCACAGCAGACACGCCCCTTAAAACAGAGCGTTCAAAATCAGAGGATAAAATCAGGGTAGGAAAAATGCCTTTTATTTCTAAATTATGACAATTTTTGATGTAAAAATCATACTAACATTATAAGTGCACCCCAAATGTTATAAAACAATGCAGTTCAATACCCCCTTAACAAAATAATGATGTGCCGCACCTTTTCATTTATAATAAATACTGCAATGTTCCCATAAAAAATAAGAATTGTTCATTTTGATTTCACAGGGACAAAATTGTTTTACCTTAAATCTTGAAATAGACCCATTTTACCAATCGCACCATGACAGTGAGGATAAACACCGCTCACATTTTCATCACAATGTTTCCTTTTTATAACTTTGAACACTATTAAAGCAAATGGTAAATGCATGTTCTAGAGGGCTCAGTGTTTTGCTGAATAATATAAATATAATATCACTCTGTGTGATTTGCTTGTAATGGAGGATGTGGTGCCGCAGTCAGAGGTGAAACTCCATCATTAGATGCAGTGGTCACCTCCTCCAGCTCTGGACACACAAATTGGCCTTTAACTGCTCTGTCTCTCAGCGATATTGCATTTCTCTCCTCATCGTGTCTCTCTCTCGTTCCGCAGTGACAGTTTCAGTCACTCTCATCTATGAGATTACAGCTGGACTACGACTCACTAAACTCCATTATCTCAGAGACTGAGCCGCTGCATGGAGACAGTTTCAATAAAGCCTGTATTCAGGGCCGTAGCTTGGGTAGCCAAGAAGTCAAAATGGACCATTCTTAATGTTTTATGGAATGCTGCAGTATTTATTCTGAATGATTTATGCACATCATTATTTGTGTAAATTCATGTTTCTGGTAATCTTGAATCAGAATATCTTCTCCTCCCTCTTGCAGCATCTCTTCTCTGATGATGAGGGCGGGGCAACCTGTCACTCACATGAGATCCACCAATAGCAAACCACAACCATCCAATCAATTCAGACAAAATCTTTTGCCGTCTTAACAACTATATAGCTACCTAAATGGTTTGAGGAAACTGATTGCCTTAAATGGTTTAACCCTTATAGGGTCTTTGGGGTCTTTTTAGACCCCAAATGACGTTTGGTAAAATAAAAAAAATGTTCTCTTTGTCCAAATGACATGAAACTTTGTACAGTGGTCAACATTTTCTAGATCTACAAATTAAAAAAAAATGGAGTGATAACTTGTTTTTATGTTAGTGTACAAAAAAAGTCACACTCAGGGTCTTTGGGGTCTCCAAAGATACCAGGCAATTGTAATTTTGTAACAAAATAATAGTTTTTAAAAAAACAAATGTAATTTTACTCTGTTTATTTATGTTTTTATTTCATATTTGTGCAGTTTATTGCAATTATGCAAATAAAAGCTACTTTTTGTCAAAGTTTAACTTTTTTTTTGTACTGAAAAAAAAATAAGTTTTTCAATAATGATGATTTTGAGGATGAATTCTGTCCATTTTCTAAGCGGGTCTCATAATGTAACAATATTGAAAAACTGATTTTTTTATTACAAAAAATACTAAACTTTGACAAAAAGTAGCTTTTATTGTTATAATTGTGATTTCATAACATTTAGATATGAATCCAACTGAAAAATACTTGTGAAAAGAGTCTTTCAGTCAGTCAAATAGCAAATAGTGGAGCTCTGCTGCCATCTACTGGATAAAAGTGATCATTTTTTACTTTTAAAACTTCATTTTCCAAAAGATGGGCAAAAATATCACACTAAACCATGTCAAATTATCCATGTTATCCCCATGAATGAAAGTTAGAAATGTGGGTCTTTTATAAAGTGAATTTTACATAAAAAGCTGTTTTTGTATAAAAACCTATTCAAAAAATATTTTTTAATTTATTTATATAAATTTAAAAATATGATAAATCCTCCAAAAACTGCACAAATGTGGAGTAAAAACATTAATACACAGAGTAAAATTACATTTGTTTAAAAAAAAAAATATATATATATATTTTGTTACAAAATTACATTTTGTTGCCTGGAGTCTATGGAGACCCCAAAGACCCTGAGTGTACGCCCCAAACGAAGACCGCACAAGGATTAAGTTCATCAAACTCAAAGTAATAACATCACATAAGACTAACATTGGTACAAAGCAATGATGACTGTTACTAACCCTAACTAATGAGGAATAGTACTGAATGCTCAGACCATGATGAGTGTGCTTATGAACATCAGTCATTTAGAGAATCATTTATCATTTCAATATCAGAAAGAAAAACATCACCTCTGAAAACTGAAGAATTCTCGCCAAAATCTGCCACCAATATCAGGGACGTTTGACCGCAACGCTCTTGCCCAGCCGATCCGCCGGTTTGTCTTCTATTACTGGAAGACTAGACACAAACATTGTTCCATCATTTGAGTTTTTGATGGTGTGTGTGGAGAAATTAAATATGTATGTACTTTGGAGGACGGACTGATCCTCTCTCAATCGCTTTATAATGGCTCTAATGTGATTGTTTGGGTCAGAGGCAATTTTCCATCCGCTCGCAGGACAAACAGTGTTTGTGGAGAGCTGAAGGGTGTGAAAGGGAAAAGGTTACTGAGAAGAAACTCTGCTGGAAGTTAGAAAATCAAGCGTTGAAACATGTTACACTATTCTAGATCACTGGTGACTAAAGATTTCGGCAACCCTTTTTTTTTTGGGTCTTTTACATTAGCATGCATATTACTAGAATATTGACTATTTATTAGTACTTATAAAGCACATATTAATGTCTTATTCTGCATGACCTTATTCTGCATTCTTAATCCTACTCAATATCTAAACTTAACAACTATCTTACTAGCTATTAATAAGCAGTAAATTAGGAGTTTTTTGAGGGAAAAGTCGTAGTTAATAGTTTATATGTGTTAAGTGTTACCAAGATTTCTTACTTCTTTAAAATGTACAAGCAGTAAAACCCATTCAGTGGACTTTAGTCAGATTTTATAGGGAGATAAAGCATATAGATGTTAATATATATTATGTTTCTGACAAATGAGCCAATGGAAGCATGTAAATAGAAAATAAGACTGGACCCAATATCGAGCCTTGGGGAACGCCACACTTCATTAGAGCAGAAGAGGATGGAGAATGTCCTAATTCCACAGGAAAAAGTTCTCCCAGAAAGATATGTTAAACCAATTAAGAGCATTTCCATCACATAAATGTGTCGCCGCAAAACGAACATACAGTAAATCCAAACTTCAATTCTCACACTTTTTGCAAATTCAACAGAGTTCACCTCACCAAAAGCAACAGATATGACCTGCATTTTCTTTATCATTAGTTTATTTATTTGATAGAAGAGAGAGAGCGGCATCAGCACTGTAAGATCATTTAGTCTCACTACTTTTATACCACCTGAAGTGGTTTGCGCAATCGGATTTCAATGTGTTTTGGAGAGCATTTACAACTGGTATCAGAGAAAACGCATGAAGGGAATATACTCATGAACCTCAACATCTACCAATGTTTTCCAGAGTTTTTGGCCACTGAAATGTTTTGAGAAGCACATATTTTCAGTGTTTTGTCTTTGATCAATGATAGGACACAACACTAGCAAATGGTGACAATCCACATCAATCCCACTAAAACCAACAGATTCACTGCAAGCAGCGTGATCTAGCTCTGTTGCAATGTTTGGGAATTAAAGAAAAAAAAGATTTTATCATTAGAATTTTGTAGTAAGGAAGATAATGACAAAATGTGTTCACAATGGTGAAATTCATGCATTTACAATATGTTTCAGTGTGATTTCAGGCTAGAGGTTATGGAAAAAAAATCCCCTATGACCTGAACAAAAATGGAGGAGGATGAATATTTTTGTTAACAGCACAAAATAAAATACTTGGTTTGTTTATTTATTTAATTTCCACATTCATCATAATGTACCTCAGATGACCTTTAAGTCATTGTGTTTACTAGAATGTAGGCCATGCTTTGCTTCGTCTATAGCTTGCAGCTATATTTATATTGATATTTCATAAAACAAATGCACAGGTCATACATTTTTTTTTTTTAGAGGCGCATGAGGAGGGCAATGAGATAAAATAGGGGCAGATTCAGATCCGGCTTGTTTTACATACTGTTCTTCTCTTTTGCATTGCTGTTATTTTTAACTAAAACTACTAAAAAATGTTTTCTGTAATTCAAATGAAGCTGAAATAAAATAAATTATAAATATTAGAAAAATGAAAGCCTGAAACAAAATAAAAATCATTGCCTTGGCAACTAACTACATTTAAGCTGAAGTATTAAATTATTAAAGCTAAAATGGAAATAAAAATAAGAAAAAGATTTTAAAAACTAATGAAAATGGCTGCTTACATTCACAATATAAATGTTGTCGCCTATTAATACTGACTAGTATGGAAGCTTATTTCCACCACTAATAAAAAATATAATTCTGACTTTTTTCTTTGCAAGATTTAAACTCACAATTGTGTTTTAAAATCAGAGTTGCACGATATAAAGTTGCAATTGCATGTTATAAAGTCAGAATTATAAAGTCGCAATTCTGACCTTTTTTCTCAGAATTGCAAGATTTAAACTCGCAATTGCACAATTCTGACTTTATACCACGCAATTCTGATTTTATAACTCGCAATTGTCAGTTTATATCTCACAATTCTGAGAAAAAAAGTCAGAATTGTGAGATATCAGATAAAAAGTCACAATACCCTTTTTTATTTTAAGGCGGAAAATAGCTTCCATAGACCAGTGTTGTTACTGTTAACTAAAAATAAAACTATTAAAATTGGTTTTAGTACTTGAAGTTAAAGTAAAATATAAATAAATATAATAAAATATACATATTATATGAAGTTATAAATATTGCCTTGGCAACGAACTGAAATAAGTTGAAGTACTAAAATGACTAAAACGTAAATAAAACTGTAATAAAGATAAATTAAAGTTAGAGAAAAAAAGTAATGACAAAAACACAAAATGACCTAAACTAAAATTAAAATGTATACTACTGAAAATATAAAGGTTATTCAAAATATAAATAAATACTACACACTAAAAAAAGTTGGGTTGAAAATGGACAAACCCAGCGCTTGGGTTAAATGTTTGCCCAGTTTTATTTTACTCAACAATTGATTAAAAATTACTGTATGGCTGGATTAAAATAAACCCAAAATATGGTGGAAATTATAAATAAAGCAGTACAGTAATTTTTAAACAATATTTGAGTTAAGGGAGACACTACAGGCAAAAACACTCTTTTCAGGCACCTGTCAATTTTGAGATTTTGCACTTTTTGGCTTTTCATAAAGTGTTTTTTCAGACTGATGGAAACAAAACATCCAAAATACACATTTAAGTGTATATTTTATAGCACTTTATCTATTTGCATCTATAGATTTCAATTACAGTAAATATCTTTAAAGGCTGTTTTCTCAAAATGATTTTTTTTTCACAAATCTCCACTTCAGCAGAACTTTACAGTTTTATTCCTATCTATATTCTGAAGGTTTTTACACAGGGATTTGTTGATATATAATTTGCCTGATTTTATACAACATTTTATTCCTAAAAAAAAATGGTGAAAAGAATTTTTTTTCTGGCTGTTGATAGTATTTTCTGAATTATGGAGTGATAAAAAGAGATATCCAAAATTCCCTCTGTAAAAACCTTTGAATTTAATATGTCCAAAAAATTAAACGAGAACTGTGAACCTGACGTCATCCAATATTCAGATTTTTGTTCTAGAATTTTATGCAAATTAATTAGATAACGCCTCATTTGCATATTTAAACATTACATTTTAGAAAAATTGTTTGCAATTTTTAATGTAATCAATCAGCTGGGGTAGTTTGGTGATATCTATTAGTAAATTTTTTACCCTATTCACCTGGGGTGTCTCGCCTTAAATAAAACTACCCAGCAGGTTGGGCAAACATTTAACCCAACCACTGGGTTAAAACAACCCAATTGCATGTGTGTTCATTTTCAACCCAACTTGGTTTGTTTTTAACCCAGAGTGTATAACAGTATATAAATAATAGTAAAATAACACAGGTCTGTTGGTGTTTTTATACTCAAACTCAAGCCTCACATTCTGCTGCTGTGAGAAACCGAGAGACATTTCCGCTCTCCTGAAGAATGTGAGCTTGACACATTAAACGAGTGTCTGTTTGGGCCTCTCAGATGATGCCTTTAGCAAAAAGCACCGCGGTCATAAACACAGCTGCGCGCCCGTCCTGAGACGAGAATGTGTGCCGGTTTGATTCGAGCTCCTGCGTATCAGCAGTGTGAGATGTTCCCAGAGCTGCGATCACCTCTGAGGTCGTCCGTACGGCGAACAAAAGCTCAGAGTGAAGGAAACTCCTGCTGTGCCGAGAGAAGAAAACAAGCGTTTATCCTGATGACTTGATCTACGTTTGCATATAAACAGCAGAACGAGATGATGATGATGATGATGAGGGTGTTGGTTATCGCTCAGATGTTGCAGGACATCAGGAAACAGCAGGAACAGGAAATCACATTACAGCTAAAATATGGGATTGTGGCGCATTCTCGTCGCCTCGAGCTGTTGTCGAATTAAGGGCGGCTGCAGGTTCCGCCGGCGGGAAATTGCTACACAATTGAGTGCGGCTCGACCCGCCGCTCCGTCCTCCATAAAAGCCGGAGAGTATTTTCTTGTGTACAATGATTGGATCAAACGACATAAAACCACGTCTGGGGTTGCAGCAGAAATAAGGGCTCGGTTTTATACAACTTCGCATTTCAGAAGCAGATCGAGGGCCAAATGCCCGTCCACTTACTGAACCAAAAGCCGCCATCCATTTTCCACTTGCCTTTATCTTTACGGGACACATTTTAAACATCAAACCGGGTCTATATATAGGCCTATATTTACTGGAACACAAAAAAATTAATCAAATAGATTCCTGGTGATCAATACGAGCAGAAAGGACTTGTTTCATTAGACGACTCTCTGATGGTTTGAGATTTGATTCAGTGATTGAAATAATGCGGCTTTTATTGAAACGTCAGATCGATAGCTCTGTCAGATATGAACGCATTGATCGTGTTTTGCATCTTATAGTGAACGGATAAATCATGTATTGACGGAGGATTTGTACAGACAGACCTTGTGTTTAAATGAGCGATTCATCTTCAACATGAGCAGCTGATGCTCTGAACTTGTGAAACAGTGGCTTTCCTTTTGCTTGAGACTCTGAAACGAACAAAAGAAGCACAGAAATGTGTGTTTGAACAAAAGCTTTAACATGACACAAACCTGAGCCGTTTAACAGGGTTGGAGGAATCAATTGGATGAAGGGGATGGACGAGCGTTCAGAGACGGACGGTTGGTTTGATGTTCACCATCTGCTTTAATAGATCCGAGTCTTTCTCTCGCGCACAAACACACACTTTTCCTTTACAAATGAGCGCAGAGTCACATGGAGTTGAGCTCACAGGCTGAAAACTAAGAAAGACGAGTAAAGAAAGCTGAATTTGACATTTTCTGAAGAAAATATAGTGTTTGATCATGCAGAGATGTGCTACACTCTAAAAAATGCTGGGTTAAAAACAACCCAAGTTGGGTAGAAAATGGACAAACCCAGCGGTTGGGTTAAATGTTTGCGCAACCTGCTGGGTAGTTTTATTTAACCCAACTATTGTTTAAAAATTACTGTATTTCTTGCTTAAAATGAACCCAAAATAGGTTGGAAATTAAAAATCAGACACAAAATTACTAGAGCCAACAATAATAATCAAAAGGAGAACATATATTAATAAGCAATTTAATAAATGTTTATTGTTTAATTATTATTCATTAAACATATTAATAAATGTTAATTTCCAACATACTTTTTGGTTCATTTTAAGCAAGAAATACAGTAATTTTTAAACAATAGTTTAGCAGGTTGGGCAAACATTTAACCCAATCGCCAGGTTAAAACAACCCAATCACCAGGTTAAAACAACCCAATCGCTGGGTTAAAACATCCCAATCGCTGGGTTAAAACAACCCAATCCCTTGGTTAAAACAACCCAATCGCCAGGTTAAAACAACCCAATCCCTGGGTTAAAACAACCCAATCCCTTGGTCAAAACAACCCAATCGCCGGGTTAAAACAACCCAATCCCTTGGTTAAAACAACCCAATCGCCGGGTTAAAACAACCCAATCGCCGGGCTAAAACATCCCAATCGCTGGGTTAAAACATCCCAATCGCTGGGTTAAAACAACCCAATCCCTTGGTTAAAACAACCCAATCGCCAGGTTAAAACAACCCAATCACTGGGTTAAAACAATCCAATCCCTGGGCTAAAACAACCCAATCCCTTGGTTAAAACAACCCAATCGCCGGGTTAAAACAACCCAATCGCCGGGTTAAAACAACCCAATCGCCGGGTTAAAACAACCCAATCCCTGGGTTAAAACATCACAATCGCTGGGTTAAAACAACCCAATCCCTTGGTTAAAACAACCCAATCGCCGGGTTAAAACAACCCAATCACTGGGTTAAAACAATCCAATCCCTGGGCTAAAACAACCCAATCCCTTGGTTAAAACAACCCAATCGCCGGGTTAAAACAACCCAATCCCTGGGTTAAAACATCCCAATCGCTGGGTTAAAACAACCCAATCCCTTGGTTAAAACAACCCAATCCCTGGGTTAAAACATCCCAATCGCTGGGTTAAAACAACCCAATCCCTAAATTAAAACAACCCAATCGCCAGGTTAAAACAACCCAATCCCTGGGTTAAAACAACCCAATCTCTGGGTTAAAACAATCCAATCCCTGGGTTAAAACAACCCAATCGCCGGGTTAAAACAACCCAATCCCTGGGTTAAAACAACCCAATCGCCGGGCTAAAACATCCCAATCGCTGGGTTAAAACAATCCAATCCCTGGGTTAAAACAACCCAATCCCTTGGTTAAAACAACCCAATCCCTTGGTTAAAACAACCCAATCGCCGGGTTAAAACAACCCAATCGCCGGGTTAAAACAACCCAATTGCTGGGTTAAAACAACCCAATCGCTGGGTTAAAACATCCCAATCGCTGGGTTAAAACAACCCAATCCCTTGGTTAAAACAACCCAATCGCCGGGTTAAAACAACCCAATCCCTGGGTTAAAACAACCCAATCGCCAGGTTAAAACAACCCAATCCCTGGGTTAAAACAATCCAATCCCTGGGTTAAAACAACCCAATCGCTGGATTAAAACAACCCAATCGCCAGGTTAAAACAACCCAATCCCTGGGTTAAAACAACCCAATCGCCGGGCTAAAACATCCCAATCGCTGGGTTAAAACAACCCAATCCCTTGGTTAAAACAACCCAATCCCTTGGTTAAAACAACCCAATCCCTTGGTTAAAACAACCCAATCGCCGGGTTAAAACAACCCAATCGCCAGGTTAAAACAACCCAATCACTGGGTTAAAACATCCCAATCCCTTGGTTAAAACAACCCAATCGCCGGGTTAAAACAACCCAATCGCCAGGTTAAAACAACCCAATCACTGGGTTAAAACATCCCAATCGCCAGGTTAAAACAACCCAATCACTGGGTTAAAACATCCCAATCCCTTGGTTAAAACAACCCAATCGCCGGGTTAAAACAACCCAATCGCCAGGTTAAAACAACCCAATCACTGGGTTAAAACATCCCAATCGCCAGGTTAAAACAACCCAATCACCGGGTTAAAACATCCCAATTGCTGGGTTAAAACAATCCAATCCCTGGGTTAAAATGACCCAATCGCCAGGTTAAAACAACCCAATCGCTGGGTTAAAACAACCCAATAGCCAGGATAAAACAACCCATTCGCTGGGTTACAAAAACCTAATCACTGGGTTTGTCCATTTTAAACCCAACTTAGGTTGTTTTTAACCCAGCGTTTTTTAGTGTTTGATGCAATCTTTCATTTATGAATTCAGTGGTTGTTATTTAACATCTTGAAGCTTCGAGAGTCTCTTCAATCATGATCAATGATGTGCTTTTAACTATTAAAGCAAAAAAGAGCATGCATTCTTTGAATTTAAAAATAACTAAAATTCAAAGAAACTCACATAACTAGGCCTCACAGAAAGATTAAAGAACTTTATTTTGTTGAGTTGAGAATTGAACTACTCTGACTCTATCGGATTAGATTAATGACATTGAGCTGAACTGAGCTGAATAATGGCACTAAATGTAAACTCAATTTTTCATAATTGATGAACTTTGCAACATTGATGGTGTTATTAAATGTACAGTTTGTGGAAGTGAAAAAAAAATAAGCCATCTTAAAATTTACAATGAAAAACCATAAAACTGTGACATTCTCAGAATTCCCTGTGACAATGATTTCTCATTTTGTTTCTTTTATTCATAGCAGTGATGTACATTAGGGTTTTATGTTCCATCTTATGTTGTTTAATGCCTGTTTATTGCATTATTTATGTGTTATCATGGTGTTTTGTGTTATTTTTTGCACCTTCTATATGTTAATATTTATCTCAGCTTGTGGAAAAGCTACTTATGATGAACTTTGACTCATGATTTTTGTCATTTTAAAGGGGCGGTTGATTATGATTTGACTTTTTTGACTTTAGTTAGTGTGTAATGTTGCTGTTTGATCATAAACAACATCTGCAAAGTTACGACACTCAAAGTTCAATGCAAAGGAGATATTTTCTTTTACAGAAATCACTTTTTAAGGACTACAACAACCTTTTTCCTGGGTTAGTGACATCACAAACCCCAAAATGTACATAAACCCCGCCCCCGAGAACACACAACAAAGGGGGCGGGGCCATGTTGGGCTGCTTTAGAGAAGAGGAAGAGTTGTTTTTGTAAATGCCGTCATTTTACGCCGGACTGCTTCACAAACGAGGGTCAATTCAACACGAAAGATGAACATGACGGCACATGCTAGTGGATGAGTTGAATCAACTCCACAGCAACTACATCAATTTATCCACTAACCATTCAGAAACGTCTAAAAGTTGTAACTTCTTCCTGAGTCTCTCCATCAGTGTCGACTCCGGTTTGAACAATGTAAGGCTGAACACCGTTACTGACAATCCTCATTTTGGCTGCGTGAGATTCTCCAGCTTTGTTGTTGTTGAGCTGTTAAAGCTCCGCCCTCTTCTGGATCAGCTCATTTGCATTTAAAGGGACACACACAAAAATTACGTGTTTTTGCTCACAACCAAATAGAGGCAAATTTGACAAGCTATAATAAATGATCTGTGGAGTATTTTGAGCTGAAACTTCACACACACATTCTGCGAACGGCTGAATTCGTGAATCTCACATGTCCAGGTCATATTTCACCCCAAAACCTGAAGAAATAAATGATGAATATTTAGCATAAAATAATCAAAGTCTATTTTTAGGATGCTTATGCTGAGAATCAAGCATATCCATCCTCCATTTCCATTACTATAATGGAAAAAGGCTGAATCCCATTCTCATCACTGTAATAGAGCTCAGTCTGGACACAGAGATTTGTTTTCAAATGATTAAAGTCAGATGAGAGTGAAATACGAGCCGCATCCTTTCACCTGAATATTAATTCAGCACATTTTAAAAGCAATGCCGAGTTCAGATGAGCATTTAGATATCAATCGTGAGAATATTTTGAGTTTGACAGGGCAGGAATGAAAAACAGACGCATAAAACTTTTAAAATGCTGACTAATTAACCAATTCCCCCCTCTCTCTCTCTCTCTCTATATATATACATATACGTGTTTGATCCTGCTGGGTTAACGTTCATTAAGAGCTGATTTTATCAGACGACCTGCTTCAGACTCACACAGACGTCTTGAGTGTTTCACAGCTTGGTGTTTTATTCTTTAGATAATGTATTTTAATGAACACAGCGTGTGTCACTGAGTCTCATTATCGAACTATTAAAGTGCTTCATTAATGACATTCATCCTCAACACAGACATAATGTTCACAAACGCCTCAAATGGACTTCAAACCTGATCTGTGTTATGAAACAATTCATCTTGTTGAAGGTGAAATTCAATTATTTCTTCTCAAACGTCACTGGACGAGTGTGAGAGGGCTTATTAAATTGATCTGAATGCGATGCTGAAGCTCAAGCAGATATTGAGCTCATATTTCAGCCCGTGCGATGAACACGTGTTCGTATAAAACACAGAATAAACACAATCACAACGACGACAGACACCAGCCGACCCGTCTCAGAAGAGTCCAGACGTCTGCTGGAGCTTCAGCTGCTCTTCATCAACATAAATCAGTGAAGCGTCAGAGAAACATTCAGACTCGTACCGTCAGTCAGATTCCTGCTTTAACACAAGCCATGCCAAGCTTGTTAAAGTGTTAAAGTCAATTAAGCGCTAAACGAATGTTCATTCAAATCTAATGGAGATATCTGCTATTACAGATATTGATGTGAGCACAAATGTTTTCTTCCTTTTCAAAGTTCACTCAAATGTGGAACATAAAAGGAGATGAATTTTGATGAATGTTGACTTCCATTTGATGGACGAAAATATCAAAATATCTTCTCTTGTGTTTCACAGAAAAAGAAAGAATCAATTACTTTAATAATAAATGATAAATACATATGCAGCGGGGTCCAAAAGTTCACACTGAACATCTGTGCTTTTATTATCTAATTTAAACCTGGAAATAAACATAAAAAATGTGAAGAAAAACTAAAGAAAGGTCATGAAGTAAATGAAGAAAACTTTCAGACTGCTATTTGTGACCAATCGAATGCAAGTAAAGGAGTGTCACTGATCATGTGACTCTTCTGAATCATCTCAAAACATGATCATCAGCTCTTATCAATACTAAGACATTCTTAAATTCATGTTCACTTTTCAATTCAACTTCTCAGTCAAATGATGATGATAAAATATGAGTTTTAATTAAAAAACAAAAAGAAAATTGATGCATTTTCACTACGTTCCCTTAATATATTCAGTACGGTGAAAAACTCTAACAGATCCAGTGTCATTTATAGTAAAATATTGTTAAATGTACTGCTTTTGGAAGTAAAAAAGAACAAATCATCTTCTCAGTGAAAAGCCTTTCCAGAATTCCATGTGTGACACTTTACATTTGATGGTTTTCCATTTTATTTTGTCTTCGATTTTTTTTATCTTCCATCTTATGTTGTTAAATGAATGTTTATTGTCATGTGTGTTATCATCATGATGGTGTTTTGAATTGATTTGTGCAATTTTTATATACGAGTATTTTAACTTGTGGAAAAGCTGCATTAATTCATCACGTCTTTCTCTTCATCATCAGTGTTATTATGGTGGATATTATCAGTGTATTATAAAGGATTATAAACTACAGTGTTAAACTGTAAAATTTACAGATTGATCAAGAAATGTATTTGCAGAATAATTCTGGCAACAGTTTTTTTTTTCTGTAAAAGCAACAGGATTTTTGTACCCTCAGAAATATTCACTGCAGTATAAAGTGTGACAACATGCCCCGCTCTGCCTGCACTAGACTGACATCTCACTGCATTCAACACACACCTCTGAGCAGTTTAGAGAAACTGTGACTTTTCATCAAACATCGTCTCCTGACATGCTTTTTGTCCTTTTTGAAGACAAATTTCAATATGAAAGCCGTGATGATTGAGAAGAGATTACACACACACACACACACACACACACACCTACACACACGCACAGACACACACACACACACACACACACACACACTCACACTCACACACACACACACACACACACACACTCACACACACACACACACACACGCACAGATACACACACACACACACAGATGCACACACTCACAGATACACACACACTAAAAAAAACACACACAAACTCAAAAATACACACTCACACATGCACACACTTACACGCACAAAGACACATATTCAAAAATACACTTACTCAGACACACACACACGCACGCACGCGCAGATACAGACATGCGCACACACACACACTAAAAAAAACACACCCAGACACACACTCAAAAACACACTTACACACACGCACACACACACACAGACACACTCAAAAACACACACAAACAAACTCACACATGCACACACACTCAAAAACACACACTTACATGCACACTCAAAAATACACACACATGCACACAGAGACACACACTCACTCACACAACACACACACAGACACACAAACGGGCACACACACACTAACACACACAGACTCTCACACACTCACACAAAGACACAGACACACACTCACTCACTCACACACACTCACAGACACACACAAACAAACACAGACACACCAATGCACACACACACACACTCACAGAGACACAGACACACACACACTCAAAAACACAAACTCATACACACACTCTCTCACACACAGAACCACACACACTTATACTCAAAAACACTCTTTCTTTCACACACAGACACACACACACACACACACTCACTCACTTACACAAAAAGACACACCAATGCACACACACACTCACTCAAAAACACAAACTCATACACTCTCTCTCTCACACAAACACACACACTCACACACGCGCACAGATACACACCCACACGCACGCACACACATACAGACACACTCAAAAATACACACGCACACACACATGCACACAGAGAGACACACACTCACTCACTCACACAACACATGCACAGACACACAAACACAGACACACAAACGCGCACACACAGACTCTCACACACTCACACACATACAACACACACACACACAAACAAACACAAAGACACACCAATGCACACACGCACACACACTCACTCAAAAACACAAACTCATACTCTCTCTCTCACACACACAGAACCACACACACTTATACTCAAAAACACTCTCTCTCTTTCACACACACACACCTCTATCTATCTGGTGTGTCTGCGCTCCTCCGGTGTGTGTTGACGGTTTTGCATGTTTTCCTCGTGTTCTATTTAAATGAAGAAAGTGGGTCTCATTCTCTGACCTTTACAATCTAAAACAAAGATTTGCACAAATAAGTGCTTTGAAATGTCATCTGTTCCCAAATCTGCATACGAGCGACTCGTCCTGCATGAAAATTAAGCCATTTTCACAGAGTTTTACATTTATAAGGAAAAAAAAGGCAAGTAAAAGAGCAACAAATGTCAACATACTGTAAAGCATTTCAATGTTCGGTGAGAGATTCATTAACCTTTGTGACGAGAGACTTTACCTGCCTGATTAAAACAACCGCAGGGGTTTCACTGAACGAGTCTCTAGAAACCTGTTAGTCTGCAGAGAGAACTGAGACTCAGTATGATTTATGAAACACAGCGGGAAGTCTGGAGCAGATACTGATATCCAACATGATTGTTACTGAATGCTTCCGGCAGAGACGTTTATTCAAACAGATTTGAACTGCATTCAAAGAATACATTTTCATCATTTAATGCCTTCCCTGGGAATCGAACCCATGACCTCAGTGTTGCGAGTGCCGTGCCTTACTGTATGAGCTGCAGGAAATATTTACTCCATACACTGCAATGCTGTATAAGCATAAACAACAGAGATTCGAGAGGCTAAGTCTACAGCAGAGCGACTCCAGGGTCACGGGTTCCCAGGGAATGAAAGTAATGCAATAAAACAACCTTGAATGCACAGATGCGATCTTTAATGCCTGTAAATGAGGAAAGATTGCTTCACCAACAGATCGACTTGTGCCACGATACTGTAGAGTCTGACACACTTTAAATCTGCTAGAGATTTGGGAAATATTTTTACTTCACTTTTAGAAGTTAATACATTTATTTGCTATTAGTATATGATTAGATGCTATTATGATCTATGATTTTAGATGTTATTATGATGGCTTGACAAAGACACTGATCTACTGTTTACGCTTCTTCTGACACTCGCCTAAGACAACAAGCTAAAACATGCTAGCAACATGCTAATTCATGTTAGCAATGTGCTAAAACATGTTAGCAACATGTTATATTCATGTTAACAATGTGCTAAAACATGTTAGCAACATGCTAATTCATGCTAGCAATATGCTAAAACATGTCAGAAAAATGCTAATTCATGCTAGCAATGTGTTAAAACATGTTAGCAACATGTTATATTCATGCTAACAATGTGCTAAGACATGTTAGCAACATGCTAATTCATGCTAGCAATATGTTAAAACATGTCAGCAAAATGCTAATTCATGCTAGCAATGTGTTAAAACATGTTAACAAAATGCTAATTCATGCTAGCAATATGCTAAAACATGTCAGCAAAAAAATGCTAATTAATGCTAGCAATGTGTTAAAACATGCTAGCAATGTGTTAAAACATGCTAGCAATGTGCTAAAACATGCTAGCAAAACATGTTAATTCATGCTAACAATGTGGTAAAACATGTTAGCAAAATGCTAAATCATGGCAGCAATGTGCTAAAGCAAAGCTAACAACATGCTAATTCATGCTAGCAATGTGCTAAAGAATGTTAGCAATGTGTTAAAACATGCTAGTAACATGTTAATTCATTTTAGCAATGTGTTAAAACATTAGTAACATGTTAATTCATGGTAGCAATGTGTCAAAGTATGCTAGCAACATGCTAATTCATGTTAACAATGTGTTAAAACATGTTAACAAAATGCTAATTCATGCTACCAATGTGCTACAACATACTAGAAACATGTTAATTCATGCTAGCAATGTATTAAAACATGTCAACAACATGCTAATTTATGCTAGCAATGTGTTAAAACATGTTAGCAAAAAATGCTAATTCATGCTAACATTGTGTTAAAGCATGTTAACAACATGCTAATTAATGCTAGCAACATGCAAATTCATGCTAGCAATGTGTTAAACATGTCAGCAACATGCTAATTTATGTTAACAACGTATTAAATCGTGCTAGAAACGTTAATTTGTGCTAGCAACATGCTAACACATATTAGCAAAGCGATAACAATATGGTAAAACACACTAGCTATATGCAAATTTATGCCATAAACACATTAAGAATGTGCTAATTTGTTAGAACAATGTTAACAACATGCTAAATCAGGCTAGCAACATGCTAATTCATGTTAGCAACGTTTTAAATAATGCTTTAAAAATGCTAACATGTTAGCAATGTGATGACAACATGGTAAACATACTAGCTTTGTGCAAATTTATGCTAGAAACACATTACCAATAATGCTAGTGCTAATTTGTTAACAACATGTTAAATCAGGCTAGCAACATGTTAAAACATGTTAGCAATGTGCTACTTAATGCTAGAAACATGCAACCAACATGCTAATTCATGCTAGCAATGTGCTAAAACATGTTAGCAACATGTTAAATCATGCTCGAATCAATGTGATAGCAACATGGTAAAACATGCTATGTGCAAATTCATGCTAGAAACATGCTAACAATGTGTTAATTTGTGTTAGAATCATGCTAACAACATGCTAAATCAAGCTAGCAACATGTTAAAGCATGCTGGCTGTGTGTTAAATCATACTAGCAATGTGTTAATTCATGTTAGAAACATGCTAAATCATGCTAGTAACATGATAGCAACGTGCTGACAATGCATGCTTTATTGTTTTATCTATCTATCTATCTATCTATCTATACGTCTGTCTGTCTATCTGACCATCAAACTTTAAAACTACTTCAAACATTTAACATATTTTTCTCCTTCAGAACAGAGACTCATTTTCAGGTTGCACACCTGAGAGCCGCTGAATCTGTAAGTCAAGCAAGAAATATGATTTAATTAATTATAAATATAACTCTTGATCATCAAATACACAGCTATGATAACCAGTTCAAAAGCCTCGTCATCCTCGTGTGTATGAGCTCCTGTGTTTTGTCATCAGACTGTATGAAACACAAGTACACATAGAGAGAAAAGACAGACGCTTGTTTCTGTTCGGCGGTAGAATCCCGGAGTCCGGACACTGATGGACGGGATTTCCAGGGCTGCGGGAAAAGTCTGGTTTTGCTGAAGTCAGAGGTGAATTTGAGGGAACATCCATTAGAGTCGAGAAGTTGAGCCAGAGCAAAACGGGTCGGTCAGTAAATACAGCGCTGAGAGCACATTTACAGTACGTGAACCAAAGAAAAACACATGATACGACCAGAGAAATGGCTGGAAAACATTCCTCACATTCCAAGAACAGCTTACAAAACCTGAGTAAGAAAGCTGCGGCCCACAATACACATACATTTACTCTGCAAAAAATACTGTTCTTCCTCAGTGTTTCTGTCTTGTTTTCCAGCACAAATATCTAAACATTCTTAAATCAAGATACATTTACTGGAGAAGAGAAATGACTGAAGATATTAAGACTTGTCTTTGGAACAATTGGTCAAAATTAAGTGAGTTTGTGCTGTAAAAAATATCTTCCAGTGGGGTCAGAAAAATAAACTTAACTCAAAGGGAAAATAAGGTTATTTTTCTGACCCCATTTGAAGACATCTGTTCTTGTTTTAAGCAAAAACTTGCTTAATTTGAATACTTTTTTTTGGTTTGTTTTTCCAGAAAACAAGACTTAATATCTTAAGTAATTTTGTTTCTTGATTTAAGAAAGTTTAGATATTTTTAGTGGAAAACAAGATGAAAATACAGAGGAAATAAATATATATATTTTTTAATATATGAACCGCTTAAATAAAAATATTAGCATAAAATATAAATTTAAATATAAATTATAGCAATACAAAATTATTTTATATGTATGTATATATATATATATATATGTATATATATATATATATATATATATACACACACACACACACACACATATATATATATATATATATATATATATATATATATATATATATATATATATATATATATATATATATATAAAAATAAAATAACTTTCCTAATTTAAATATTCATTATATAATTTTAATTTAAACCTAAAACTGAATTATGATGCAGAATTACTTTAGAATTTTAAACAAAAAATAAAGATATACAGTATAAGTGTTTATATATAAATAAAAATAATTTAAATAAACATTAATTAATCATTTCCAATACCAATATTATCATGTAATTTGTGCTAAAATACTGTAGAGAAACATAAATTTAACAACCGCTGATCTAGATCAGCTCCAGGCCTATATATATATATATATATATATATACATACACACGATATACCTTTTGTTATGCTTATTTTTTTAAAATAAACATATACAGTATAAATAGCATTTTATATATAAATAATACAAATATTTAATTTAAATAAGTATTAATTAATCATTACCAATATTTCTAACAGATTAATGTGTGTTAAAATACTGTAGAGTTTGACTGGACACATGACGGTTCATCAACAACAAAAGATGTGGGAAAAAGCAGCAGGAGACCTGGAGTTCATCTAGATCAGCAGATATTATACGTACATTCTGTATTTTGGGATGAAATTCATCATACAGCAGATATAAAGTCAGGAGTCAGAAGATCCACTGAGACACACAGAAGGGCAGACGTATCCTAACGTTCGTGTGGAGATGCAGCGTTCGCTTCTGTTGGCGATGCTTGATAACACGGTGTCTGGTGACGAGACGCTCGGACTGATGGAAAGGTCGGTAAACAAAGCTAACTAGATTTCTGAAAGCCCTCAATTTGGCCTTCAGGAACGACGTGTGTATTAAACCCAGATGACAATGGCGATTGCTTATGATAACATCATCAGGAGGAGTTCACATCTCCACACATCAACGGACGGACAGAGCCTGAGGAAAACAAAGTTACTGAGAAGAACCAATGCTAATTCATGCTAGCAATGCGCTAAAACATGTTAGCAACATGCTAATTCATGCTACCAATGTGCTAAAACATGCTAGCAACATGTTAATTTATGCTAGCAATGTGTTAAAACATGTCAGCAACATGCTAATTTATGCTAGCAATGTGCTAAAACATGTTAGCAAAATGCTAATTCATGCTAACTAAAAGCATGCTAGCAACATGCTAATTCATGCTAGCAATGTGTTAAAACATGTCAGCAACATGCTAATTTATGTTAACGTGTTAAATTGTGCTAGAAACGTTAATTCGTGCTAGCAACATGCTAACACATATTAGAAAAGCGATAACAATATGGTAAAACATACTAGCTATATGAAAATTTATGCCATAAACACACTAACAATGTGCTAATTTGTTAGAGCAATGTTAACAACATGCTAAATCAGGCTAGCAACATGCTTATTCATGTTATCAATGTGCTAAAACATGTTAGCAATGTTTTAAATAATGCTTTAAAAATGCTAACATGTTAGCAATGTGATGACAACATGGTAAACATACTAGCTTTGTGCAAATTTATGCTAGAAACACGTTATCAATGTGCTAATTTGTTAACAACATGTTAAATCAGGCTAGCAACGTGTTAAAACATGTTAGCAATGTGCTACTTAATGCTAGAATCATGCAACCAACATGCTAATTCATGCTAGCAAAGTGATAAAGCATGTTAAATCATGCTCGAATCAATGTGATAGCAACATGCTATGTGCAAATTCATGCTAGAAACATGCTAACAATGTGCTAATTTGTGTTAGAATCATGCTAACAACATGTTAAATCAAGCTAGCAACATGTTAAAGCATGCTGGCCGTGTGTTAAATCAGATCTCATTCGTTAACACTGGTTAATGCACACACTGCAAAACATGATGTTCAAAAGTGTTTCCATCACTGTACTTTCTGAAAGTTTCCTCCGATCACGATTCACGACGGAAGCAGCGGCACTTTCAGATGTTCTTCCAAACCAGCAGGACAAACGTCCTTTCCGGCCGCTGCGGTCAAACCCGTTCAGAGTTTAATGACCACATGAATATTTAGAGATTAATTACTTGAGTGGCTTGTGAAGGCCGTTTCTCATCGGACGTCAAACAGACGCTCTCAACCTTCACAGATAACTGCAAAATGGATCAACAGCTTAATCAATATTGAATATTGTCGGTCAAAATCATCACAGACTTCATGAGGAAATTCAACACAAGTTGGACGGGTTCATTCTTTCAGCATGTCATCTTCATGCATCATTGCAGAAAATAAATGCAGCACTGAAATTAACTCTTGAAGTCTGCAGTATTTGCCTTGTGAAGCATGAAAAGCATTTCCCATAGATAGTGCCTGTGTTCTTATAGCGAGTCTGATGTGGCTCTGACCTCCAGCATCTGAAGCTCATGTAAGAGGATTCAGAGTCTCTTAAGCTCTTCTGATTCTCCCATCAAACACACACACACACACACACACACACACACACACACACACACAATTATTCTGATTACAGTGTTAGAGAATCAGATCAGCAGAAACACACCTGGAATACAAAACCGCAGTATCATGATGCTGTCAGATGTCGTAAAATGCTGTTTACTTATTCAGTAAAACTAAAATCATAAAAAATTATACTTTTAAACCTAAATAATACATTTAAACCTAGTAAAAATTATATAGACATATATTTTTAAAAATAACAATATCATAATGATTATAATATTCACTATTTCAAAGCCTGTCAGAAGAAAAAAATGGTAACACCATCATAATTTTTTGTTAATGACGTAGTAAACTTCTTGTTCACCATCAAAAATGAATAATTTCTCAATTCTGCAAGAGTTTGATAAATTAAATGACAGCGGCATGAATTGTAATTTTTATGAAATGTGAATTTTTGTTCTGTTTTTGTTGTTTTTAACACTACTTGTATAGCTATTTTATGTTCTGGTGAGCTAAAGACAGTTTTCCACCCCGGTGGACAATAAAGATATACAATACAAATAAATAATAAAAGTAAAAACATAATAAATTAATAAAATTCATATTCACAGAAAACATTTATATATAAAAATGTTATATAATTATACACATATTTGTAATTATATACACTACCGTTCAAAAGTTTGGGATCGGTAAGATTTTTAATGTTTTATGAAGAAGTTTCGTCTGCTCACCAAGGCTGCATTTATTTAATTAAAAATACAGTAAAATCAGTAATATTGGGAAATATTATTACAATTTAAAATAACTGTTTTCTATTTAACTTAACTTACTTTCTATGTAACTTATTCTTGTGATGTCAAAGCTGAATTTTCAGCATCATTACTCCAGTCTTCAGTGTCACATGATCCTTCAGAAATCATTCTGATATGATGATTTGCTGCTCAAGAAACATTTATTGTGCACAGATGTACAAACTATTGTGTACAATATATATATATTTTTTCAGGATTCTTTGATGAATAGAAAGTTGAAACGAACAGCGTTTATTTGAAATATAATCTGTTGTTACATTTTAAATGTCTTTACTGTCATTTACTTGATTGATTTAATGCATCCTTGCTGAATAAAAATATTAATTTCTTTAAATTCTTCTCAAAAAAATTAAAATAACAATTCTTACTGACCCCAAACTTTTGAACAGTAGTGTAAAATGTTACAAAATCTTTGTATTTTAAATAAATGCTGTTCTTAAAAACTTTCTATTCATCAAGGAATCCTGGAAAAAAAAAGTACACAACTGTTTTCAACATTGAAAATAAATCATCAAATTAGAATGATTTCTGAAGGATCATGTGACACTGAAGACTGGAGTAATGATGCTGAAAATTCAGCTTTGATCACAGGAATAAATTACACTTTACTATATATTCACATAGAAAACAGATATTTTGAATTACAAAAATATTTCAAATTTTTACTGTTTTTATTGTATTTTTAATTAAATAAATGCAATCTTGGTGAGCAGACAAATCTTCTTTTAAAAATATTAAAAATTGTACCGATCCCAAACTTTTGAACGGTAGTGTATATATATATATATATAATTTTATTTAAAGTAAAATAAAATAAAATCACACTACTATAACCCAGAGAGAAATGGCAAATTTGGGATAAAATCTCTTGAATTCTGTAGGATGGATTTAAACAAACATAGTAAATAATCATTATTTTTGTAAACGATGATGTGAATTTCCTGTTTGGCATCAAGAATAATAAAACATAATAAAATAATAAAAAATAATAATAATAATAAAAAAAAACAGTCAGCTTCATATCCACAGAAAAGTTTATATATAAAAATGATATTTAATTACACACATATTTATGTCATAGTTATACATTTATATACACATATTTATGTCATTATATATAAAGGGTGTGACGAGACGTTTGGCTCATGAGACGAGATCGAGTTCAGCAGAACGAGACGAGGTTTTTACAGTATTTTTAAGAAATCCTCAGTGATGAAATGCATGACTAGAATAATAGCCTGCAGGTGCATTTTGAAATGTTTTAACTAATCTTCTTGTAATGAATGTCATTTCAGCTCTACTTTCTGAGTGTTAATTATCATATGCAGTAAAAGAAAACAAAACTCAAGCACTGTAAAAGGTTTTGCCACAAACTCAACTGACTGGCGTCTCTTCTGTATGATTTCATACGAATCTCTTCAGATCATAGAACTGTATAGCTTTATTTATGAGCTTCTACAACTTTTGACCTCCTTTCCACAAATTGATCATAGAAATAAACACAGTATAAGTACAAGTACAAACAATAAGTGCAACCATAATCAAAGTACTCTCAATATTCAAAGAGCAAATAGAGACCAGATTTTACTCATTATGATTCAGAGCTTAGAGATGATTACAACTACACTGCCCGGCCTGAGATCGCTTTCATATTGGGAAATATTGGCATGCATCAGGGAGCCGCTTTCAAAATGCGTTTGAATGCGCGCTCATGTTTTACTTTCGCAATTGCGGTTACTCTGTGAATAAGGAGCAGTTGTGATGAGCGCAAATTCTACAAGATAAGACATTTGTCAGACACTCAGGCTCTGTTGTTGTGCAACGAATCCTCCGCCATGGTCTCGTCAGTCATCTCGTCATGTGATCACTGCACTGCACTACCGGTCAAATGTTTGGAAACATTATTATTTTTAATATTTTTGAACAAAGTCTCTTCTGCTCATTAAGGCTGCATTTATTTCATAATAAATACAGAAAAAAAACAATAATATTGTGAAATATTATTACAATTTAAAATTATGGTTTTCTATTTTAATATACTTTAAAATACAATTTATTTCGCTGAATTTTCAGCATCATGTCACAGATTTATCCTTCAGAAATCATTTTAATATGATGTTGTGCTGCTTAATATTATTTTATAACCCGTGATACTTTTTCAGGATTCTTTGATGAATAGAATGTTCAGAAGAACAATGTTTATTTGAAATCTAATCTTTTGTAACATTATAAATGTCTTTACTGCCACTTTTGATTGATTTAATGCATCCTTGCTGAACAAAAGTATTAATTTCTTTTCAAAAAAATAAAAATAAACATTCTTACTGACCCCAAACTTTTGAACGGTAGTGTATAATGCTACAGAAGCTTTGTATTTCAGATAAATGCTGTTCTTTTGAACTTTCTATTCATCAAGGCATCCTGAAAAAATAAATGCATCACAGTTTGCACAAAAATATGGCTGTTTTCAACATCGATAATAACAACAAATGTTTCTTGAGCAGCAAATCATCATATTAGAATGATTTCTGAAGGATCATGTGACACTGAAGACTGGAGTAATGATGCTGAAAATTCAGCTTTGATCACAGGATATAAATTACTTTGTAAAATATATTCAAATAGAAAACAGTTATTTTAAATTGTAATAATTTTAATAATTTTTTACTGTATTTTTAATTAAATAAATTAAGCCTTGGTGAGCAGACAAAACTTCTTTTAAAAACATTAAAAATCTTACCGATCCCAAACTTACCGAACACACATTTTTTTTTACTAAAATATTTTTTTATTATTATTTTACATAAAATAAAATCACACTACTATAACCCAAGACAGAAACGACAAACTTTTCACATTTTGAGTTCTGATAAAATTCTGTATGTTAGATTTAAACATGCTTAAATGTGTAAATCAGAGCTTTAATTGGTATCTGAAAGCATAATATTTAATAAATCTGCTGAATGACTGATCCAGATCCCGTTTCAGAAGTGTGAAGTTCCCAAACACACAAACACACTCGCTCGATTCAAATGACACCAGGAGCCCGAGAAGTAGAATCGTGTTTTTTAATTGACTCAAATCCCCCAGTACAGTAAAAGATCAAGGCTGTAACTAAAGTCTTCCTCCCTTCACGTGTGACGGTGCGAGCGCTACGGACACCATATAAAAATACCCTGCTCGTCTGAATGAGAAAATATCACAGGCAAGCTATGGAGCAGAAGACGGGTAGATGAGTAACGTAACTATCCTCTCTACTTCAAACTCAGCATCTCTTACGGGTTACACTCCAGGCTAATACATCACAGCCCGGAGTCGGCAGATATTCACAGGTTATGCAAAATTCCATATGGTGGATATATGTCAAAAAAAAAAAAAAAAAACTGAACACAAAAATCAGTTTACATCCAAAAACAAACTCCAAACCACAGGGTTACAGATTCACAAGAGTAAACGACGTCATCTCAAATGAAATCAAGAACACGCGGCAGCACAGTCCGGTCCTGCGTCTTCACGTCTAGATCTACAACACGAACACGTACGAGAGCCGTTCGCCGCTGGAACACGTCCACGATCGCCAGGCTCGATCGGACAGCATTTCACTTCTAAACGTTCACTGAAATAGAGACTGATTTCTAATGAGAGTGTAACGTGTGGAAATGAACTCGCACTCGAAAGGAACTACGAACTAACTGAAGTCTAAATCGCACGAAACCCGTCGAGAACATACCGAACGCGCCACAGTTCACCACAAAATCACGAGAGAGAAACAAGAAATATTTTGCATGAATAAAATCTTTTTTTGCTTAGTATTTGTGTCTTGTTTTCCAGCACAAATATTTTTTAACCAAGATATATTTACTGGAGAAGCAAAATGACTGAAGATATTAAGTCTTGATTTCTGAAACAGTAAATAAATAAATCATAAACACTGAGATGGTCAAATATTTGCCAAAATAAACTTGATTCAAGGGAAAACAAGATTATTTCTCTGACCCCATTAGCAGATATTTTTTTCCTGGTTTTAAGCACAAACATTTTTTCATCAATCAAGACTTTAATATTTTCAGTCATTTTGCTTGATTTAAGAATGTTTAGATATTTGTGCTGGAAAACAAGACAGAAATACTGAGGAATTAAATGCACATTTACCCTCAAATTGTCATTATGGCAATGCAAATAATAATATTAAAAATATTAATGATAATGATAATCTGTACTAGGCTTATTTTAATTTAATAATCTGTTACAGTATTTTATGGAAGCTTGTTTCCAGCACTGAATAAAAAGTAAAAAAGGGAATTGTGACTTTTTAATCTCACAGTTCTGACTTTTTTCTCACAATTGCGAGTTATAAAGATATAAACTCACAATTCAGAGAAAAAAGTCAATCTTTTTTTCCCACCTCAAAATTGGACTTTATATCACACAATTCTGAGAAAAAAGTCAGAATTGTGAGATAAAAAGTCAATTATCTTTTGTTTTCAAGCTTTTTTCAAGCTTCCACTGCAGTAAAAATGAGTGCGCTCCAGTAATGAGAATCTAATGAAAATCACCTTTGACAATAATGAGAATAACAAACAAATCATTTCTAAGTGAAATGTCCAGATGCGTCAGTTAATGAGAACGGCAGGGAAATAACAATGCAAAAATCCTGTGGTCCAAAAAACTTTTTCACCCTAATGCAACATGCAAAACAAAAAAAGCCAGTACTTATTTCTCTCTCTTGATTTTAGAGTAAAATATGAGCTGATCATGTTCCTGACGAGTTTAGTAAATATAAATAAATGCAGCGCTGCATGTCAGAATGGTGTGTGTGTGTGTGTGTGAAAATATTCATTCACGTTTAAATCAAACGGCTCTAGCATAATATTGATGTTTCTACTGCATAATGTCATTTGATAAAGGAAGGCGGAATAAACGGCATAGTTATGATATTGATTCTGCAGTGGCGTCATGGACAGGTGTGTGTGCATGTGTGTGTGTGTGTGTGTGTGTGTGTTAGGAGGCTGTGGATGTGTTGGGGCTCCAGCCCATTTGATAGGCTCGTTCCAGCGTTCTCTTACAGTCCTGCATCACTGTACTGAACACAATGTGTGGATACTGCAGCACCAGTCTCTCCACGGTCTCCTCGTTCACCTGCAACACCAAAACAAACGCATTTGACTTTTTTGACATGACACATTTTTCACATATAAACAATCATCTTTTTTTAAGTGCATGACACGCAGGGTTGAAATTTGCATTGGAAATTAGAATTTAAGAAATGCGAACGATCGTTCAATAAGAAATCCCACGTTGACGTTAAAGCGAGCGGCTGTTCTGATGGAACGCAGACGCTCCACATGTTCCGTGAGATAATCACCACACCGAGTCCACAGGGATCCAGTCCAAACCTTCGTCATGTACAATGTCAAGTGTGTTATTCACATGCGGACTGAAGGTGAAGATCTCGCATGACCTGCTCTAATCAGTCAGGGAAAAACTATACAGCTGCAGATCTGTTACATGAGCTTCAAAAGAAAAAAAGAAAGATCTTCTTACTTAGTTTTTTTTTTTCCGGTACAAATATCTAAAAATTCCTAAAAGGGTCATGAAGTGTGTTGTTTTATTGTTTTATAATGTATCCTGGGGTGCACTTATAATGTTGGTATTATTTTTACATCAAAAAGTGTCATAATTTAGAAATAAAAGGCATTTTTCCTACCCTGATTTGAACACTCTGTTTTAAGGGGCGTGTCTTCTGTGAGACTTCAGTGGAAACGCCCACTGCTGTGATTGGCTGACATCTTTGCATATGAAATAGCTCAGTATTACTCTCTCTTTTAGCACATTTTTACAGCACTATTTCAGCTCTCAAGGTTATCTAATCATAAAAGGCATTATATTGAGATCGTGGCATGAAAGGTTGCAGTGATGAACATGTAGTTGATCACAGACATGTTGTTGAGATCATGAAAGCAGTGATCTCGTCAATTTCTGCACACTAACGAATGCTTTCATCATAACTAACAGTGCAAACTCAATGTAACTAAGAGATTTGATGAATAAAACGAGAGTTTTGTTTGATTGACAGCTCCAGCGATTGTAAAGGGAGCGTTCTTTGATTTTTATCCTACTAAGAGAATCAAGGTGAAGTTGAGCGTTTAGTCGCTGGTTTGATTTACTGACACACAGATAAAGATCATGTGACTGTACATGAATCATTAATATCAGATCAGGCATTAGAATGAACACAGTTACTGACATGTTGTTGCATTACTGTCGAGTCCAGATCGTAAAAGTCTGATAATGCCGAAATGCGATTGATTTACCAAAGAATCCACAGTGAAATGAACTGAATATAAATAAAGCATAAAGACATTCACATTGTTGAAAATAAATAATCATATTCCTGCATTAGGATAATAATGTTATTTTAGTCCTGTATCGCTCTTCTCTCCTCCTCATCTCACTAACACACCAGTGGGCGGGGCTAACGCTGCAGTGATGAAGTAGGCGTGGCTTTCTTCTGTGGAGGCGGAGTTTCATCTATCTATAGGCACATTCGGGGTCGAGTCGTTCTCTGGGTCTGGTGTCAATAAAAGCTTTATTGGACTAACAAGGAAGATTTCAGTTCTGAAACTTACAGTACGATGACCTCTGATATATCAAAAGCTCAAGGAAAAGTTGATTTCTCAATTCTTGACCTCTTTAAAGATGCTACAGAGGATGTTTTGTTTTATACATTTTTGCAATATTACTTGAAACTGTCTTTACTAACTGATAAAAGACTATTTATTAGGTGCACTGAAAGGAATAATATTAATATACATCATCTGTGCACGAGGTAGTGCCTTAAAAACATCAGCCAATCGTTTACGCGATCATTTCTAAAACTCACTAACAGTCTTTGGTTTCTCAGTCATCGAAAACATCCTCTATAGCACCTTTAAGTTAATTTGTCTTGTTGCAGATGACCTTATTTGCATTTGTGCATTAGATCATACTAGCAGTAATTTATCGAATTATGCTGAAATCATGTAGAAGAGCGTTATAACCAGATGTGTTTGAGGAACCTGTTTGGAAACAATCGTGATTGTTGCGTTGCAGCGATTACACACCGCAGCTTTAAATCAATGTGGCGTTTGCTGCAACAGCCAAATGATTCTGTCTTTTCTTGTGTCCATCAAACAGCAAACATGAGAGTCCATGTGACGCGCAGCTGCACACTACAGCAGATTGATTTGTTGCAAATTAAAAGCAAATAAAATGCCTTGGTCGTCTCATTTGTGAGATGAAATCCAAACAAACTAAATTATCTGTGCATCAACTTTCCACATGATCCCACAAACACACACTCTCTCACACACACGCATCAGATCTATGAGAAGATTCAACACGAATGATCTGCAGTGTCCTTCAAAAACTCACGTATGCAGTGATATCATCTGATGATCATCTCTGACAACTAATTATATTTGATATAGCTGTCAGACTTTAGTTTGGATCTGAAAAATCTGCACTATGATGAGCATGTGCAGTGCGTTCATACATGTATGATGATCCCGTTAAGCTTCTGCAGTTTCTCTCCGAGTTTGGAAAGACAAACGTTAACCGTCACGCAGCATTAAACGGCCGATTATTGCATGACGTGCGTGTGTGTATTTATGACTCCGTCTAAAAGTAAAAATGCACTTTACGGGCTCAAGTTGTTTTCATTATTCCAGCACACTTTATAAATGTGGCGGAAACACTGATATTCCGGCTCTTACACACTGAAATATATGATCCGGCTTCAGTGGATCCAGACACAAACACACACATTCCTCAAACGCTATTCTGGTTAAGACTTAAAAAGCTTTCTGGAGTGTGTGAGCATTCAGTCGAGGCTTAAACAGACGCTGATTTACCGCAACCCTAAACCTGCCTGCAGCGCATCTACCGCGGTAAAACACTGTGACGTGGCTCGTATTTCTCAGAAGAACCTCGTGTTTTAAAACATGAAACCTCGAAAATTAATAATGAGAAAACACATGTAGCACACAGACCACAGAACCTGCCTGGAGCTCCAAACACAAGAGTCTAACGATCAGAAAACTTCATTTTATCCCCCAGAGAGGCTTTTGTACAAAACTGACTCGCATTATGACAGAAAGATCCGCACAAACAGAAGAACATTTAGTTCAGTGGAACACACGCATCTGAAGTTCGGGAAAAAAACGAACGAACGTCTGAATGAGGATCAAATGAAGTCATATAAATGTCATTTTAGCTGGATATTTTGGGTTTAACACTAGTTAAAGTACATCACGTCAACTCGGTTTAGGTTTAGCAGATTTACACTCTAATGACAGAGTATGAATATAACTCCACACACACACACTTGTGGCCTCACTGTTTGTTTTTGACGTTTGTCTCTGTGTAATCGTCTTGCCCCACAGACTCTCACTGTAATTGTTACTGTAAATCTGATTTTTGCTTGTTTTCACAAGCTGAAATTGTTTTCTGTTGTAATCAACATCATGACACAGAGCCGAACTTAGAATGTTTTTGAGCCCCAGCAACCACCCAGAACACCCTAGCAACACCCTAGCAACACCCTAGCAACCACCCAGAACACCCTAGCAGTACCGTAACAACTACATAGCAAACACCTTCCAACCAACAACGATCTGGCAATCACTCAGAACACTTCAGCAACAGCAAAGTAACCACCTAGCAACCATCAACCCCCTAGCATCCACCCAGAACACCTAGCAACTACTCCAAACACCTTGGGAAGACCCTAGCAATCACATAGCAGCCAGCAACCCCCTAGCAACGACTGAGAACACACCAGAAACCCTATAGAAACCGACAAAACACCCTAGAAACCACTCAGAATGCCTAGCAATCACCCAACACACCCAAGCAATACCCTAGCAACTGCACAGCATCCAGCAACACCCTAGCAACCATCCAGAACACCCCAGCAATACCCTAGCAATTGCATAGCATCCACCTACCAACCAACGACCACCTGGTAACCACTCAGAACCATAGCAACTGCACAGTAAACACCTAGCAAGCAGTAACCCTTAAGCAACCAACCAGAACACCCCAGCAACACCCTAGCAACCACCCAAAACACCCCAGCAATACCCTAGCAACTGCATAGCATCCACATATCAACCAACAACCACTTGGTAACCACTCAGAACACTAGCAAGTGCATAGTAACCACCTAGCAATCAGTAACCCCTTAGCAACCATCCAGAAAACCCCAGCGACACCTTAGCAACCACCCATAACACCCAATCAATACCCTATCAACTGCATAGCAGCAAGCAACCCCTAGCAACCACCCAGAAGTCCCTAGCAATACCCTAGCAATCATTTATCAACCAACAACAACCTGGTAACCACTTAGAACCCTAGCAACCACTCAGAACACTTTGCAAGAACATAGCAACCACCCAGATCACCCCAAGAACACCCTAACAACCACATAGAACACCATAGCAACCTCCTACTGAACACCCAAGCAATACCCCATCAACCGCATAGCAGCCAGCAACCCCCTAGCAACCACCAGAACACCCCAGCAACACCCTAGCAACTGCATAGCATCCACCTACCAACCAACGACCACCTGGTAACCACTCAGAACCATAGCAACTGCACAGTAAACACCTAGCAAGCAGTAACCCTTAAGCAACCACCCAGAACACCCCAGCAACACCCTAGCAACCACCCAAAACACCCCAGCAATACCCTAGCAACTGCATAGCATCCACACATCAACCAACAACCACTTGGCAACCACTCAGAACACTAGCAAGTGCATAGTAACCACCTAGCAATCACTTAGCAACCCCTTAGCAACCATCCAGAAGACCCCAGCGACACCCTAGCAACCACCCAGATCACCCAAGCAATACCCTAACAACCACATAGAACACCATAGCAACGTCCTACTGAACACCCAAGCAATACCCCATCAACCGCATAGCAGCCAGCAACCCCCTAGCAACCACCAGAACACCCTAGCAACCACCCAGAACATCCCAGCAATACCCTTGCATCCACCTACCAACCATCTGGCAACCACTCAGAACCCTAGCAACCACCCAGAACACTTTGCAACCACATAGCAACCACCCAGATTACCCCAAGAACACCCTAACAACCACCCAGAACACCCTAGCAACTGCATAGCAACCACCTAGCAAACAGCATCTCTCTCCGTCTATCTATCTGTGATCTTAAAACTTTCAAATTTCAAGATTTTAAAATAATTTAAAAATTTCAGGTCAGGCTTTCGCAAGCCATCACAACAAACTTTGGAAATGCATCAACACATTAAAGAAAACCGCACTCATCAAGATGATTCATGAAGACCTAAACAAACTGAAGCAAATGTTCTGTAGTCAATTTGACAGCTCGGGAGATGAGAAAACTTTCTCTGAGCTCTTTCTTTGATTTTCTTCTGTTCATAAGCTTCATATAAAGAAGAATCTAAGATACGTCTGCACTTGACTCCGTCTCAGCTGTTTTCCAGGAGCTTTATTGACAGTGATGTCTGAACCTCATGAAGTCTGTCGTCTGATCTTCTCAAATCTTTCTAGACACTCTGTTTCCATTTACTGCTCATAAAGTCTCTCTTCCTCTTCCGTTACCATTACAACCCCTCCTCTGTGGTTCTACACTGTTGTTTTTCTCTCATTTCACACCAATGCCGTTCTCATCACTCAACTCCGCTCATATTTACTCTGTAGACTGTAATGGGCCTGATTTGCACAGTGTCGAGTTTAAACGGAGCTTCAAAAGGAAAAAAACTCCAATGAATGGATCCAAACCCTTTCAGAAACCCTCGATGAGATGTTCTGTCCTCAAGGCAAACCGTTACCGGGGTAAAAGCGCGATGAGTTTGTGGGAAGCTGAGAGGCATGGTGGCCTGTTTTGGCTTCAACCTCAAGACCAAACACTGAGATGTTGTTGCTGAGAGAGAACAGACCCGTGAGAGCCGTGTAAATCTCAACGTGACGTTTCGCAGGTTACGAGCATTGACCTGTAAACACGCGGCTCAAACAGACTATAATTTCCCACCCAATTTCCCAATGTAAAACTCTCCAGATATCAGACATTAAACCCAAAACACACATTACAAACTGCAGGAAAATGTTATGATTTAAAGGGACAGTTCACTCAAAATGAGGATTTGGTCATTATTTATTCACCCACATGTCTTTATTTTTCCATGGAACACAAACAGAGAGATGTTGAAGAGAGATATTTTTCACATACTGACCATTTAATAATGACCATGACTGTGTAAAGCTTCAAATCCACCACAAAAGTATCATAAAAAAATCAAGCAGAGAACATATGCACCATTGTTATGAAGCTCTTATGATGTTTTTGTCATTTCTGAGCAGCATAAACTGTGCTTTGCATGAAGATGAAGTGGATGTGCTGCAGTTTATATCAATTTAAGGCCTCCAAACATAGGTATGAATGGATTTATATAGATCTCTCTGGCCTCTCTTTGTTTCAACCACTGCTGCTGCATCTGGGAGGTCCTGAAGGAATGGCAGTTCTTGCCAAAATCTTAAGAATGAGTTTGGTGGTTAGAGTCAACGTGTCACCAAATGAGAAGTCCTCTCCTTGGTTGTGGTGTGTGCAGAAGGTCCCCCTTCCTGGCCTGTAAGGGGTGTCTGACAGTTGTCTTAGCATCTTATCTGATGTTGCTGAACATTTGTTTATGTTCATTCACCATGTGGCACATCTTCTTCCACACCTGCAGTTAGAGATGGGTTTTCCTGCCATAAACTGGTCCCTGGAATGCCATCTTATCTGTTGTTCATTACAACAGAAACACCATAGAAGCAACCACCCAAAACACCCTAGTAATCATACAGCAACCACCCAGATCATCCCAGGAACACCATAGCAAGACCCTAACAACCACCCAGATCACCACAGAAACACCCTAGTATAGCAACCACCCAAAACACCCTAGAAATCACATTGCAACCACCCAGATCACCACAGGAACACCATAGCAACACCCTAGCAACCACCCAACAACTACTCAGAACACCCCAGCAACACCCTAGCATCCAGTAACACCCATAATACCCTTACAACCAACCAGATTGCCACAGAAACACCCTAGTATAGCAACCACCCAAAACACCCTAGAAATCACATTGCAACCACCCAGATCACCACAGGAACACCGTAGCAACACCCTAGCAACCACCCAACAACTACTCAGAACACCCCAGCAACACCCTAGCAACCAGCAACACCCAGAATACCCTTACAACCACCCAGATCACCACAGAAACACCCTAGTATAGCAACCACCCAAAACACCCTAGAAATCACATTGCAACCACCCAGATCACCACAGGAACACCGTAGCAACACCCTAGCAATCACCTAGAACAGCCCAGCAACACCCTAGCAGCCACCTAACAACCAGAAACATCCTGAACACCCTTACAAGCACTCAGCACAGAAACACCATAGCACAGATCAGCACAGAAACACCATAGCAACACCCTAGCAACCACCCAGAACACCCTAGAAACCAGCAACACCCAGAACACCCTAACAACCACCCACAAAAACACCCTAGTATAGCAACCCTCCAAAATACCCTAGAAATCGCAATGCAACCACCCAGATCACCACAGGAAAGACGATAGCAACACCCTAACAACCACCCAGATCACCCCAGCAACACACTAGCAACCAGCAACACCCAGAACACCTTTACAACCACCCAGATCTGCACAGAAACATAGTAGCAACACCCTAGCAACCACCCAGAACACTCCAGCAACACCCTAGCAATCAGCAACACCCAGAACACCCCAACAACCACACAGATCACCACAGGAACACCATAGCAACACCCTAACAACCACCCACAACACCCCAGCAAGACACTAGCACCCACCCAGAACACCCTAACAACAGCACAGTAACCGCCTAGCAACCAGCAACATCCTTACAACCACCCAGATCACCACAGGAACACCCTAGTAGCAACCACCCTAGCAATCACATAGCAACCACCCAGATTACCCCAGAAACACCCTAGCAACCACTCAGAACACCCTAGCAATTGCATAGCAACCACCTAGCAAAAAGCTCTCTCTGTCTGTCTACCTATCTATGATATTAAACTATTTAAGCTTGTCAGGGCAGGCTTTCTCAAGCCACCATGACAAACAATCATAATTATATGTGTATTTTGTCTCAGTGCACTGGAATAAGTGGAATATACAATTAAATTAAATAAAAACACTATTTTATGGAGTGTTGCTATGCATGTAAATAAATCTGGCACTTGTTAAGAATAGGATTTTTCAAATGAACGAGCTGCATGAAGACTCATCAAACATTCTCATGTTGTGTTCATGGGAAGAAACATCATCACACCGGTTCGGAACGACACAAGGGTATATAAATAATGACAGAACTTTCAGTTTTTGGCTCAGAACAAGAACATATTTATGGGCAACCAAAACTGTACCCGAAGAGGAAAACGCTTGTTCTGGAGGGTTTGATGGACAACAAGGTTTTGTTAAAGCGGTCATACTTCTCTTTGATAAAAGAAATGAGCTTTCTCTCATTCTTCTCTCGCTCCATGGTGTCACATCAAAGTCCAGAGCTGGAGGTCTGAGAGAAGCATAATGAATTGATTTGAAGATTTGGGCCGCTGTGGATCAATAGCGTTCTTTCAGTCGCCTCTCATTTGGCCCGAGGGCACGACAGAGCGATCTGTGATGTGAGTCTGCGGCTCACAGCCAAATGAATGGAAATGCCACAAATTCCACTCAATCTGAAACTTTTAGCGTGGGTTTGAAATGGAAAAAGCGTAAAATGAAAGGGAATATGTATATGTTTATTATAATAGACTGGAATATTTACATGCTACTTTCCCTTTTAGGAAGCAAATGCATTGCTCAGAGGGTTATCCATCACATCTACAGCTTCCAAAACCCAAATGAGATTATGAAAACACAGAATTAGCTACATGGGAAGGTGATTTGGGCAGAAATTGAATTTGTCACGGGATTGTGGCTTTGTAAACGCCGCTGACCCGAAACACAAGACTGCTCTCTCACTCAGCACAACGTCACAATTGATCAACATTTGCTCTTAAATATAGTCAATGACAAACTTGCTTAAAATCATATGAGATAAATCTGAATCATGAGACATGGAACATATAAACAGAACAAACATCTAGAGCTCTGATTGGTCAATGCAGTGTTCCAGTGGTGACCTATCACATCTGTTCACTGCACAGCACCAACCAGTAACCCAATACCACCAGATCTACTAGTGCAGAGCGTTTAATATGTTCTAGGTGATTAAACGCTATAGGATTAGGTGGGAAAGTTGTGTTTATGATGGTCGGAGTGTTTGTGTTTTTCCTCAAGGAGCAGGACTGGAAGATGACACTTCATTAACTTCATTGATCAAAACCTCCTAATGAGACACCAAACAGATTTTTAACAAAGAAAGAAATATATAATATGCATCTGTCAAATCTATGTCAATGTCTTATTGTTATTTATATAGTTATCATGATAGGAGACGAAAACACTACAATAGGAATAAAGACATTCTCAGGAAGTGAACAGGAAGTTCTGGATAGACTGATCATAAAAATGTAAATAAATAAATAAAAAACTGATTTTAAAATAAAAGCTATTAAAATTAAGCACAAAAAATTTTTAAATCATAAAAAATGTTTAAAAAATAATTTAAAATAACGATCAAAATAAAACAAAAATATTCAAATTATAAAAATGTAAAATTAAAAGAAATAATTTTAAAGTAAAAACAAATAAAAATAAAATACTTGCTAAAAATTAAATACAAAATGTAAAAATAAATAAATAATTTAAAATAAAACAAAATAAATAATTTAAAAATAAAATAATAAAAAAATAAAAACAATAAAAATGAAAATGATTTTTTATAAAATCATAAAAAAGTTTAATTTTTTTTTAAAATAACGATCAAAATAAAACACTTACAAAAATATTCAAATTATAAAAATATAAAATGAAAAGAAATCATTTTAAAGTAAAAAAAAAAAAATACAATATGTAAAAATAAATAAACAAATAAATAATTTAAAATAAAACTAAATAAATAATTTTAAAATAAAAACAGATGAAAATTAAACACTTAGAAAAAATTTATTAATTCTTAAAAATGTAAAATGAAAATAAAAAATAAAAACAATCCAAATTAAACTTACAAAACCTTAATCAAATAAAAAATGTAAAATTAAAATAAATCAATTTAAAACAAAAACAAAACACAAATTATTTTAGAATTTCAAATTATAAAAATATAAACTTAAAATCTTACGTTAAAGAAAATATTTTAGGTCGAAGGGGTTCAGCTGACAAAAAAGTTTGTGAATCCCTGCAGTAGGAGGTGAGAGACACAGACGTGAGGCGTCTGCTGGCCTGTTTCTGTCTGCCAGGTGTTTAATTGGTGACCCCGTGACCCTGAGAAAAAGGCTCTTCGTGCCTGAGTGTCACAGCAGCATCTGTTCCAGCTGAACCCTGACGCAGCTGTCTGTATGAACTCACCTTATCACACCTCATCAGGCCCAGGTAACGCAGAGACTTGCTGCTCTTGGCGATCTGAGTGGCGCCCTGATCCGTGATCTCCTTACACCAGCCGGCGTCCACCGTCTCAATGGTGCTGCTGTACTGACCGATGGCGATCAGAGCTGGACGGACACACACAGAGAGATGATTAACAACTCAGAACACACAAGTCTTCCTTCATCATTCATTACCATGACAAATACTGTAACTTTCTTCACAGTGTAAAGAAACTAAATGGAAAAAAAACAATTGGTTTTGAAATCCAAAGCATTTAAAGGGATCAAATCAGACATTTTTAAGTGCACTAATAATGTCGGTCTTGGTATCATGCATAAAATAAGTCATAATTTAGGTTTTAATGACCAGTTTTCTCCCTTGGACTACCAGAATTGAACAGGTTGTTTTGCTACTGTACATTTAACACTCTATATATAAATATAGAGATGCAGTGATGTAGAAATAACACGCTTGAACTTATATAAATATATTCAAGCATTCTCTCATGTATGTACAAGTGCCCTTAACATGAGTGAACGAGAAAAACATGAACACATCTGAGCGGCTGAGGATCATTTTCAGCATGTGTTTAGAAATAAAATGTTCTGTAAATCAGGCACTAATAAATACATTTCAACACTTAAAAGTGTATTTTGCATGTTTTCTTTCCACTGGTCTGCAAGAAGAAAAGTTCAAATAGATCAAAACTGACCAGTGCATGTCTTGCTTCAATATGTTTGTTTTTATTTTAATGGAAAATGAAAGTAGCTTCTGTAGGAAAGTTCACAATCATGTTCACTTTTCATAATTAAGGAGACACTGAAGTCACGTGAGGTCATGATGAGGTCAATCCCCTGCGCTGATCACATTACCGTCCTCCTGTTCAAACGGTTGATTCAATTACAGGACGAGCGGAGCGTTTATCAATACACTAACAGCATCAGGAGGAGGAACATCCACAAACATCCTCCACACGGCCGCTTTCAAACCATTCAAACTCACTTTAGTCCAGTCGTTTGCATTTTAATTATAGCTTCTTAAAAATTTAAATTCAAATTACAATTCTGCTTACTGTTTAATTCAATTTAAATTCAGGAAGTGAACTGGTATTTTCAAGTGCATTCAGACATAAACACTATTTTCAAACTGCAGTAAATGATACATTTCCTCTTTCAGTGTTTCTGTCTTGTTTTCCAGCACAAATATCTAAACATTCTTTAATCAAGATACATTTACTGGAGAAGAGAAATGACTGAAGATATTAAGACGTGTTTAACGAAAAAGTATCAAAATTAAGTGAGTGCTGAAAACAAATCAATCCAAAATCACAGCCAATCAGAAGAGCGTGTGGGCGGAGCCTCTCTGCAAGCGCACTGCACTCGCAAACAAATCGATCCAAAACCACAGCCAATCAGAAGAGCGTGTGGGCGGAGCCTCTCTGCAAGCGCACTGCACTCGTAACCAAATCGATCCAAAATCACAGCCAATCAGAAGAGCCTGTGGGCGGAGCCTCTCTGCAAACGCACTGCACTCGCAACCAAATCGATCGGAAATCACAGCCAATCAGAAGAGCATGTGGGCGGAGTCTCTCTGCAAGCGCACTGCACTCGCAAACAAATCGATCCAAAACCACAGCCAATCAGAAGAGCGTGTGGGCGGAGTCTCTCTGCAAACACACTGCACTCGCAACCAAATCGATCGGAAATCACAGCCAATCAGAAGAGCCTGTGGGCGGAGCCTCTCTGCAAACGCACTGCACTCGCAACCAAATCGATCGGAAATCACAGCCAATCAGAAGAGCATGTGGGCGGAGACTCTCTGTAAGCGCACTGCACTCAACCAAATCAATCCAAAACCACAGCCAATCAGAAGAGCGTGTGGGTGGAGTCTCTCTGCATGCGCACTGCACTCGCAACCAAATCGATCCCAAATCACAGCCAATCAGAAGAGCGTGTGGGCGGAGTCTCTCTGTAAGCGCACTGCACTTGCAACCAAATCGATCCCAAATCACAGCCAATCAGAAAAGCGTGTGGGCGGAGTCTCTCTGTAAGCGCACTGCACTTGCAACCAAATCGATCCCAAATCACAGCCAATCAGAAAAGCGTGTGGGCGGAGTCTCTCTGTAAGCGCACTGCACTTGCAACCAAATCGATCCCAAATCACAGCCAATCAGAAGACCATGTGGGCGGAGTCTCTCAGCAACCAAATCAATACAAAATCACAGCCAATCAGAAAAGTGTGTGGGCGGAGTCTCTCTCTACACTTGCAACCAGATCAATCAAAGTGTGTGGGTGGAGTCTCATATTTTTGTGGAAACCGCGACATTTTATTTTTCAGGTTCTTTGATGAATAGAACGTTGAAAACAACAGCATCTATTTGAAACAGAAATCATGCTGACTCCCAATAAGAGAGAAGACAAATAATGCATTCAGACTTTTTGCGGATCAACAGAATCTAGTGATGAAGAAATAACAAAACCACAATCAGCCTGAAGAGAACAAGAGAAAGGATGGATGTGGTTTGTGATTTTTCTATCAGTGAAGCTCCGCCGAGAGCGAATATTCAAATCACTGTTACTGGAGGAGGAGCAGACGACGTGTGTTCAGAAACACAGTTAATGACTGAAGATCTTCATTAAACCAGGGTCAATTCCATCATGAAACTCATATTTGAAGAAGAAAAAAATTGATTTACACATATTATATATATACTGTATACACACACACACTACTGACATAAAGATGAAGCAGTTCAGTCATACAGTAATTGTGATGGTGCTGTTCTCCTCCATGATTCAGGGTTACGTGAGGTGAAGAGCTGCCATAACAGCAGACAGACCTAATTAAAGCCAGAGATAAGACACATGCCTTCAAATGTGGATGTTCTAGTGAGACACGGTCAATACAGGAAATTAATTAGCCTCAGGACAGGAACAGAGAAGCAGCGCTCACGTCTGATTCAAACCAGCCCACACACGGCACACTACTAGAGAACTACTGAGGAACGACTAGTCAAAGTTTACCTCCTAGAAAGATACTGTAGAGTCTGTCTGTGTAGATAATATCAGCTGTGGACAAAGATAAACCTGTCCCTAATGTCAAACAAAATGAGAAATCACTCTAAGATGCTGATGTGCTGTTCTATTGAACTTTCTATTCATCAAAGAATATAATACAAACATATAAACTGTTGATAATAATCATAAATGTTTCTTGAGCATCAAATCATCATATTAGAATGATTTCTGAAGGATCATGTGACACTCAAGACTGGAGTAATGATGCTGGAAATTCAGCTTTGATCACTGGATATAAATTACACTTTACTATATATTCACATAGAAAACAGCTGTTTTACATTAAAATAATATTTAACATTTTTACTGTATTTTTGATCAAATAAATGCAGCATTTGTGAGCTGAAGAGACTTTCAAAAACATCAAATAATCCCAATAATTCCAAACTTTTGAACGGTAGTATTTATCTTTTTGTCTAATTGAGCAGATGAACTGCATCAGACTTTATTCCAGTCAGGCAGAAGGACTCAGAGCAGCTGAAGTCTCAGTAAATTCAGCTCTAGTTGCTCGTCTGATGGTCTATATATTACGCAGCAGTAAAGCAGAACTCAGGCCTCGACCTGGACAGTATTAAACACTCCGACGGAGGAACTAATAACTGCCCTCATTTCACACGGACATAAAAACTTCAGCCGCACGTGAGCTTCAACCTCATTACTGAGACTTTACTGAAGAGACTCAGCAGTCTTTTACATTATATTTACTGTATTATGATATACACATACACACTTTTCACCTAGAAATCGCTAGCAAATTTCACAAATAATTATAAAAATCACAGCCAATCAGAAGAGAGTATGGGCGGAGTCTCTGCAAGCGCACTGCACTCGCAACCAAATCAGTCCAAAAATCACACACATTAACCCTCTGGAGTCTGAAGCTGATTTGGGGCTTGGAGAAGTTTTGACATGCCCTGACATTTGTGCTTTTTTCAGTTTTTTCAGTCATTACACTGTATTCAGCACAAACTAGGCTACCATAATATGTGAGGAACATGTATGCACATGTTTGTGTTTTTGAAGGAATAACATTTATGCGTGGTTATTGAAAAAACAAAAAAATTAAGTCACTGAAATAAGGCCAAAAATATATATTAAATCTGTGTTCACAAGACTTCTGGGTATTGGAGGTTGTAGGCTAGAGTTTTTTCTTCAAAATTATGTAAAAATTATAATGCCTACTTGTTCATATAAAACAATATATTGATTTAGTTTTTGTAAGACACTTTTTGTCAAGAAACACAGTATGCGTGGAGGCGTGAATCATCATGAATAATGGGCCATTTACACCTGAGAAGACAAAATAATCGCATAAAGAACCTCTAATGGTGCTGCATAATAATGAGGCCTTCAGGTAGGCTGTGAAAAAAAACCTCTGTAATCATGTCTCAGCTCAATTTAAAATAATGGTATTCTATTATATTCTTTAAAATATAATGTATTTCTGTGATGCAAAGAGTCTGACTATAGGTTTTTAGTTTAAAAGCATGCACATTTGGAGAAATATTGATGGATTCTCATATGTTTATGTCAATTTTCTATACAGATTTTATTCTATACAGAGTTTATTCTATATTCATTGTCATCACTATGAGCGCTGGTGTTTTCAATTCATTCTTGCAGTCGGAGGGCGCTCTGTAGACCTTTAGTCCACAAATTATTCTAAAGAAGAAGAGGACATATCAGGAACTAACGGCATGTCTTCGAGAGGTCGTAAACCATGGCTTTTACATACAGATAAACACTTTTCAAGACAGTAAATACATGATTGAGATGTATGCCTGTATTGACTCATAATTTGCCTCTGAATAGCGCTGGCTCCGTGGGCGTGGCCGCATTAGCGGATAATGAGCTGAAACACGGACTTCGGACATGTGTCTCTTTTCATACAGATTACATAAACACAGAATTTTTGTTTTCGATTTGACTTGCACGATTTAAAACCTGACATTTCAATGTTTCTTTTGACATAAGTCTAATTTTTCTGTCATTAGTATTCACTAAGTTACAGTTCATTTTCTGAGAACTATCAGATTGGACTTTGTTCAGAGGGAGACGAGAGATCACGCATCATTTTAGTTTTCTTTATTTTGCAAAAAGCACAACATTGTGTTTTTACTCTGAGTGCACACAAATAAAAGAAGACATTCTATAGTTTCAATTGATATATTACTTGTGTCTCTATGACAAAAAATGACGGAGTATTTTAAGTCTGTTTTGCTGCAATGTGAAAAAAAAACTGCAAAACGCGCCGGCGCGTTTTCGGACCTCAGGGAGTTAACAATTAACAAAATTAATAAATGCTGTAAGAATATATTGCTCATCGTTGGTTCATGTTAGTTAATGCATTAGACCAGACTGTAAAGTGTTACTGTCTTTTCTTTATGCTGGATTTCAGTAAGGTTTAGGTTTTTCTACAGATCAGACATATTTAAAGGGTTAGTTAGAACTAACTAATAAATAATGTTCAAACCCAAACGCATCACAGCAGCCTGATTGTTTATCGCAGTCATCTGGTCACCCGACGTGAGATTCACCGGTCAGGGGTGAGATAACGTCTGTTCTGACCCACAGCTCTAATTGTGCTTTACCGCACAAACGTCTCATGAAGGACTGGCAGAGGTCACGAGGTCGCACCTCCCAGCTGTTCGGGTCTCTCCTAAAGCACGACTCGCGGCAGGGGCTGATCACAGCCCAGCTCTCTCGCCCCGCAGGAGGGCTTTTAACTTCAGCCCAGGGCAGTTTACTCAACCTTGACACTCATCGGCACTTAACCCGCGCCGGACTGACGGCCGCTCATTAAACTCATTTCTCACATGACAGTAGATGCATGAGCAGAAGAGGCCTGGAAACAGAAATCGGAGGGAAACCACAGAGATTTCCTTCTTACAGGTCAGACCTCGATGGTTTCCTATTGTAAATGTGTGAGAACAGCTGATCCAAACCCTGACGGAGCGCCGAACAGCATTCGCAGACCTTTCATCCGCGGACCGCAGTGTTTTGACCTTTGGAGTGGCAAAACTCAAACAAACAGCTCACTAAACAAGCAAACTGTTCACAGCGCAATCGCCGCAGCGGACAGATAAGAGTTTCCTGTGGGAATATCCATCCGCTAATAGTGACCAAACTGTGTCAGAGCCACAACAATGAGTGAAACGCCGAGAAACACGCTGATAACAGCAGAACGCAGCTGCCGTCAGACGCTACACACACACACACACACACACCGTCAGGCGCTTTCAGTCTAAAGACAGACGGACCTCAGAGTTCAGTTCATGTGTGGAAGTGAGTTCACAACAACAGTCCAAAATTAACATGTGACAATTAGGTATTCATGTGTGTATGTATTATTTTTTAAATATTTATGAATAATAAATATGAAATATTTAATAATCACACATTCTGTGCGTGTGTGTGTGTGTGTGTGTGTGTGTGTGTGTGTGTGTGTGTATATATATATATGAAAAAAATAAGTAACAATAATAATAGAAATAAAAATAAGATAATATGATAATAGAAATAAATAAGATAATAGAAATAAAAATAAGATATATGTATAATTATGCATAGTATACATACTTTATAATTATAATAATTAAAAATGTAATGTAAAACTATTGATTAAATAATTGATTACATAACATTGACTAAACTAATTATTGATAAATATATCTATCTATCTATCCACAAAACATTATTATAACTATATACATATTATAATAAAGAATTGCAATAATAACAACAACAGTTATTTATAAAATGTAGTTATTGATTAAATAATATTAATAATTTATTACATATTAATTAAATTAATTATTGATTTTAAATATTTATATATATAATTATAAAATTATTATATATATATATATATATATATATATATATATATATATATATATATATATATATATATATATATATATATAAAATTATAAAATGTATGTCAAGCAATTAAAATGTTTAATCTAATTAATTACATGAGTAGGCGATTAATTAATCTATTTAATCACAAATTAATTGCACATCAAATTTGGCTAAGAAATTACCCCCAAATGATCATTTAAAGTCATTATTGTGTAAAGCATCAAATAGGCATTACAAAAAATTTGCTTCAGAAAGAAATATTTATTTGATTCAACATAGAATTTATTACACAAACTTTTGGACCATGGGGTCGAGTAAATGATGACTGAATTTTCATTTTTGGGTGAACTATACCTTTAATGTTTAATATGTTAATTAATATGGATATATGAAATTATTTTTTAAATTAACCTATACTGTAAATAAACTAAAACTGCCAGTAGGTGGCGGTAATTGTTTTAATGATTAAGTCATTCATTCATTTGATTTGTTCAAATGACTGATTCATTCAGGAGTGAACAAAATAATTCTCTTCATGAATGTTCCATTGAATCATTTGCTCACTTGATTCATTCAAAACGTGGATTCAGAAATTAAATGCTGTGGTGTGTTGCTCGGAGATGGACAGTTCTGCTTGCCTTTTTATTTTTGTAGGCAAAATTGAGCAAAACAGACAATATTGTGATTAAAATAACACAATATTAACTTCTTATTTATTGAACTGTTGTATAAAATGTTGCAAGTTTTGGATACTGTATGATCGAACACAAGTGCCATTCACATGCTCAGTTTTATAGCAGTATAGCAGAGAAGATGAACTGAACTCTGGATCAATGAGAAAAGAGCCTCAAACTCGTGCTTCAGTAGATGAAAATGTCATTCAGAAGCGACACATTTACCCAGAAATAACTGCATTTCCACTGCCTGCTACAGTAATAATGTGGATTAAGAATAGATATATATACGCTCGAAGATGATTATAAGAAATCTGAGAGAAAACGTCTCTTCCCACACAAATATTCTCCCAACATGTAGCGCTGAAGATGATTGAAGCCGTTCTCACAGTGTAGGAAATCTGGATGGTCATTTTCTTTAATCATTACTGTGGAAAAGCATTTAATAAAACGCTGCCAGAGATCAATCTGTTTCCAAGATGAGGGGGAAAAGTCATAATTAATCTCCTAATGCCCAGCCAGTTTTCATTTGAAAGTCTAAGCTTTTAAAATGACGGGAAACGGAGCTGCCGACAGGCCCGTGTTATTGTAGGACCTGCTGCAGAAGAGAAACACATTCATCTGATTTAATAACACATCTTACAGTATATTCCTCATCACGGTGCGCTGATGAGAGCGAGATCGCAAACGAAAACAGTATAAGAAGGAAAAATATCCGACGTAAACTGACAACTGTGAATATTGGAAGAAAATGGGCCAAACGTAAATATTTACTCCAGACGTCGAGCAGCTCAGATTCACATTCATCTCTGAAAAACACTTTCATTTGCTTCATCCACCGAGAAGCTCAGAAACGTGAAACGGCCGTCTGTTTATGCAGAGATTTATTTATTTGTCTGTGCGTAATTTTGGAGGGATCTGTTTAAACAGATGGGTCACTGTAATAAAAGTTTTATTCAGAGACTCAAACTGGGTAAAATATGCAATTTAATGCAGATGCTGATATTTATATGGATGAAATTCTGATGCTTGTAATGTAAATCAATGAGATCTTTATAACATTATAGCAGATACTAACATAAAATGCCTATAAATATCAATATCTGCCAATAATATGTCTTAGTAAGATGATATTTAAATGCTTAGTTTTATGATCAAAGCTCTGCAGTTTTAAAACATACACTCTAAAAATGCTGGGTTAAAAACAACCCAAGTTGGGTTGGAAATGGACAAACCTAGCGGTTAGGTTAAATGTTTGACCCACCGTGCTGGGTAGTTTTATTTAACTCAACTATTGTTTAAAAATTACTGTATGGCTGACTTAAACCCAAAATAGGTTGGAAATTAAACATCAGACACATAATTACTAGAGTCAACAATAATAATCAAGAGGTGAACATTTATTAATAAGCAATTTAATAACTGTTAGTAGTTTAATAAATGTTTTCAAAAATATTTGTTTCATTTTAAGCAAGCAATACACTAATTTTTAAACAATAGTTGAGTTAAATAAAACTACCCAGCATGTTGGGCAAACATTTAACCCAACCGCTGGGTTAAAACAACCCAATCGCAGGGTTAAAACAACCCAATCGCTGGGTTAAAACAACCCAATCGCTGGGTTAAAACAACCCAAACGCTGGGTTAAAACAACCCAGTCGCAGGGTTAAAACAACCCAGTCGCAGGGTTAAAACAACCCAATCGCTGTGTTAAAACAACCCAATCGCTGGGTTAAAACAACCCAATCGCTGTGTTAAAACAACCCAATCGCTGGGTTAAAACAACCCAAACGCTGAGTTAAAACAACCCAAACGCTGAGTTAAAACAACCCAACCGCTGACTTAAAGCAACCCAACCGCTGGGTTAAAACAACCCAATCGCTGGGTTAAAACAACCCAAATGCTGGGTTAAAACAACCCAATCGCTGTGTTAAAACAACCCAAACGCTGAGTTAAAACAACCCAATCGCAGGGTTAAAACAAACCCAAACGCTGGGTTAAAACAACCCAAACGCTGGGTTAAAACAACCCAATCGCTGGGTTAAAACAACCCAAATGCTGGGTTAAAACAACCCAAATGCTGGGTTAAAACAACCCAATCGCTGTGTTAAAACAACCCAAACGCTGAGTTAAAACAACCCAATCGCAGGGTTAAAACAAACCCAAACGCTGGGTTAAAACAACCCAAACGCTGGGTTAAAACAACCCAGTCGCAGGGTTAAAACAACCCAGTCGCAGGGTTAAAACAACCCAATCGCTGGGTTAAAACAACCCAATCTCTGGGTTAAAACAACCCAATCGCAGGGTTAAAACAACCCAATCGCTGTGTTAAAACAACCCAATCGCTGTGTTAAAACAACCCAATCGCTGGGTTAAAACAACCCAAACGCTGAGTTAAAACAACCCAAACGCTGAGTTAAAACAACCCAACCGCTGACTTAAAGCAACCCAACCGCTGGGTTAAAACAACCCAAACGCTGGGTTAAAACAACCCAATCGCTGGGTTAAAACAACCCAAATGCTGGGTTAAAACAACCCAATCGCTGTGTTAAAACAACCCAAACGCTGAGTTAAAACAACCCAATCGCAGGGTTAAAACAAACCCAAACGCTGGGTTAAAACAACCCAAACGCTGGGTTAAAACAACCCAATCGCTGGGTTAAAACAACCCAAATGCTGGGTTAAAACAACCCAATCGCTGTGTTAAAACAACCCAAACGCTGAGTTAAAACAACCCAATCGCTGTGTTAAAACAACCCAATCGCAGGGTTAAAACAAACCCAAACGCTGGGTTAAAACGACCCAAACGCTGGGTTAAAACAACCCAATTGCTGGGTTAAAACAACCCAATCGCTGTGTTAAAACAGCCCAAACACTGGAAGGAAGCTGTTTTAGCGCTGTGGGAAATCCTCTTATCTTTTAAAAGGACAAAGATAAAGATCTTTGTCTTTGTAAACCTCAGTAAAGTTGCTTCAGTCCAGTTGAAATATTACTAACAATATTAAAGTTATTCTTACATTTGCTTGATAAAAATCAGTAATTTCACAGCATAAAGACACGTGAAGCACGAGCTGAAGGTGGACGTTTGTACAATTATACTAAAAGACTTTAACTTGCTAAAAAAGTCTAAACTATCAATCAGACGACAGCAACAGCAAGCTTTTCATCACGTTTATATAATTCAGAGGCCTTAGAAATACGATACAGTAGTTTTATAGGGTTAATGAAACTGATATGTGCTGTTAAAATGATAAATGGAGCAACAAACTCACACCCATGAAACTTCCTCTGGAGGAAAGGAACAAGTCATGAAATCTAAAGTGAAATGAAGTCCACACAATAAAAGAAACGCAGTGGTAAAGCAGGAGGATGTGATTCCGCCACACACCAGCGTATCGGCTCTTCATCTGAAGTTCACCTGAGAAAACAGGCAGCTCATTTGTAACGGTCTGAAGGAGGCCGCGGTGGAGCTCTGAAATGATCCAGTCTGGAGCTGATAAAAGACGCGCCGCTCTCCACAGATGTTCAGACGACACGCAGCGATGTGCAGACTTACTACAAAACACCACGGAAACGACAGGAAGACGCGCTCGCTGTGATCAGCAGACCTTACGTGCTGGGAACACATATTAAGGGCGGTGGGGTCAAACGGGGTCAGGAGGTCACGCTCAAGGACAGGCATGAGTGAGTATGAATCTGCACTGTTTGATTTAGTAGCTTTTGTTAATATTTTGAATTCTGTTTTCACTTTAATTGTAAGTTGTTGTTTTTTTTTAGCTATTTGGCTATAATTTTATTTTAGCTTTTGTTGTGTTTTCATCATTAGCGGATCAAGTGTATAACGCTGAAACTCTATTGTAATTGTTAAATTTCCAAGGATCAGCATTCTCCTCTAAAAGTGATCAGGCAGACCAAACCGTAAGTCGTAGAGACTTGAAACTTTGAGGGCTGGTAGTTCTCACACATTCTACAAGGGGGCGCTACAGCGCCGTACAAAATCGCCTCGGATTCACAATTTTTTTATTTTTTGTAAAACCATTTGCAAACTAGGTTTTTGGCCTAATCGGAACCAAATCAGAGCAGTTAGATTCTCTGGCGTCTGATTGTCAATAATTATCAAAAAAAGTTGAAATTTCAATTCATAGTCTCTAAGGGGCGCGCCACTTTTACTAAAATGGCTGTAACTTGTGAACGGAATGAGATATTTTCACCAAATTTGGCACATCTATGTAAGAGCTCATTCTGTGGTCACTTGAAAAAGGACGCAGTGACTGGCCACTTGGTGGTGCTATAACAGGAAAAAAACCATGAAAACGTCTTTAACTGAAGGCGGCAGATCCTTTTCCTATTTAGCACCTAAACTCTGGAACAATCTTCCTAGCATTGTTCGGGAAGCAGACACACTCTGTCAGTTTAAATCTAGACTAAAAACACATCTCTTTGCTCTTGCATACACATAACACATTATCAATACATTAACATTTTTCAAATCCGTTAAAGGATTGTTACGCTGCAATAATTAGGTCGGCCGGAACTGAGAACATTTCCTATAACACTAGATATACCTGTACATCAGAATAAGAATGGCATCTACGCTAATATCTGTTTCTCTGCTTATCCTGAGGTTTGCCGGGTGCTGGATCCAGGCCGTATCCAGATCAGATGGAGAACCTGTGTCTGGACCTGACTACAACGTAGCCCAGGAGACAATGGGCCTACAGATCCAGTTCTGGCTGCATCTATAATTCTGATTTTTAATCCCCGTATCCGCTTACATATAATTATATATAATCTATTTTTAATCTCTATAATAAAAATGTATAATTCAGATTTTGATCTCCATATCCATTTACATATATTATATATATCTTCCAAGGGGTTTTTTTCCCTCCTAGGACTTTTTTCCCAGTGCTAGCACGCTGGGTTTTTCTCCTAGGGGGGTTTTTCCACCCCTGGGAGTCAGCCGACATTGGCTTAATGTAGCACCATCTTGTATATGTTACATATTACCACGCTTGTTTGTACAGCTTATTTTTAACCACTTCCCTTTTTTCTGTGCTTCTAATATGTAAAGCTGCTTTGAAACAATTACAAATTGTAAAAGCGCTATATAAATAAATTTGACTTGACTTTTTTTTGACTTAACTACTTCATCGTTAGTCCGATCAACTTTAAAATTGGCATGCAGTGTCATTGTCCGAGGTGCCATTACTGTCTATGAGAACATTGACGCAGCTCAAAAAACATGGCCGCCATCAGCCAATGAAGTTTGAGCAGCTATCAGACAAGATTAACGGAGGCCGATCGGAACGAAACTCGCTGGGCCTGTTTGGCTCACGGCCCTAGAGGCCTGTGAGAAATTTTAAAGAAATCGGCCACTAGGGGGCACCTTCGCATTTTTCACGTGTGTAAAGGATTGTGTATCGTGTGATTTTTCGGGCACACCCATGACAGTTGTACCACATGGTAGAACTCCTCATTCGGAGAAGCTTTGCCTCTAGGACCGCCACTGTCCATCGAATCGATCGTTAAATATTGGAGATTGTTTTAAAAAAACAACTTTGGCAATCTAGTCCTAGGTTTTTGGCTCAACCTCGATAACTGTTAAAAATCTTAAAAAAACATATATTTTCCATGGTAAATTGCCTGTATTGGCTGTAAATGGTCTTTTCCTTTCTACGATTTAAGTGGTTACATGCTTGATAAATAAAACGTAATATCTTTTTGCGCAAGTGCTTAAAGGCCTTAAAGTGCTTGAACCCCAATAATTGCTGTATTTTTTTTATTTTTTTATATGTATATATAGCTTAATTAATTTTATGGTAACTGTTTACAGTAATGTCTCATTTGATAACATTAATTAATTCATTGGTTAACAATGAGCAATATATGCTTGAAAGCATTTATTAATTTTTTTGTTAATGAATATATTATTGTTTATGTTAGTTCACTGTGCAATAACTTTTGATTTTAATGTTTTTGTAAATGTTGAAATTAACATTAATAGTGTTTATTGTTCATGCTAACTAGTGTAGTAAACTAATGTTAATAAATGAAACCTTAATGTAAATTGTTACCATTTTTATTTCGTAGTAGTTTGAGTTTTTAGATTCTATTTTATTTATACTGTTTCAAGTTACAAAAATTTAAAGTGTTGCCTTGACAACTAGTTAAAGTGAAATAAAAAAGAAAATGTGTTTGTGTGTGTACGGTTTGATCCTGATCTCTGTGCCGCGGGGCCTCTGACCCAGAGGATGTGGGGTCACTGTTCCCCTCAGAGATCTGGAGGACCGTGAGTGACCCCTGCGGCCCAGGTCAGCGCCGGAGAGACAGACACGCTCTGATACACCTCCATACAACTCAAAAACCTGCTGCAGTACAATGAGATGCCTCCTCATTAATATTCATGACATCAGCTTTATAGAGCCAATGAAATCTTTAAGTTCATGTCTGCAGTTTTGACCACATCTCTATACTAGTTTATTACTAAAATATGACAAGAGTAAACTTGAGGTAAAAGATTTAAGTAATAAAATATTAATTTTTGAGAAAATAACATTTTTGTCCCAAAAACTGCAATTTTAAATACACTACCATTGAAAAAGTTTGGGTCAGTAAGATTTTATGACTTTTTTTTTTTTTTTTTTTTTTTAAATAAGTCTCTTATTCTCTCCACAACTGCATTTATTTGATCAAAAATACAGTAAAAATTGTGAAAAATTATTGTAATGTAAAACACCAGGTTTCTATGTGAATATATAGTAAAATATAATTTATATCCAGTGATCAAAGCTGAATTTTCAGCATCATTACTCCAGTCTTCAGTGTCACATGATCCTTCAGAAATCATTCTAATATGATGATTTGCTGCTCAAGAAACATTTCTGATTATTATTAATGTTAAAAATGTTAATATTTTTGTGGAAACCATCATATATTTGATTTTTCAGGATTATTTGATGAATAGAAAGTTACTTCTCCATATCTCCATGGTGACGAATGTACAGTATTTCTGAGCTGATAACTGAAATGTTTATTATGCGATAATGTTTACTGAAACTAGTAGCCAGTGCACAGAACATCCCTCAAAATATTCAGTAAGTAGTGAGCTCATTCTGAACACAAGCTTCGACTTGACTAGAATGAGAATGTGCCTCCTCTTAAATTATAAATATCACCTGCTTCAACCAGCACTAGGAATAGAGTAAATCCTGCACTCTCAGAGTGTTTCTGGTTGTGCAAAGACTCATTTCATTCCCAAACCATCAACTGATCACAAAGAAAGAGGCTGGATTTCATTCATATTCAAAGGATCATCATTTCCTTCATCCTCCATACAATCCGTCACGTGTGCTTTTGTCAGGTTGAGATGTAAACTACACTGTTAAAAATAAAGGTTCCATCCTCTCAGTGATAGAAAAAACATTTTTATTCCCCAAAGAACCTTCTTATAAGAACCATTTTTTCTTAGTGGGAAGAACAGCAGTGTTTCTCAGCCGGTGGGTCATGGAGTGTGAAGTCAAAAAAACATACTTGAAATGTTTTGCAAGATGTGATGCAGAACTTTCATTTTAAAAGATGTCTGTGAAAGTTGTTGACTCTTCTGTCAGACGCAGTTTAAGAGTGTCTGAGAAAAACACATCGTCCTGATTCAGTTTCTGTGGTCAGATGAGATGTTGTCAGGCTGTATCTGAGTCATTTTTCGAGCGTTATTTTCGTAAAAGCAACATTTTGAACAAAAAGCTAATAAAATAGCTTTACAATGTGCATAAGCAATGCTTTTAATCACTTCTTTCTGCTGCTTCTTTGCCTGTGTTTTGATCTGGAGATTGTGTACTCTTCAGGAGATGTGCAATAGCGCCCCCTACCATATAACAGTGAAATGACAGATATCTGGAAAATTCCGTCAATAGACCTTATTCAGAACAGCCACATGAGAGGTACGAAAGCGAGGCTGTGAGAGAGAGATTTGCCTTGTTTTCAATGGTTTATAAAGCTCCTAGATCACTTGTAATTTTCCACATCATCATGTTGTCTGTCTGGAGTTTTTTGTCTACAGAAATTTCTTGGAAATATATTTTTGCAGTGTTTCGTCAGCAGAACAATCCAAAAGCACATTAAATAACAGTACAACCCACTGAAGAGATCTATCCCTCACAGCCTCACCTTCATTCCCGTTAAAAATCAAAGATGGCACTGCTGTGAATAAGGTCTATGGCAAGGAGAGAGTTAATAACCGTATACTGTTTTTTTTTTTCCTCAGTGTTAGTGATATTAAAAAATAGTCTGCAGGTGCATTTTGAAATGTTTCATCTAATCACCTTGTAATGAATGTCACTTCAGTTCTACATTCTGAGTATGAATTTTCATATGCATTGAAAGACAACAATACTCAAGCACTGTAAAAGGTTTGATTTCATATTAGTCTCTTTAGACCTTACTCTACATGAATTATGAGCTGAGTGTGACCTCCTAATTGAACTGCTTTCCACAAATTGAACACAGAAATAAAAACAGTTAGGGCTGCACGATTTATCGCAATTTTATCGCACGCGATTTGGCAAAGGCTGTGATTATTTTATGCGCAGCTTGTCAGAGCTGTACGGCTCTGTGATCAGTAGTAAATGCTTCTCCATCTGAAAGCCAGAGGGCGCTCTCATGCAGAAACTGCAAATATGCCCTGCTGCCGAAGTAGAACACGCGTCATTCCAGGAAATCCCATATTATACCTGTAGCTGAATAAACAGAAGATTGAAACGTTTTGATTGATTAAACACATGACTGCCTTTTTTTGTGTAAGAAGCCACATCATCTCACAGAAGGACGCTCAACTGTTGTTATGAAATGAGTTTGGAGTAAAAACATTATTAAATGTTGTCTTTTGTTGGACAAGATGTTAATAAATGCTTCTCATTACTGGAAAGATGTTTGACGCATTGCTTTTTCAAATGCACATTATAAGCAATTCAAACTTGCAGTGCTTTCAGATGGATTAGCATTTGGAGTCATACTTCATTGACAAGCCGCGCATAAAAAAAAAAATAATCGCAGCTTTGCGATTTCATAATTGCACTAAGCCAAATCGTTTTAGCGCAATTTAAATGTTTTTTTCTAATCGTCCGATTAATCGTGCAGCCCTAAAAACAGTTTAAATAACAAAAATAAACATTTGTTTTTCTTAGTCTTAGACCAAAACTGAAACCAGAGCTAAAAGGGTGGTTACAACTACACAGCCCAGCCTAAGATAGGTTTGATATAGAGTGACATTAGTATGTAGCTTAATTTGCGAGTATCAGGGAGCTCACGTTTTACTTTCGCTTTCAAATTCGCGATCGCATGTAATCTGTTTATAGGGTGCAGCAGTGCTGAGCGCACATTCTACAAGATAAGACATTTATCACACGCTTGGGCTCTGTTGCGCAACGAATCCTCCGCCATGGTCTCGTCAGTCATCTCGCCTTACTCTCATCATGTGATCAGTGAACTGATTCCTGCTGAACTATGTGCGACTCTGCAGCTCGTGCTGGATGAGCAGAGCAGACATTTACAATAGTTTACAGTTGAAGCGACGGTTATCCAACTGAATTAAATGTTTTTTATTTATATAATAAAAAAGCAAAATGACAATGGAGGCAATGTACACACCCCTACAAAGCAGTGATCTGAAGAACCTTTGTCCTCTACAAAGAACCTTTTGTGGAAAGGTAAAGGTTCTTCATGGAACCACTGATGCAAATAAAGACAAAAAAATGATGTTGTTCCTCAGTAATTTTCTCTTGTTTTCCAGGACCAATAACTAAACATTCTTAAATTGAGATACTTCAAAATCACTTTTTTTTTTTTCCCCCAGAAAACAAGACTTAATATCTTATCAAAATGAATGCTTACAACAAGAACAAATATCTGTTAATCAGGTCTGAAAAATAAACTTAATTCAAAGGGAGAACCAGATTATTTTTCCAAACCACATTGGCAGATATTTTTTCATGTTTTAAGCATAAATTCACTTACTTTTGATAAATTTTTTTTGGAAAACAAGACTTAATATCTTCAGTCATTTTTCTTCTCCAGTAAATGTATCTTGATTTAAGAATGTTTAGATATTTGTGCTAGAAAACAAAACAGAAACACTGAGTAAAAAAATGCAATAGGAACTTTTTTTTAGGAGTGTAAAGACTATTGGTCTCAAAAGGAACACAAAACAGTGCTCATCAAAACATTTAATGGGGTCTTTACAAAAGTTTACATAGCAAATGTAAAAAGATAAAGATGTGAAGTTATTCTGAGTGACAGCAATGGTTGATTTGATCTCCGCAGCAGGAGCCGTTCGCATTACAGCAGAAACAACAGAGCCTAAAGTTCACCAGAAGATCCAAATGATCTTGTGCAGCAACTCAGTCTTAGTCAAAACGCAGCGAGAGAAGTCATTTCCAGCCCAGCGTGTTAATGAAGCGCTATTACGACTCCACTGACACATTTAACACGATGAATGAGGGTCATTTACGAGTCGCCTTCTTTCACTCGTTTCCTTTTATCACTCGACTTGCTCTACAAACTGACGGACTGAAAGAGGCACAATCAAACTTCTGAGATGTTCAGGGAGTCTAATAAATGAGAGAAGCGAATAATGAACGCAGCAGTGGGTAAATGCCACAGATGAAAGCTCACACACACAGTGGGGTTTCCATGAGGTCCTGTAGGAGTTTGTCTCAACTTCAGATGATCACAGATGGGAAGCGGCGACTGAAACACTGATCAGATGATCTGAGGAGCGACGCTGCGCCGTGACTAAAGGTCTTTAGGTGATATTGTGAGAGGAGATCAGGTGCCGAGGAGAAACCATCGTGTGGATTAGAGAGATGAATGCAGCGGAGGAAGCTGGGTCAAAACCTCAATAGAAGCTCCTGGAAATGATAATGAGACTTTGACCCAGATTACATAGCTGGGCTTAAAGCCAGCAGAGCTTTGAGAAGAGCAAAGCCTCTCAACACGCTTAAAAACATCTGAAAACTCCACCAACATGAACCCAATCCAACAAACTTCATAATGCTCCAAAACAAACGTGCGTGAAATCTTTAAGAAAAAGTGAACATTCTGTAAAAAAAAAAAAAAAAAAAATGTAAGAATGTTTTTCATCAAAATAATTTAACCAATTTCAACTTAATTTTTTAAGTTATACAAGAATCAATTACACAATGACTTGCACAATCAATTTGATTGCACTCTAAAAATTCTTGGGTTATTTTTTTTTTTACCCAAGTTCTGGGTTGAGCCTTTTGGGTAGTTTTTGTGTTACCCGGCTCCTGGGTCAGACGTAACAACCCAGTGTTTGGGTAGTTTTTGTGTTACCGAGATCCTGGGTCAGACGTAACAACCCAGTGTTTGGGTAGTTTTTGTGTTACCCGGCTCCTGGGTCAGACGTAACAACCCAGCGTTTGGGTAGTTTTTGTGTTACCCGGCTTCTGGGTCAGACGTAACAACCCAGTGTTTGGGTAGTTTTTGTGTTACCCAGATCCTGGGTCAGACGTAACAACCCAGTGTTTGGGTAGTTTTTGTGTTACCGAGATCCTGGCTCAGACGTAACAACCCAGCGTTTGGGTACTTTTGTGTTACCCGGCTCCTGGGTCAGACGTAACAACCCAGCGTTTGGGTAGTTTTTGTGTTACCCAGATCCTGGGTCAGACGTAACAACCCGGCGTTTGGGTAGTTTTTGTGTTACCCGGCTCCTGGGTCAGACGTTACAACCCAGTGTTTGGGTACTTTTTGTGTTACCCGGCTCCTGGGTCAGACGTAACAACCCAGTGTTTGGGTAGTTTTTGTGTTACCCAGATCCTGGGTCAGACGTAACAACCCAGTGTTTGGGTACTTTTTGTGTTACCCGGCTCCTGGGTCAGACGTAACAACCCAGTGTTTGGGTAGTTTTTGTGTTACCCGGCTCCTGGCTCAGACGTAACAACCCAGTGTTTGGGTAGTTTTTGTGTTACCCGGCTCCTGGCTCAGACGTAACAACTCAGTGTTTGGGTAGTTTTTGTGTTACCCAGCTCCTGGGTCAGACGTAACAACCCAGTGTTTGGGTAGTTTTTGTGTTACCCGGCTCCTTGGTCAGACGTAACAACCCAGTGTTTGGGTAGTTTTTGTGTTACCCGGCTCCTGGGTCAGACGTAACAACCCAGTGTTTGAATAGTTTTTGTGTTACCCAGCTCCTGGGTCAGATGTAACAACCCAGTGTTTGGGTACTTTTTGTGTTACCCGGCTCCTGGGTCAGACGTAACAACCCAGTGTTTGGGTAGTTTTTGTGTTACCCGGCTCCTGGGTCAGACGTAACAACCCAGTGTTTGGGTAGTTTTTGTGTTACCCGGCTCCTGGCTCAGACGTAACAACCCAGTGTTTGGGTAGTTTTTGTGTTACCCGGCTCCTGGGTCAGACGTAACAACCCAGTGTTTGGGTAGTTTTTGTGTTACCCAGCTCCTGGGTCAGACGTAACAACCCAGTGTTTGGGTAGTTTTTGTGTTACCCGGCTCCTGGGTCAGACGTAACAACCCAGTGTTTGGGTAGTTTTTGTGTTACCCGGCTCCTGGGTCAGACGTAACAACCCAGTGTTTGAATAGTTTTTGTGTTACCCAGCTCCTGGGTCAGACGTAACAACCCAGTGTTTGAATAGTTTTTGTGTTACCCAGCTCCTGGGTCAGACGTAACAACCCAGTGTTTGGGTAGTTTTTGTGTTACCCGGCTCCTGGGTCAGACGTAACAACCCAGTGTTTGGGTAGTTTTTGTGTTAAACAGATCCTGGGTCAGACGTAACAACCCAGTGTTTGGGTAGTTTTTGTGTTACTCAGATCCTGTATTAACAATATAAAATATGCTATCAGAGTTTGTTGGGTAAAATGAAGTAAATCTAAATTAGAATGAATGAATAAATGTCACTGAAACTAATCAAATGCACACATCAACCTGATCACTTTATTTAGTGTTGATGTAAACACTACGTTTGGATTCATCAATCGGAATGAATTCAAAACAGAGCTGTTGTTAATAATCATAAATGTTTCTTGAGCAGCAAATCAGAATATTAGAATGATTTCTAAAGGATCATGTGACACTGAAGACTGGAGTAATGATTTGATCAAATAAATGCAGACTTGGTGAGCAGAAGAGACTTTCAAAAACATAAAAACTTTTGAACAATATTGTAAGAACATTCTGCTAAACATCTGCTTTAGTTCTCCACAGATGAAAAAAAATGATGACTGTTTAATTTGAGATGAACAGTCTCTTTAAAGTCTATCTGATAAAGAGACATGCACTGTATCATGTCTTAGAGACCGTCTGTAGATAAGAAAACAATCAGTATTCAGATATTAGTTACAGATTGATTCTTATCTGGAAGAGAAACTGAGAGAGAGAGACGGGCCTTTGCGTGAGAAGACATGAGACAGCAGAGACACTGTTTGCTCAGGATTCAGTCCAGACGAGAAAACACTGATGTGATCATCACAGCAGAAGAGAAACATGACCAGCTCACACTCATCCTCACATCTTTATCTCATTTTACTGTCAGTTTCTTCCCTTTTTGTCCTCATCAGCTCCAGAATATTGAGTTACAGGATCTCTGATGATTATTGGCAGAAGTCAAACAAACTGATTCTGATTAAAATGATGTTTGAAGATGAAAACCATGATAAAGTGAGCTGATGGAATGACAACTGGGTTAAACGTACATGGAAATGAAGAATTAAACTCTCATATGAGAGACAAAGGAAAAAAACGCTAACGGTAATGGAAGAAATGATGCATTACTAAATAATACTATCTAGTTCCTAAATGCCAGAGCAGCTCAAGAGTCTGAAAGGAAAAATTCATGAAATACGTTTTTTCTCTCTTTTCCACTATTAGTGTGTATATGTGCATGTGCATACGTTCCACAGAGGATGATGGGAAATGTAGTTTTCTCATAAAGCAGCTCCATGAATTTTGTTTTCTGATGAGTTTTATCATTATTCATCAACAGAACAAAATATGCGCAAAACTAAACCATATCATCAACAATCACAATTAAATCTTACATGTCATTAATACCAATTAAGTTCTGCCATGATTCTTTAATCATACATGCTACTAGGGACGGGTACCGAAACCTGGTATTAAATTGGCCCCGGGGCTAAATTATGAAAGACCGGTGTATCGATAAGCTCTAACGTTAACAGTTCTGCTATCGGTACTGGAGAAATTATGAAGAAAATACACATACATTTATTATTGCTATATAGACGTCATCTTGCAAATTTTATCTCAGAGTCGCCAGCTGTGTCTGTATGCAATAATATTAGGGCATTTGTCTATGATGCATTTTTGCTTTCGCAATCCAGAAGGGAGATTACAGAAGGAGTTACAGCGCGCACATGAAAGCCTGTTTAATGGTGACGATGGAGGAGAGAACTAAACAACTAAACGTCTGCTTACTAGGCATGTGACGGTATCACATTTTCATGTTGCGATTAATTGCTGAAGCTTTTATCACGGTATTGAAATAAGTTGCAAAAAAAAGTGTTGTCAGTATAACAGGTTTAAGAACTCTTTTTGTAATAAAAATAACTCTGAATGTTTAAATACAATAATACAATATACACAAAAAAATATAAAGTCAAATTTTCAAACAGATTAAAATGCAAAAGAATTAGGCTATAAAGAACAACAGGTAACACTTTACAATAAGGTCTCATTATTTAATGCATTAACTAAGATTGAGCAATAGCTACATTTGTTACAGAAAGTGTTATTTTTTGTTAATGTTAGTTTAGAAACACAACTGATCATTGTTAGTTTTATCTCAGGTCCATTAAATAAGTTATTTTGATTTTAGTAATGTTATTAAACAGTAACTAAGAAATTAACATTAACTAAAAATAATTAATGCTTTTATAAGTATTTTTCACTGCCAGTTTAGTGATAATGAATTAACATGTTAACTAATGAAGCCATATGTCTCAAAATTTTACTGAACAATAACAAATAATCAGAACATTTATAATCATTAGGGCATGTTGTAGTCCAGATTAAAATATATGTTTGAGGCATTTTAAAAACTTCACCAGTGCAGTTGCTTTGTTTGCGGGGTTTCCGTGGTAACCGCTGCACTCTGCTGTTCTATCAGCGCCCTCTGCTGTCAGAGAGTGAACGCGCACTTTCATTCAGCTCGTCTCCTTCACTGGTTCCGCCATGTGCTTCTCGTGCACGTTGGGCTTGTTTACATCTGAGCGCAGAATACAGCGGTGTTGTGCATTTTATACGGTTGATGGGGAAAGTATTCTTAAATGCATTATAAAATAATATAATAATTTTAATAATTGGTAATAAATTATTATTTACAGTATTTTGAAATGCCCACGATAACAATATTGTGCATATTCATTATCGCGATAAATCGCATTACCGAATATCGGCACAAGTCTACTGCTTACACAGGCCTGTGATATGAAGCTAATTTTATTTTTGATTTCGATTTTGGCTTCCAAGGATCCCAAAGAAGATATCTGAGGTAAAACTATTAAAAACTATCCACGTTTCGTCTAGCACACCTTCACTCTATTCACAGCTGTGCGCGTTCGTTCCTCTCTAAACCCAAACTTAACGTCAGAATCAACACAATCATGATTGTTGTAAAATACAGTCTTTACTATTTCTAAATTGCATTAAATGTTTGATAATTATCATCAACGGTTTAAAACGTTGAAAGCACAATAATCCGCGCAGTAGACGCTGTTCCTCAGGCTGAATTGTGTGCGCGCTCCAAAACGGATCGCAAATAGACAAACAAATTACACGTTAGGCTTCAGGTGCACGTCCAAACGATCAAATACACACAAAAATATGTTAAAATGACCGGATTGGAGCGTATTTAGCTACTTAAACACAGTTTATATCGTAAGTGTACATGAACAGCTGGGAGAAAATCCGATGTGTGTTAATATCTATTGTCTTAAAGTGCAGCAGTCACCTTCTGATGATTATGCCATCAGTGTTAATCAAACAACAAAATGCAAAGAGAAAATCACTCACAGCGCTTCATCTGAATATAGTTAGCTTTAATAAGCATTAATCTATTAATTTATACTGTGAAAACCATGCAGTGTTATTTTACATTTGGTTACTTTACTTAGATTTATTTTATTTTACTTACCTGAACACATGAACAAATGAAAGCACTTTATTATTTGTATCTTTGTTTTATTGTATTTGTCAGTTTGTTTTTATATATATATATATATATATATATATATATATATATATATATGAAGAGTTTGGTTCCAAAACGCAATAACTAAAAATGGCAAGATGAAAACCACTATTTTCTGTTTCAGACTTTCACATGGCATCTTTTGGTTATAAAAACATTAAAAATTCAAATCTATATTTTGATTTTAAAAAGTTTATTATAAAAACGTATTTTTTTTCCCCCAAAATGCAATAAATCCATGACTTTTTTTTTCAAAATGTAATTAATCTATCAATATAAAAGTTATTTTTCAAATTGAAAATGCACAACAACGTAAGTTGATTCACATATATGACAGAGTCTAAACTTTGCCAATATTGATCTTATATACAGACATTTTACTAAAAATACACTCAGCCGTCAGTATCAGTAGGAGTAGTAATACTGTTAAAACCTTAAAGATACCCATCCCTACATGCTACTGACTCAATCTCATAAATCTGATAATTCATGACATTATTATTGTGTTCTGAGAGGCAGAAGCATCATGACAGGATGAAACGGTTCTTGTAGAGTTCTGCTCTGGCTCAGATTAACAGCTTTAGTTGGTTAATGATGACATTTAAAGGCTCTGTTCATTTAATCTTTTCATGCTAAAATAAATCTGTTTATTCTGAAAGTGAAAGGTGGGGTTTTTCATGAGGTTTATGGCAAAATTAGACTCTGTGTGTGTGTGTGTGTGTGTGTGTGTGTGTGTGTGTGAGATAAATGCACTAGAGCTAATCTGAGTAACTAAAGCCTCTGAAGTCACACACACACTCACAGAGACACACACACATACACACTAATGAAGAAACATTCACTACAGCGAAACACACGTTTTACCTGCACATGATAACCCACACCATCTGTGTGTCTGTATGAATCTCACCCTGACAGACACAGACGCTCATAAACGTCCGTCCCATGATCTGATCAGGGATCAGCGACGTGACGGTCAGCGCTAAAAGCTCATTGATTTACGCGGCCCGTCCTGATGTGCGTCGGGTTACTGCACTACAGCACAATCCTGCTGCACCTTCACCATAAATTTAAAACTCATTACAGTAATGGAGTCCATTCTGGAGAGAGCAGAGTCCCGCCTCACACCACAGACAGACAGACAATATATCTGCAACATAGGAACCACCCAGAACGCCAAAGCAACCACATAGCAACACCCTAGCAACCACCCAAAATACTTTAAACGTGTTGATCACTCACACTGAACAGACACGATCACTGCCAGACTTTCTAACTAACATTATCTGGCAGATTTCACTCTTATGATCATCATTTTATTGTTTAAATGTTTTTCCATTAGACCATCAGCCAATCCACACGACCCATCCCATCATTCACTTTAATGGGTTATGATGATGACATATGGTTAGTGATGATGAATAACTATTGGTGCTTTGCAGGGCCTGTACTTAGGACTGTGGGTAATAGTTTAACAATCTGCACTGAAAACTCACATGTGTTGAGCACTAATCTGAACAAACCCTCTTTATTGTGATTAATGTCTATGGCGGTTAAATATAATAAAATATGACATCATTGTGACCCAAAGACCCACGTACAATCAACGAACCAGTATTTTCATCTTTATAATGAGATCTTACACATCAAGTGCTAATCTTGTTTTCATCCAGCAATATAAAAGCTACTAAAGGGTTGCATCCATCCATTTATATAGACAGAAAAATATTATTAGGGAACAAATATTATATTATCACATAAGAACAAGTGACAGCCACACCCCTGATATAAGACAAGAGAGAGAGAAGGAGGGAGGTAGAGAGCAAGTCTGCCCCCTTGTGAGGGACACTGACTGAATCAAACGCCACCAGCAAGACAACAGATCACCAGACTGATGCTGCATATTCATGAGGGGCATTATTATTCATGAACAAACAAAATATATACTCAAAAAAATGACATAGTAAAATGATATTGGACACAAAAAAAAAACACTCAGAATAACTACCTAAAAAATCCCTAGCAACCTCCTAGCAACACACTGATATCCACTCAAAACACCTTAACAACCACCTAAAACGCCCTACTAGCAACACACTAATATCCACTTAAAATCCATTAACCACCACCCCAAAACACCCTAGCAACCTCCTAGCAACACACTAATATACAATTAAATCCATTAACAACCACCTAAAACGCCCTACTAGAAACACACTAATATACACTTAAAATCCATTAACAACCACCCAAAACACCCTAGCAACCTCCTAGCAACACACTAATATCCACTTAAAATCCATTAACAACCACCCAAACACCCTAGCAACCTCCTAGCAACACACTGATATCCACTCAAAACACCTTAACAACCACCCAAAACGCCCTACTAGCAACACACTAATATACACTTAAAATCCATTAACAACCACCCAAAACACCCTAGCAACCTCCTAGCAACACACTAATATACAATTAAAATCCATTAACAACCACCCAAAACACCCTAGCAACCTCCTAGCAACACACTAATATACACTTAAAATCTATTAACCACCACCTAAAACGCCCTACTAGCAACACACTAATATACACTTAAAATCTATTAACAACCACCCAAAACACCCAAGCAACCTCCTAGCAACACATTAATATACAATTAAAATCCATTAACAACCACCCAAAACACCCAAGCAACCTCCTAGCAACACATTAATATACAATTAAAATCCATTAACAACCACCCAAAACACCCAAGCAACCTCCTAGCAACACACTAATATACACTTAAAATCTATTAACAACCACCCAAAACACCCAAGCAACCTCCTAGCAACACATTAATATACAATTAAAATCCATTAACAACCACCCAAAACACCCAAGCAACCTCCTAGCAACACACTAATATACAATTAAATCCATTAACAACCACCTAAAACGCCCTACTAGAAACACACTAATATACACTTAAAATCCATTAACAACCACCCAAAACACCCTAGCAACCTCCTAGCAACACATTAATATACAATTAAAATCCATTAACAACCACCCAAAACACCCAAGCAACCTCCTAGCAACACACTAATATACACTTAAAATCTATTAACAACCACCCAAAACACCCTAGCAACCTCCTAGCAACACATTAATATACAATTAAAATCCATTAACAACCACCCAAAACACCCAAGCAACCTCCTAGCAACACACTAATATACACTTAAAATCTATTAACAACCACCCAAAACACCCTAGCAACCTCCTAGCAACACACTAATATACACTTAAAATCTATTAACCACCACCTATAAAACGCCCTACTAGCAACACACTAATATACACTTAAAATCTATTAACAACCACCCAAAACACCCTAGCAACCTCCTAGCAACACACTAATATACACTTAAAATCTATTAACCACCACCTATAAAACGCCCTACTAGCAACACACTAATATACACTTAAAATCTATTAACAACCACCCAAAACACCCTAGCAACCTCCTAGCAACACACTAATATACAATTAAAATATATTAATAAACACCCAAAACACCCTAGCAACCTCCTTGCAACACACTGATATACACTTAAAGGGTTAGTTCACCCAAAAATGAAAATTCTGTCATTAATTACTCACCCTCATGTCGTTCCACACCCGTAAGACCTTCATTCATCTTCAGAACACAAATTAAGATATTTTTGATGAAATCCGATGGCTCAGTGAGGCCTGCATAGCCAGCAATGACATTTCCTCTCTCAAGATCCATTAATGTACTAAAAACATATTTAAATCAGTTCATGTGAGTACAGTGGTTCAATATTAAACTAAAAATATTCTCGTGGCTTTATAATATTAATATTGAACCACTGTACTCACATGAACCGATTTAGATGTGTTTTTAGTACATTAATGGATCTTGAGAGAGGAAATGTCATTGCTGGCTATGCAGGCCTCACTGAGCCATCGGATTTCATCAAAAATATCTTAATTTGTGTTCCGAAGATCAACGAAGGTCTTACGGGTGTGGAACGACATGAGAGTGAGTAATTAATGACAGAATTTTCATTTTTGGGTGAACTAACCCTTAAACAGCCACCCTATCAACCACATAGCACTGCAATAAAATAAAATCAGAATCCCTTAGCAACCACCACAAACCTATAGCAACCACACAGCTTCTAGAACATCGCAGCAACGACAGAGCAGCGTGCTGAAACCCTCAGAACCACTGACTCGAGCTTTCACATGTATGCATTTGGCAGACACTTTTATCCAAAGCCTCTTGCATTCCCTGCAAATTGAGCAATTAATCAAACTTCTGGATTAACTCGTGACTTTTCCTTCAAGCTTTCGTTTAAAATGCTCTGCAAACCTAAACAGAAGCGACACGAGATCTACACCTGATGAAAATCTCAGCAAACGTCAGGACACATTAATGATGAGCTCTGGGAGTGACAGACGCTGAGATCATGTCATCGTTTCTTCATGGAAAGAGGAATTCATCTGATTCATCACTTTTTTCAAAGAAAAATTAAGAAAAAAAAATCAATATATATATTTTTTTTTTTTAAAGAATATGGTTCTTACAAAAAAGATTAAAGCAGATACAAAGAAACTGGAGTTGAAAAGGAAAACAAAAGCACATGGAGGGAGAAGGTTAACGCAGGACAGAGAGCCGAGCGCAGCGATGATAAGGTCACGGCTAATTTGAGGAAGACCTTCTGGATCTGCTACACGCCGACCTGCTGGATAAACTGTCACTTACCATCCCGTTTGCCATGAAAAATGAACTTCCTCAGAGGGGAAAGAAAACAACATGTGGTCATGAGATTTCTCCTGTCTGCCCTCCTCCTCCTCATCACCGCGACACGCTGAAATCAGCAATCAATCACTGACTCCTGACATCAATGTAGTGTGTTTAACTGAACAGGCCAATCAGAGGAGAGAGAAACAAAAACAGTGCAGTGATCTCTTCAAGATTACGCTCAAGATCGCTTGCAATAACAGAAAAAGAGAAAGTGTTTGTTTTATTTTAGCACCATGACATGGACAATAAAACAACTCAAACAGGATAAAAACTACTTATGATATTTATATAATGTTTAATGTCTAATTTGAATTAAAAAAAAATCTAAAAAGCAAAAACATAAATTAAACCTTTCAAATAAAGTTTCTTTACCCGTTTACTTTTGTTCTTTTGCCATGATGACAGCTTTGAATAAGCAAGCAAATTACAATATTTTTATTCCAATTTTTCCATTTTTTTAGTTTTTGCAACAGTTTTACCCTAAAAATGAAGCTTGTAATTTCTATTCAGATTGGACAAAAAACTTTTTAAGAGGTAAAAAATAATATGATATGTATTTCATTTGAAAAAGGCTGAGTTACAGAAATAGTGTTGTAAAAACAAAAGCATAAAAGATTTCATATGAACTTTTTAACCCCATTTATAAAATATATGAAATATAAATATATCTTTGAATGCTGGAATGGAGCTAAAGTAAGCAAAGAAACAAACTACAACACTATTTTTTTTTTCTTACAACACTATTTTACTCCAGAAATGGCTTTAATTAAGCAGTCTGTAGTTTTTATTCAAATTGAATAATACATAAAATAAAATAATAAAATAAAATAAAATAAAATAAGATGTATGGGCTAAAAAAACTTAATTAAGTCTGACTAGAGCCTGTAGTTTTTATTCAAATTTGAAAATAAATAAAATATAAAATAAAATAATTAAAATAAAATAAAATAAAATGTATGGGCTAAAAAAATTAATAGAAATGGCTTTAATTAAAACTGACTGCAGCCTGTAGTTTTTATTCAAATTGGAAAATAAAATAAAATAAAAATAATGGGCTAAAAAACTTTATAAAAATGGCTTTAATTAAGACTGAATGCAGCCTGTAGTTTTTATTCAAATTGAATTATACATAAAATAAAAAAATAAAATAAATAAATAATAAAATAAAATAAAATAAAATGTATGGGCAAAAAAAAAAAACTTAAGTCTGATTGCAGCCTGTAGTTTTTATTCAAATTGAATAATACATAAAATAAAATAAAAAAAATAATAAAATAAAATAAAATAATAAAAATAAAATGTATGGGCAAAAAAAAAAACTTAAGTCTGATTGCAGCCTGTAGTTTTTATTCAAATTGAATAATACATAAAATAAAATTAAAACAATAATAATAATAAAATAAAATAAAATAAAATAAAATAAAATAAAATGTATGGGCAAAAAAAAACTTAAGTCTGATTGCAGCCTGTAGGTTTTATTCAAATTGAACAATACATAAAATAAAAAAAATAAAATAAAATAAAATAAAATAAAATGTATGGGCAAAAACAAACAAACAAACAAAAAAACAACTTAAGTCTGACTACAGCCTGGAGTTTTTATTCAAATTGGAAAATAAAATAAAATAAAATAAAAATAATGGGCTAAAACTTTATAAAAATGGCTTTAATTAAGACTGACTGCAGCCTGTAGTTTTTATTCAAATTGAATAATACATAAAATAAATTAAAAAAAATAATAATAATAAAATAAAATAAAATATTCAAATTGGAAAATAAATATAAAATAAAATAAAATAATTAAAATAAAATGTATGGGCTAAAAAAACTTAATAGAAATGGCTTTAATTACGACTGACTGCATCCTGTAGTTTTTATTCAAATTGGAAAATAAATAAAATAAAATAAAATTTTCCAATTATTATTCAAATTGGAAAACAAAACGAATAAAAAATAAATAAATAAAATTCATGGGCTAAAAAACTTTATATAAAATGTTTTGTTTCTCATTTTAATAAAATTCTCAGACTGACATATAAATAGAGATGTAAACATTTTTTTGTCCAATTTCCATGTCTAATTTGAATAAAAAGATATTATAATGAGCTGTTCAAACACCCAAAACACATTTGTATTAAACATGAGCTCAAATCATATTTCTATACAGCAGAACAATGAATACAAGCAGCGCTGATTAAACAGAGTCTAGAACGACTGCATTTACTGAGGCTTAAACTTTCATAACGAGAGAGGAAGAGTGTGTGTGTGTGTGTGTGAGAGAGAGGAAGTACATCACTCACAATCCCTTAAAAGGTTTTGGAGCGACTTCACTGAGATGAAGCTCTTAAAACAATAAAACACAAAGTCTTTCCTTTGAAATATTAAGAGCAATTAGAGCTGGAGGCTGATGAGGAGAGGAAGAGGCAGTGTTTATGAGCAGATGAAGGAAGGATGGTGCTAATGTTCAGATAAACACACAGAGAGGCAGTGAAACTCATTAGTAAAGCGGTGAGCGCTGAGGTAAACAGGACACTCTGACAGTGATACACAATCTATTCCCCACGCGCCTGACCTCTGATCATCTCGTCCACCATCAGAGGGTGAAAAAACCTTTAAAAGTCTGTTTTCTTGAAGTCTTCAGACCCCAGAGCATCATGGGAAAGGAGCACAAGACTGCTGTATTTACTCTGGAGCTCTTTCCGTGTTGCATTAGTCATTGTAGGTAAGAGCAGCACAGACGCAGCGGTGCGGTCGGTTACGGATCCGTGCAAACATTCGCTGAGGTTCATATTCCTGGCAGCCAAAACAAGAGCGTCAGGCGGCTGAACCCCCGTTAACACATAAATCAGCAACACGTAGGTGCTTTACACACCATTACACAAACCACAAAACGTCCGTTGACTTTGCTAAGGTAAATATTTTAGCGCCGTGTCCGTCCGTGTTTAATTAAAGTCTGTGCGCTTCGACTGAACAACGTTTGTACAAACACTGCGGATGTTATTGATCGAAATTATTTATGATTTGTGTTGCTTACCTGATCTACAACTGAATATTTCTTACACGAATAAAGAACAACAGACTCTTATATGAACACAGAGCGTCATTCATTACTGGATGACATGATTGAGCTCAAGTGCAAACAGATTCAAAGAAAAGCTCAACCAAACGGGAGAATTGTGTCATCATTTCCTCTTACAAACCTGTATGACAGAAGATGCACTGAATAATGTACACTTCCTTTAAACCGGATTAATGATTTGGTTGCTTTTTTTTCATACAGTGGTGAAAATAAATAAAACGAATAAAATAATAATAATTAAATAATAAATAATCTTAATAAAAATAATTCATCTTAATCTGAAAAGTATCATTAAAACATGTCTTTAGAATGTATATTTTTATATAACTTTATAATAATATAGAAGTAAAATAATTTTTTACTTTGTTTATACATATAGAAATTATGCATATACATAATATAAAGACAAAACTGCAATAAATTACAAAATGACTTACATTTTATATATACTGATATATAATATTAATAAAATAGAAATATTAATACAATTTATATATATATATATATATATATATATATATATATATATATATATTATAGAATAATATTTAATATTATATTATTTAATATATTTTATTTGTTATTTTATTAATATTATATAATAGTATATATAATATGTGCGTAATTTTGTAATTTATTGCAGTTTTGTTACTGAATTATTAAAAAATTACAAAATTACGCACATATTATATATACTATTATATAATATTAATAAAATAATATAAATAAAATATATTAAATAATATATTAAATATTATTCTATAATATATATATATATATATATATATATATATATAGTAACTCATACTAATGTAAATGTAATTATTGTAATGTAATTATTCCCATAATAATACAGAATAATATTATAATAATACAGTAATATATATTAATAAAATACTGTAAATATAAAATATTATATAATATAAAAAACATATATATATATTATAAACAATATATTTTATATAATAAAATTTATATAAACAAAGTAAAAAAATTAAAAGAAATGTGTTTCTTGCATTTAATTACTTTTTTTAACTTTATGTACAGCACTTTGGGCAACTTAGATTGATTTTAAATGTGCTTTATAAATAAAAAATGAACTGAAATTGAAATTATATATATATATATATATATATACATACATACACACACACACACAATAATAATAATACTAATAATAATATTTGTAATTATTCACATAATAATATAGAATAATATTATAATTATATTGTAATATACTATATAATATATTATAGAATATATAATAGTGATTTAATATTATTATAATATAATATAGCTTAACATAATACTTACAATTTATATATGTATATATGTATATATGTATATATATATATATATATATATATATATATATATTCCAAAAAAGTTGGGACACTGTACAAATTGTGAATAAAAACAGAATGCAATGATGTGGAAGTTTCAAATTTCAGTATTTTATTCAGAATACAACATAGATGACATATCAAATGTTTAAACTGAGAAAATGTATAATTTGAAGGGAAAAATAAGTTGATTTTAAATTTCATGGCATCAACACATCTCAAAAAAGTTGGGACAAGGCCATGTTTACCACTGTGTGGCATCCCCTCTTCTTTTTATAACAGTCTGCAAATGTCTGGGGACTGAGGAGACAAGTTGCTCAAGTTTAGGAATAGGAATGTTGTCCCATTCTTGTCTAATACAGGCTTCTAGTTGCTCAACTGTCTTAGGTCTTCTTTGTCGCATCTTCCTCTTTATGATGCGCCAAATGTTTTCTATGGGTGAAAGATCTGGACTGCAGGCTGGCCATTTCAGTACCCGGATCCTTCTTCTACACAGCCATGATGTTGTAATTGATGCAGTATGTGGTCTGGCATTGTCATGTTGGAAAATGCAAGGTCTTCCCTGAAAGAGACGACGTCTGGATGGGAACATATGTTGTTCTAGAACTTGGATATACCTTTCAGCATTGATGGTGCCTTTCCAGATGTGTAAGCTGCCCATGCCACACGCACTCATGCAACCCCATACCATCAGAGATGCAGGCTTCTGAACTGAGCGCTGATAACAACTTGGGTTGTCCTTGTCCTCTTTAGTCCGGATGACATGACGTCCCAGTTTTCCAAAAAGAACTTCAAATTTTGATTCGTCTGACCACAGAACAGTTTTCCACTTTGCCACAGTCCATTTTAAATGAGCCTTGGCCCAGAGAAAATGCCTGCGCTTCTGGATCATGTTTAGATATGGCTTCTTTTTTGACCTATAGAGTTTTAGCCGGCAACGGCGAATGGCACGGAGGATTGTGTTCACTGACAATGTTTTCTGGAAGTATTCCTGAGCCCATGTTGTGATTTCCATTACAGTAGCATTCCTGTATGTGATGCAGTGCCGTCTAAGGGCCTGAAGATCACGGGCATCCAGTATGGTTTTCCGGCCTTGACCCTTACGCACAGAGATTGTTCCAGATTCTCTGAATCTTTGGATGATATTATGCACTGTAGATGATGATAACTTCAAACTCTTTGCAATTTTTCTCTGAGAAACTCCTTTCTGATATTGCTCCACTATTTTTTGCCGCAGCATTGGGGGAATTGGTGATCCTCTGCCCATCTTGACTTCTGAGAGACACTTCCACTCTAAGAGGCTCTTTTTATACCCAATCATGTTGCCAACTGTTGCAAATTGGTCCTCCAGCTGTTCCTTATATGTACATTTAACTTTTCCGGCCTCTTATTGCTACCTGTCCCAACTTTTTTGGAATGTGTAGCTCTCATGAAATCCAAAATGAGCCAATATTTGGCATGACATTTCAAAATGTCTCACTTTCAACATTTGATATGTTATCTATATTGTATTGTGAATAAAATATAAGTTTATGAGATTTGTAAATCGGGTTTGTATATAGATTATATATATATATATATATATATATATACACACACACACACACACACACACATATACAATCCAAGTTGGCCAAAGTGTTATACATATTATGTTAATCTATATATTACATGCACACACACTCTTGCTGCATCTCCACAACAGCAACATGAATCTCAGGATTTTGACTCATCTACAGCACTCTCTGAAATCTTGTCATAATTCTTGTGTGAATAACGTCAGATCTGGCGAAGAGGTCGATTGTTTGTGACCCTGCAGAAGGTAAATCGCACGGCTGCTTCACATGCTCTGAAGACCACAGAAAGACCTTTAGACCCGAGTGTCATATCAATGCAGATGAAACAGAGATTCCTGATGATCCGCTCGGCTCGGACCTCGGAAAGATGAACATTATGGCAAACCCAATCATACTGTAGTTCTCGTGTGTGCTGTACAAACATCTGCACCAGCGCTCATAAACCAACACCGCCAAAGATGCCATGAGTCGATCCCAAGAACAACAGGTGACTTGCTGGAAATTAATATTTGTCTAACATTTGACGCCCGGCTCAGAGACGAGAGGAAAAACACAGCTGAATGTCACAGGACCGCCCGCACCATCAAACACCAATGCTGAATCACAACTTATGCAACATTTACATGAGCAGTTTTTACATGATTGAACCTGCATGTAAACATAGGTTCATTACATTGTAATTGTATTCCTTTATTTACATGCAAATGCAAACAGAATGTGATGAGTATCAAGTCTCACTTCAGATCAGGAAGAGATTCATCTACATTGGCAGGAGAATCGTGACGCATATGCTGCACATTTCATAGACTCGGTGAACACTAATAAAAACACTCAAACCCTCATTCAAATGCAGGAAACCACCACAATGTTCCAAGCAGCGCATGAATTTAATGATATTGGCCGCACGTCTGATTCCTGTTGGTTTTCTCCCTCCATCAGGGAATTCCCGCTCCACCAACACATTTGCATTCAATTACAAAATAAAAAAAAGGATCAAGAGAAGTACAGTTGCTCTGTAAATTATTTCCTGCATTTGCAATGAAAATCCAAATGAGTCCATATGGAAACACTTTCCACCTTTACTGCAAACCTTCAGACTGGCAAAAATCTGCCTTCCTGAGTTGAGTGATATGGGTTGATAGTTCAAGACCAGTAGTTCCATGAACAATACACTAAAGAATCTTGGGTTATCTTTTCTACCCAAGTCCTGGGTTGAGCCTTTTGGGTCATTTTTTGGGGTTATTTTTCCAGTGTTTGAGTAGTTTTTGTGTTACACAGATCCTGGGTCAGACGTAACAACCCAGTGTTTGGGTAGTTTTTGTGTTACCCAGATCCTGGGTCAGACGTAACAACCCAGTGTTTGGGTAGTTTTTGTGTTACCCAGATCCCGGGTCAGACGTAACAACCCAGTGTTTGGGTAGTTTTTTTTGTTACCCAGATCACAAATCAGATGTAACAACCCAGTGTTTGGGTAGTTTTTGTGTTACCCAGATCCTGGGTCAGACGTAACAACCCAGTGTTTGGGTAGTTTTTGTGTTACCCAGATCCCGGGTCAGACGTAACAACCCAGTGTTTGGGTAGTTTTTGTGTTACCCAGATCACAAATCAGATGTAACAACCCAGTGTTTGGGTAGTTTTTGTGTTACCCAGATCCCGGGTCAGACGTAACAACCCAGTGTTTGGGTAGTTTTTGTGTTACCCAGATCCCAAATCAGATGTAACAACCCAGTGTTTGGGTAGTTTTTGTGTTACCCAGATCCTGGGTCAGACGTAACAACCCAGTGTTTGGGTAGTTTTTGTGTTACCCAGATCCCAAATCAGATGTAACAACCCAGTGTTTGGGTAGTTTTTGTGTTACCCAGATCCTGGGTCAGACGTAACAACCCAGTGTTTGGGTAGTTTTTGTGTTACCCAGATCCCAAATCAGATGTAACAACCCAGTGTTTGGGTAGTTTTTGTGTTACCCAGATCCTGGGTCAGACGTAACAACCCAGTGTTTGGGTAGTTTTTGTGTTACCCAGATCCTGGGTCAGGCGTAACAACCCAGTGTTTGGGTAGTTTTTGTGTTACCCAGATCCCAAATCAGATGTAACAACCGTGTTTGGGTAGTTTTTGTGTTACCCAGATCCCAAATCAGATGTAACAACCCAGTGTTTGGGTTGTTTTTGTGTTACCCAGATCCCAAGTCAGACGTAACAACCCAGTGTTTGGGTAGTTTTTGTGTTACCCAGATCCCAAATCAGATGTAACAACCCAGTGTTTGGGTAGTTTTTGTGTTACCCAGATCCCGGGTCAGACGTAACAACCCAGTGTTTGGGTAGTTTTTGTGTTACCCAGATCCCAAATCAGATGTAACAACCCAGTGTTTGGGTAGTTTTTGTGTTACCCAGATCCTGGGTCAGACGTAACAACCCAGTGTTTGGGTAGTTTTTGTGTTACCCAGATCCCAAATCAGATGTAACAACCCAGTGTTTGGGTTGTTTTTGTGTTACCCAGATCCCAAGTCAGACGTAACAACCCAGTGTTTGGGTAGTTTTTGTGTTACCCAGATCCCAAATCAGATGTAACAACCCAGTGTTTGGGTAGTTTTTGTGTTACCCAGATCCCGGGTCAGACGTAACAACCCAGTGTTTGGGTAGTTTTTGTGTTACCCAGATCCTGGATCAGACGTAACAACCCAGTGTTTGGGTAGTTTTTGTGTTACCCAGATCCCAGGTCAGACGTAACAACCCAGTGTTTGGGTAGTTTTTGTGTTACCCAGATCCCGTGTCAGACGTAACAACCCAGTGTTTGGGTTGTTTTTGTGTTACCCAGATCCCAAATCAGATGTAACAACCCAGTGTTTGGGTAGTTTTTGTGTTACCCAGATCCCAAGTCAGACGTAACAACCCAGTGTTTGGGTTGTTTTTGTGTTACCCAGATCCCAAATCAGATGTAACAACCCAGTGTTTGGGTAGTTTTTGTGTTACCCAGATCCCGGGTCAGACGTAACAACCCAGTGTTTGGGTTGTTTTTGTGTTACCCAGATCCCGGGTCAGACGTAACAACTCAGTGTTTGGGTAGTTTTTGTGTTACCCAGATCCCGGGTCAGACGTAACAACCCAGTGTTTGGGTAGTTTTTGTGTTACCCAGATCCCGGGTCAGACGTAACAACCCAGTGTTTGGGTAGTTTTTGTGTTACCCAGATCCCGGGTCAGACGTAACAACCCAGTGTTTGGGTAGTTTTTGTTTTACCCAGATCCCGGGTCAGACGTAACAACCCAGTGTTTGTGTCTGCAAGAAACATTTCAATAAACTGCTTTTAATTAACAAGCGCACCAATTAGAACATCATGTTTTTTCAGAATAAGCCTCAATCTGTCTTCCTCTCATCACAGTTAATGGGCTTCCTGCTGCAATGACTTCAGCCCGTCACAAACCACCTCCAAATATTAAAGAACAGACAGATCTAGAGGGTTGAAATGACCCATCTTCATATCTGATAATGATGATGACAATACACTAACAGCTGTGAGGTGATGATGATGCTCGCTCACTCAATCTGCTTCTACACCACATCCAGAATTTTCTGAAAAATAAAGTGCGGTATCACGCTAGAGTGTTTGACCTCCTCAAACACTCGTTTATAATTGCAACATATGTCCAAATATCACAGCCAATTAAAACAAGCTGATTTCTGCATGAGTTAATGATGATGTTGCTCATCATGCTGACAGGTACAGTTACGGAAAAACATGAGATAGATGGAAAAGAGGTGCAGAGAAATAAATAACACGTTTTCTATGAACGGCTCCTAATTGAGTAAAGAGAATTAATGGTGTGCTAGTGTGTGTGTGTGTGTGTGTGTGTGTGAGACGGCTGACAGTGAGAGGAGTTGTGTGTGTGAATCAGAGTGAGACAGGTAGTGCGAGGGATGAGGGTTTATAAAGCTCTGAAGAGCCTCTCCAAGTTCCGCTCGTGTTCCCCAAAAGAGTTGGTGTAATTTAAGGCCTGTCACAAGGGCCGCTGTGGGCTCCCGTCACGGGCCGAGCTGCTGACAGCGAGACCAGGTGGGCTTGAGCTGAACTTTAATTGGTTAGGAACATCTCTTCCCTGCTCGGCATCATCATTCCGAGCGCGTGACAGCGGCTTGTGGCGAGGATGGATTTAGATCCGAGCCTAAAATGAGCTCACACACTTACAGTGTCTTTAAACTGGAGCTGGAGCTCATGGGAAAGATCTGATTCACTGCTGAGGAACGACAGAAAGTACAGGAAGACAGATGAGAGAACAAAAAACCTTCCTACAAACTCGAACGGAGTAAGAAGATCCAGACACACACACACAGATCAGATCAATGACACACTGAAGAGCTGCTGCAACTGACACTGGACTGACCAATCAGCTTCCATTGTGCACTTTATAAGGATCATCTGATGGTCAGACTGATCTCTGTCAGTTATGTATATGACAGTGTAGATCACAGACACTCTTCCAGGTTTCACTGTCAAACACCACAGTAAACGTGTCAGAGCGACAGTGAATGTGGTATATGGACATACGAGTATGGAAGAAAATGAATGCCAAATGTTTTTGAAATAAAAAAGCATGATGAGTTGCAATAATTGAAAAAAAAAAAAAAATAATAATAATAATAATAATAATAATTATATATATATATATATATATATATATATATATATGCATGCTTGAATTATAAAGCATTGTATTTTTAGTGCTTGTATTTTTATAAAAAATTAATTCAACAAGTTTCAAAAACATTTGGCATTAATTTTATTCTATACTCGTACATATTTATTGACATATTTATTGTTATTTAATTAAAATCAAATAGTTTTTTTATTGTAATATTTATTTGTTTATTTTAATAAAATAAAAGCAATTTGATTTTAAACAATAAATATGTAATTTTAAGACAAATAAAAATATAAATTATTTAAAATTAAATAATTAAACAATAATTAAAAAATAAATAAAATACAATACAAAGAATGTAATACAATTAATTTACAATACAAAAGTAGTTTAAAAATACTTGAAATGCAAATATAAATTTCAATTATTTAAATTTAATAAAATTCAACAATTCAATAAGCTTTTTTTGTTACAAAAATATTTGGCATTCATTTTCTTCCATATGAGCTCTGGATTTCTTTTAACACTCTGAGGTCTGACGGTATCGCCGGCGATACCACCGTGGTTTTTTTCTTATCAGTGTGAAAGAGACTCAAAATACTCCGTCAATGTTGCACATACAATTAAGAGTTATACACCATTTTAATCTGTGGAATATCTTCTTTCATTTGTGTACACTCAGAGTAAAAACAGAATGTTGTGCTTTTTGTAAAATAAAGAAAACTAACATGATGCGTGATCTCTCATCTCCCTCTGAACGAACTCCAATCTGATAGTTCTCAGAAAATGAACTGTAACTTAGTGAATACTAATGACAGAAAAAATAAACTTATGTCTAAAAAAACGTTAAGATGTCAGGTTTTAAATCATGTAAGTCAAATCGAAAACAAACCTTCTGTGTTTATGTAATCTGTATGAAAAGAGAGCCATGTCAGAAATCCGTGATTCAGCTCATTATCCGCTAATGCGGCCACGCCCACGGAGCCAGCGCTATTCAGACGCAAATTCTGAGGCAATACATGCATTCATCGTCTCAATCGTGTATTTATTGTCTTGAAAAGTGTTTATTTGGATGTTAAAGCAATGGTTAGCGATCTCTAGAAGACATGCAGTTAGTTCCTGTTTTTTTTTCTTCTATAGATGAATTTTAGATGAGTTTTTGTTTCTTTAGCGCCCTCCGGCTGCAGTATGTATTGGAAACTCCATTCATGGAATAGCCTCTTCTTCTTTTAGATGAATTTGTGGACTAAAATGCACAGAGCGCCCTCCGACTTCAAGGATGAATTGAAAACACCAGCGCTCATAGTAATGACAATGAATATTAAATTAATATAACTCCTCTGTATAGAAAATTGACATAAACATATGAGAATCCAATATTTCTCCAAATGTGCATGCTTTTAAACTAAAAGCCTATATTCAGACTCTTTGCATCACAGAAATACATTATACTTTAAAGTATAATATAAAACCATTACTTTATATTGTAATAATATTTTTCTGTATGTTTCATGTATCATAATGAGCTTGAGACATCACAGAAGGTTTTTTTTCACACCCTACCTGACTAAAAAAAAACTCATTAATATGCAAGTCATTTCAGCTCATTACTATCCAATTCTTTTGTCTTCTCGGGTGAGAATGGCCCATTTTCAGTGGTGATTCACGCCTCCTCGCATACTGTGTTTCTTGGCAAAAAGTGTCTTACAAAAACTAAATCAATATATTGTTTTATATGAAGGAGTAAGCAGCATAATTTTTACATAATTTTGAAGCAAAAACTCTAGTTTACAACCTCCAATACCCTAAAGTCTTGTGAACACAGATTTACTATACTTTTTTTGGCCTTATTTCAGTGACTTAAGTTTTTTGTTTTTTCAACAACCACGCATAAATGTTATTCCTTCAAAAACACAAACATGTACATACATGTTCCTCACATATTATTGTAGCCTAGTTTGTGCTGAATACAGTGTAATGACACTTTTTCCATTAATATGTTTATGAACAACTGAAAAAAGCACAAATGTCAGGGCATGTCAAAACTTCTCCAGGCCCCAAATCAGCCTCAGACTCCAGAGGGTTAAAGAACAAATTAATTAATAAAATACACATTTAAATATTATACATTTTTAAAATTATGAATTGAGAATTAAAAATAAATGTTAAAAATTATTTATAAATAATTTTATATAAAGTATATATAAATATTATTTTAATTTTTTAAAATTAATTTTTAAGAATTCTCAATGTATATATATATACACATACACACATGCGCACGCACACACACACACACACACACACACACACACACACACACACACACACACACACACACACACACACACACATATATACAGTGGGTACGGAAAGTATTCAGACCCCCTTAAATTTTTCACTCTTTGTTATATTGCAGCCATTTGCTAAAATCATTTAAGTTCATTTGTTTTCCTCATTAATGTACACACAGCACCCCATATTGACAGAAAAACACAGACTTGTTGACATTTTTGCAGATTTATTAAAAAAGAAAAACTGAAATATCACATGGTCCTAAGTATTCAGACCCTTTGCTCAGTATTTAGTAGAAGCACCCTTTTGATCTAATACAGCCATGAGTCTTTTTGGGAAAGATGCAACAAGTTTTTCACACCTGGATTTGGGGATCCTCTGCCATTCCTCCTTGCAGATCCTCTCCAGTTCTGTCAGGTTGGATGGTAAACGTTGGTGGACAGCCATTTTTAGGTCTCTCCAGAGATGCTCAGTTGGGTTTAAGTCAGGGCTCTGGCTGAGCCATTCAAGAACAGTCACGGAGTTGTTGTGAAGCCACTCCTTCTTTATTTTAGCTGTGTGCTTAGGGTCATTGTCTTGTTGGAAGGTAAACCTTCGGCCCAGTCTGAGGTCCTGAGCACTCTGGAGAAGGTTTTCGTCCCGGATATCCCTGTACTTGGCCACATTCATCTTTCCCTCGATTGCAACCAGTCGTCCTGTCCCTGCAGCTGAAAAACACCCCCACAGCATGATGCTGCCACCACCATGCTTCACTGTTGGGACTGTATTGGACAGGTAATGAGCATTGCCTGGTTTTCTCCACACATACCACTTAGAATTGAGGCCAAAAAGTTCTATCTTGGTCTCATCAGACCAGAGAATCTTATTTCTCACCATCTTGGAGTCCTTCAGCTGTTTTTTCATGTGTCTTGCACTGAGGAGAGGCTTCCGTCGGGCCACTCTGCCATAAAGCCCCGACTGATGGAGGGCTGCAGTGATGGTTGACTTTCTACAGCTTTCTCCCATCTCCCGACTGCATCTCTGGAGCTCAGCCACAGTGATCTTTGGGTTCTTCTTTACCTCTCTCACCAAGGCTCTTCTCCCCCGATAGCTCAGTTTGGCCGGACGGCCAGCTCTAGGAAGGGTTCTGGTCATCCCAAACGTCTTCCATTTAAGGATTATGGAGGCCACTGTGCTCTTAGGAACCTTAAGTGCAGCAGAAATTTTTTTGTAACCTTGGCCAGATCTGTGCGTTGCCACAATTCTGTCTCTGAGCTCTTCAGGCAGTTCCTTTGACCTCATGATTCTCATTTGCTCTGACATGCACTGTGAGCTGTAAGATCTTATATAGACAGGTGTGTGGCTTTCCTAATCAAGTCCAATCCGTATAATCAAACACAGCTGGACTCAAATGAAGGTGTAGAACCATCTCAAGGATGATCAGAAGAAATGGACAGCACCTGAGTTAAATATATGAGTGTCACAGCAAAGGGTCTGAATACTTAGGACCATGTGATATTTCAGTTGTTCTTTTTTAATAAATCTGCAAAAATGTCAACAATTCTGTGTTTTTCTGTCAATATGGGGTGCTGTGTGTACATTAATGAGGAAAAAAATGAACTTAAATGATTTTAGCAAATGGCTGCAATATAACAAAGAGTGAAAAATTTAAGGGGGTCTGAATACTTTCCGTACCCACTGTATATAGATTTGAAAATTAATTAAAAATAAATGTTAAAAATTAATTATTTATAAATTTTATATACAGTATATTTTAAAAAAAAAAAACATTTATTTTTAATAATTCTCTCTCTCTCTGTGTGTATATATATATATATATATATATATATATATATATATATATATATATATATATATATATATATATATACACACACGATATATATTAATTTCTCCTTGCATGACTTCTCAAAACTGTCTTTTTTCGCATTATCACTTTAGTTTGGACACGAGCAGATATAAATAAATATTTTTATTAAGTTCCATTAAGATCAATACAGGCATATTTCATCTGTCTTCATCTGATTTCTCTACTCAATATTACTTTTATAAAAATGGCATTTATATCGAAAAAAAGTTTTTAATCAAATAAAGAGGAAGTGCAACCAAAACTCATAATACTTTATAAATAAAGAAGAGCAGCACATGAACTCATTATGAGCTATAACTTTATTTGCTTAAAGCTTGCATGATATCTCAGGGTGAAATGTCACAGAAAACTTTAACCAAATAAAGTTGCAGATCAAAATGAGTGCTGCAACTTTAAAAAACATTTGGAGTTTTAGTTGCATCTCCTCATCAGTGATTGATTTCTCAATGTTTTTGTGGTCAGTGTTATTTTTAGAATCCAGAATATTGGCTTAATGGAGTCTGAAGCAGAAACACATGTAAAACACTCTTTGAAAATCTTTTTTGTCAGTGTGCTGGTGTGGTTCAGCGGGATCTGAGCGTTCAGAGCGGCGCGTGTCATTCATAACACCGGAGGAGAGCTCTGACTGCTGAACAGGTTTGAGAGCAGAAGGAAGCGGCTCAGTTAATGATGATGAATGAAGAGAAGCTCGGTGGCGTACGGCTCTCTGTGGAGATCTCATCAGCAGAAGCGGCGTGAGCGTCTGTCTCGTGCCGCTGCGTCAAACCGCTGGGCATATAATTGAGAGCTCACGCCACAGTCTCCCGTCTGCAGACCCTCTCGTGCCGCTACCCGTCGCGCTGCGCTCAATTAAGCCGTCTGTGTAAATGATGCAGGGTGAGACAGGTGAGCCGGTGTGTGTGTGTGTGTGTGTGTCTCACAACAGCAGCTCAGTCACTGCAGTTAATCATCAAAAGTCTCGTTCAGAACGATTTTACAGACACCTGAAGAATCTTTCTACTTAATTGTTTTCTTTCTTAATTCATGTTGCTGGTCTCACTGTGAATGATTCATCAGTGAAGCTGCTCTAAAGGAAAATGGTTCGTCTTTGTGATCTTTCATCATGAGAGTTTAAGCTAGTAGAAAACAATCATCTAAAAGTAATTTAGTCACTCCTATAAAATCACTGTAATATTTATTTATTTATTTGAATGATTTTATAGGAATGAATAAATTGCTTTTTTGAAAATTATTGCTTAATTGAAATTATTGAAATTTAAATAATTAAAATTTATATTTGAAGAATATTTAAAATTACATATTTATTGCTATTTAATTATTTTTTTACTTATTTATTTTACTTTTAATTTTAGTTACATAACAATAAATATGTAATTTAAATATAAATATAAAAATAAATTATTTAAATTTAAACCATTTCAATTAAACAATAATTTACAAAAAAGTAATTTAGTTACTTATAAAATCATGAATTAAATAATAAATAAAATACAATAAATTAATTTAACTGAATTAATTTACAATAAAAAGTAATTTTAAAAATACTTAAAATGCAAATATAAATGTTAATTATTTAAATTCAATTTAAATATAATTTACAAAAATACATTTATTCATTCTTATAAAAATCACTAAATAAATAGAAAATAAGTAAATATAACAAAAAAATATTTAATTGAATTAATTTACATTTTAAAAAGTAATTAAAATTATTTAAATATAAATTTAAATGATTTAAAATTACATTAATAAAACAAAATCTACAAATTACAAAAGTAATTTAGTTATTCCTATGAAATTATTAAAATAAATAAATATTACAATAAAATAAAAAATTGATTTTAATTAAATAATAATAAATATGTAATTTAAAAAAAATACTTCAAATATAAATTTAAACAATTTCAATTAAACAATAATTTACAAAAAAGTAATTAAGTCACTTTTAAAACCATGAATAAAATAAAAATAAATAAAAAACAATTAAATTAATTTTCAATAAAAAGTTACTTTAAAAATACTTTAAACACAAATATACAATTATTTAAATTTAATTTAAATATAATCTACAAAAATATAGTCATTCTTATAAAATCACGAAATAAATAAAATTACATATATGTATATATATGTATATATATATATATATATATATATATATATATATATATACACACACACACACACACACACATATATATATATATACACACACACACACACACACACATATATATATATATACACACACACACACACACACACACACATATATATATATATATATATATATATATACACACACACACATATATATATATATATACACACACACACATATATATATATATATATATATATATACATACATATTATATATATATATAAAAAGGAATATATATATGTAATATATTTTTATATATATATAAAAAGCCTAAAAGCCCATAAATTTAAAAATCAACAATGTGCTAGTAATAAGAAGAACGCAGATATCTGGTGCTGTAAACGTACACATGAGGAACGTATGGTAACAATCTGAATTTGCTCTGAATAAATCTCAAGATCTGCATTTCCAAAGCCGTTTCTCACAGAATCAATATTTCATGGCCAATTTTCATTTGAGAATGACAGATGATAATAGGGCCAGATAATGGCGTCTGATGGGGTCATTTCTCCTCACCGAGGGCTTCTGGGTAAATTGTCTGGTTATTGTGTGCCACAGCTGAGATGTCAGAGGGTGTGACGGCGCTTTTCTTCCTGCAGTTTCAGTCATTGAGCTGAATTTACATGAACACACAATCTCACCCGCTATCACCGCCGCACGTCAGTCTTTTGTTATCGACGGTTGATTCAGCCGCTCTGCGAAGCTCCTGTCATCTACAACAACTGAGCAGAACTTCAGACAAGTGATATTTTTCTAAAACTCTCATTCTGGTGTAGCTAATGTCAGATAATTGGACTAGAAAATCAAAAAAAAAAACAAAAAAACATGCAGATTGTGTTGTTTTAACCCAGCGAATGGGTTGTTTTAACCCAGCAAATGGGATGTTTTAACCCAGCAAATGGGATGTTTTAACCCAGCGATTGGGTTGTTTTAACCCAGCAAATGGGATGTTTTAACCCAGCGAATGGGTTGTTTTAACCCAGCAAATGGGATGTTTTAACCCAGCGAATGGGTTGTTTTAACCCAGCGATTGGGTTGTTTTAACCCAGCGATTGGGTTGGTTTAACCCAGCGATTGAGTTGTTTTAACCCAGTGAATGGGTTGTTTTAATCCAGCGAGTGGGATGTTTTAACCCAGCGATTGTGTTGTTTTAACCCAGCGAATGGGTTGTTTTAACCCAGCGAATGGGATGTTTTAACCCAGCGATTGGGTTGTTTTAACAAAGCAAATGTGTTTTTTTAACCCAGCAATTGTGTTGTTTTAACCCAGCGAATGGGTTGTTTTAACCCAGCGAATGGGATGTTTTAACCCAGCGATTGGGATGTTTTAACCCAGCGATTGGGTTGTTTTAACAAAGCAAATGTGTTTTTTTAACCCAGCGATTGTGTTGTTTTTTTTAACCCAGCGATTGTGTTGTTTTAACCCAGTGAATGGGTTGTTTTAACCCAGCAAATGGATGTTTTAACCCAGCGAATGGGATGTTTTAACCCAGCGATTGGGTTGTTTTAACCCAGCAAATGGGATGTTTTAACCCAGCGAATGGGTTGTTTTAACCCAGCGAATGGGTTGTTTTAACCCAGCGATTGGGTTGGTTTAACCCAGCGATTGTGTTGTTTTAACCCAGTGAATGGGTTGTTTTAACCCAGCAAATGGGATGTTTTAACCCAGCGAATGGGATGTTTAAACCCAGCGATTGGGTTGTTTTAACCCAGCAAATGGGATGTTTTAACCCAGCGATTGGGTTGGTTTAACCCAGCGATTGAGTTGTTTTAACCCAGCGAATGGGTTGTTTTAACCCAGCGATTGGGTTGGTTTAACCCAGCGATTGAGTTGTTTTAACCCAGTGAATGGGTTGTTTTAATCCAGCGAGTGGGATGTTTTAACCCAGCGATTGTGTTGTTTTAACCCAGCGAATGGGTTATTTTAACCCAGCGAATGGGATGTTTTAACCCAGCGATTGGGTTGTTTTAACAAAGCAAATGTGTTTTTTTAACCCAGCGATTGTGTTGTTTTAATCCAGCGAATGGGATGTTTTAACCCAGCGATTGGGATGTTTTAACCCAGCGATTGGGTTGTTTTAACAAAGCAAATGTGTTTTTTTAACCCAGCGATTGTGTTGTTTTTTTTAACTCAGCGATTGTGTTGTTTTAACCCAGTGAATGGGTTGTTTTAACCCAGCAAATGGGATGTTTTAACCCAACGAATGGGATGTTTTAACCCAGCGATTGGGTTGTTTTAACCCAGCGATTGGGTTGTTTTAACCCAGCGAATGGGATGTTTTAACCCAGCGATTGGGTTGTTTTAACCCGGCGATTGGGTTGTTTTAACCCAGCGATTGGGTTGTTTTAACCTGGCAAATGGGATGTTTTAACCCGGCGATTGGGTTGTTTTAACCCAGCGAATGGGATGTTTTAACCCAGCGAAATGGGTTGTTTTAACCCAGCAAATGGGATGTTTTAACCCAGCGAATGGGATGTTTTAACCCAGCGATTGGGTTGTTTTAACAAAGCAAATGTGTTTTTTTAACCCAGCGATTGTGTTGTTTTAACCCAGCGAATGGGTTGTTTTAATCCAGCGAATGGGATGTTTTAACCCAGCGATTGGGTTGTTTTAACCCAGCGAATGGGATGTTTTAACCCAGCGATTGGGTTGTTTTAACCCAGCGAATGGGTTGTTTTAACCCAGCAAATGGGATGTTTTAACCCAGCGATTGGGTTGTTTTAACCCAGCGAATGGGATGTTTTAACCCAGCGATTGGGTTGTTTTAACCCAGCGAATGGGATGTTTTAACCCAGCGAAATGGGTTGTTTTAACCCAGCAAATGGGATGTTTTAACCCAGCAAATGGGATGTTTTAACCCAGCGATTGGGTTGTTTTAACCCAGCGAATGGGTTGTTTTAATCCAGCGAATGGGATGTTTTAACCCAGCGAATGGGTTGTTTTAACCCAGCGATTGGGTTGTTTTAACCCAGCGAATGGGATGTTTTATCCCAGCGATTGGGTTGTTTTAACCCAGCGAATGGGTTGTTTTAACCCAGCGAATGGGTTGTTTTATCCCAGCGAATGGGTTGTTTTAACCCAGCGAATGGGTTGTTTTATCCCAGCGAATGGGTTTTTTTAACCCAGCGAATGGGTTGTTTTAATCCAGCGAGTGGGATGTTTTAACCCAGCGATTGTGTTGTTTTAACCCAGCGAATGGGATGTTTTAACAAAGCAAATGTGTTTTTTTAACCCAGCGATTGTGTTGTTTTAACCCAGCGAATGGGTTGTTTTAATCCAGCGAATGGGTTGTTTTATCCCAGCGAATGGGTTGTTTTAACCCAGCGAATGGGTTGTTTTATCCCAGCGAATGGGTTGTTTTAACCCAGCGAATGGGTTGTTTTAATCCAGCGAATGGGTTGTTTTATCCCAGCGAATGGGTTGTTTTAACCCAGCGAATGGGTTGTTTTAATCCAGCGAATGGGTTGTTTTATCCCAGCGAATGGGTTGTTTTAACCCAGCGAATGGGTTGTTTTATCCCAGCGAATGGGTTGTTTTATCCCAGCGAATGGGTTGTTTTAACCCAGCGAATGGGTTGTTTTAATCCAGCGAATGGGTTGTTTTATCCCAGCGAATGGGTTGTTTTAATCCAGCGAATGGGTTGTTTTATCCCAGCGAATGGGTTGTTTTAATCCAGCGAATGGGTTGTTTTATCCCAGCGAATGGGTTGTTTTAACCCAGCGAATGGGTTGTTTTAATCCAGCGAATGGGTTGTTTTATCCCAGCGAATGGGTTGTTTTAACCCAGCGAATGGGTTGTTTTAATCCAGCGAATGGGTTGTTTTATCCCAGCGAATGGGTTGTTTTAATCCAGCGAATGGGTTGTTTTAACCCAGCGAATGGGTTGTTTTATCCCAGCGAATGGGTTGTTTTATCCCAGCGAATGGGTTGTTTTAACCCAGCGAATGGGTTGTTTTAATCCAGCGAATGGGTTGTTTTATCCCAGCGAATGGGTTGTTTTAATCCAGCGAATGGGTTGTTTTATCCCAGCGAATGGGTTGTTTTAATCCAGCGAATGGGTTGTTTTATCCCAGCGAATGGGTTGTTTTAACCCAGCGAATGGGTTGTTTTAATCCAGCGAATGGGTTGTTTTATCCCAGCGAATGGGTTGTTTTAATCCAGCGAATGGGTTGTTTTATCCCAGCGAATGGGTTGTTTTAATCCAGCGAATGGGTTGTTTTAACCCAGCGATTGGGTTGTGTCAGATAACACTTAAGCAAAACATGGTCAGATGTGTCAATTTTACTGGTAGTCACTGTATGAAGAATTTTTGGGTTTAATATGTCACAGTTTACTTTATTTTGCTATCCTCACTTACATAAATTAACTATAGTGTCCTGCACCCACTAGTAAAAATATATCAAAAATATAAAAAAATGTCTGAATAATTTTTGGTTTGACTGTATAACACTCACGTGGCCTGCTTGACACCCCTGTCTTATAACCAACTTCACTTTCTCCAAATGTTTTGTGGATCTGCTGTCGTTCATCAGCAGCCGACAGCGTGAAAGTTTCAAGCAACTTCACTGTTACACTGGAAACTTTCTGAATGTTTCATGAGCAAAAAGTGCACTTCCACTGAAAACTAAAGCAGAACAATTAGAAGTGCGGTGAGAGCGATCCCGGACGGCCTGTCAAGCACATCTCACACGGAAGCGTTTCTCCGGGGTTAAAATCCCGAGGAAGAGGTGTGAGGAGCTCAGGGAATCTCTCAGCGCTGGCAGCGTTTGTCACTCCGGTCCTGCGGTCCCGGCGCGCGCAGCAGGGTTTCTAACCATTAAACACCCTCTCGCACTGTCACAACCAGCCGTCAACACACGCTCAATCACGCCGGATCACGAGCGATGGCCGCTGTGCTCAAAAATAGACTCCTAATTTCACACAAGTGCTTTCACACTTACACCTGTTTAAGGCCGTAAAAGCATGAAGCAGGTCAGTTTAGTGCTGAGCAACGTGTTTTTCTTCCTCAGTATTTTTTGTTTGTTTTCCAGTCCAATTACCTGAGAAGCAAACTGATGCAAGTCTTGTTTTCCTGAAAAATGTGCCAAAACAAAATACCCTAATTGCTATTTTAAAGGTTCCTACTTTTGTTTTAGGTCTCATACAATAGATTTCCATTCATCCAAAGTCAAAAAACATTTTAATTTTCTCATAATATCCACTGCAGCATCAGCTCAGTGTCTGAAACGCTTCGTTCAAAGATTCAGTCTCTCTAAACCCCGCCTTTCTGAGAGCTGCTCTGCTTTGATTGGTCAGAAATCAAACGCTCAATATCATATCTGAATCTCAGCTCTTGATTCACGGTGATACGAACAGGCGTCGGTTTTACCGTATCAATCTCATCAAAGTGGATTTGCTTTGGGAGGAGAAAACAGAGTCTTCTCGACATGATCAACACGAACCAAACTCTTCCAGTCTCAGATACAACTACAGTGATTGAGGGCGGGGCAAAGAGATGCTGTTCAACCAATGAAGACCAGAGACGGACATTATGCAAATTAGGTATAGGTTCAGCAGGAAGAGAGACTGGAATTACCGACGACTCGTTTCAGGCAGTTCAGAATCAATTCTTTCTTTTAGGAGACAAAAACTGCACTTTGATCTTTGAAACTGAATCTTTTACAACTTTATTACGCACTACATGAAAGGTCCTATCCCAAAAAGATGCTTTAAGTGACTTTTCTTCTCCAGTAAATGTCTCTTGATTTAAGAATGTTTAGATTTTTGTGCTGGAAAGCAAGACAGAAACACTGAGGAAGAAAATCTTGTTTTGCAGTGTGAACGCATGAAATATCTGTGCAATTTCCCCAGGATGCCGAACTCATGTGTTCCTCGCAAAGAGAGAAACAAGGGGGATATAAAAACAAGGTGCATATAAAAGTGAATAGTGTGCATTAGTCACAGGGGGTGTAATAAGAGCGCCGTCTCTCTATACGTGCAGCAATAACACAGCCGCGCACATAAAGCCCCGCGGTTATTACTTCCTGTGGGGCCGTTAGCACATGCCAATTTAAGGGCTCTAGATTAGCACGTTATACAAGAGCAGAGAAACAACAGCAAACGCTGTCAGGAGACGTCAGCTAAACTACAGTCGCACCGTCACTGGAGATTTACCACAGAAATTTCAGCGGCTATTATGAGCGATCAGATCAGATCCTTCTGTTTCTGTCAATGTGCAAAAGTGTGGCTGATGCTACAGCTCTGAGGTGGAATATTTATCTCATGTATTCACTTTTCCACACTAAAGCAATAAACACCATGCAGTTATCACACACACATATACATATAAAAACATTAAAAAATATTGATTTTAAAAGGTTTATTATAAAAACATATTTTTTCCCCCCCAAAATGCAATAAATCCATGACACATTTTTTTTTTTCAAAATGCAATTAATTCATCAATATAAAAGTTATTTTACATATTGAAAATATACAACAAAGTTGATTCACATATATGACAGCCTCTGAACTTTGTCAATACTAATCTTATATACAAAAACACATCCAGTCGTCGCTCCCAAAATGATTTCAACGAGTCATCTTCTTAATGTTATAAATGAATTATGTCTCTGTTTGTCATTACTGATTAAAGAGTATCTGGCGCCGCCGCACAGTTAAAATAAACATTTGCCGAGTACACTGGTATTAAAAACAGCTTTTTAAAAACTGTCCATGATTCAGTTTTGTGGACCGTGACAGAAGTTTGATGCTGTCGTGGAACAAGCAACAGCCGCATTTTTCCTCCTCCGACTCGAGTGCCTCATCTTCTGAATCTCCTCACGTAATGATTAGATTTCCATGACTCGCGTTTCTTCCCCACCGCAGAAACCACCACAGGTTCATCAATGCCGTCAAAATGATTCATTTTTCTGTTTTTGTTGATCACCAAGTACAAAGTAGATAAGGAAAACTAGGATGCCGGGTGTATTCAGAGCACCGCCATTACTGTTTACAGAGCATGGAATGGTGCGCTGTGATTGGTGGAGCGGATATATCACATTCTGCAGAGAAGGGAGACTGGCGTTTGTCGCGTTTTGGAAAGAAAGAGAGAAAACATGACAAAATAACACCACGGATATCGCATTTTGTGCAAAATTAATATATTACTTTTCAATACTGACCAGACACAATACTGATTTTGGTGGAAACTTAAAAAAAAAAAAAAAGGTGTTTATCGCATCAAAGTCCCTTTAAGACAAGTCATTTCACTCGGCGGCCATCTTTGAAACGCCTCTCGGGCATCCTGGGCATCATGCCCTATCTCTTTGAATGGGGAAACATCAAATTCTCCAAAACTGTTCGCCAACCTTACGATTAAATTTCATATTTGAAATCACCAATGAAATCTAACAACAACCGGCTCATAAATTTAGTTTCTAAACGCTCGAATCATGACAAAAAAAAACTGTATTTTTCAGGCTGGATCAAGCTAATGCACATGCGCAGACCTAAATGCGTCTGATTGTTTCTATAGAAACCGGTGATTCTAACGGCCGCTGAAGTGACGCGAAGACTTTACCAGTCGGTGATTGGCTCTTATTTAGAAGGCGGGACTTATTCCGCCATATTGCGCGTTACACTTTCTCCCATTCAAAACAATACGAGTGACACGTCTTTTGTTATTCTATAGTCTTTGATCTGATATATATCAAATATATATCATATATATACACACACACACACACACAACAGTTCTTTCTGGTTCTCAAATCTGATTGGCCGTGCAATATTGCCCCGGTATCAGCACTAGTACCGTTTCACCATTTGTATCGGCAAATCGTTGTTGTTATGTCACAAAATGTAGTTTAAAGAGTTTTTTAGGCAAGAATGTAGTTATTTAGACCTCAAATATGTGACTTGTATATAAACACACTGCCAATTTTACAATTTGTTTAGCAGCTTTCACAGATGCGAGCTCCAGGCTGTCGGCAGCCGTTCAGTGCTCGAGTACCCACTGAGAACAGCTTCATCTCGGACAGTTCTTTGGGAATTTGCTGCTGGCTCGTATGTAGATAGTGGTTAAACATGAGATATAATTCATTTGGGGTATATCAAACAGGCAATCTTTGGTCTTATTAATCTATTACTTGTTGTAGAGCAAAACGATTTGGGTTAAGGTGAAAAATACGTTTCTGTGTTTTCTTTATATTTAGGCTATATTTAAGAGTGTGTTCACACTTGTCATGTTTGGTTTGATTAAAATGAACCCTGGTGCGATTGCTCTGTTAGTGCGGTTCATTTGAAACGTGTGAGCACTGCCATCCCAACCCTGATGTGCACCAAACAAGCGGACCGAGACCGCTGAAAAAATGGGTCTCGGTCTGCTTCCAAACGAACTCTGGTGCAGTTTGAATGATATATGAACGCAACACGGACCAAAGACATGTAAACAAACCAAAAACAGGAAGATGAGACCCTAAAAACGACAGATGCATGAAACGACTCATGCATATTGGTTTTTCTCATCATAGTTGCGAGCAGATCATTTGTGTAATGGAGGGATTCCTGCAGCTGTTTTAACTCTTCACGAGTTCCCAGCTGGCCAAAATACCATCATACACGGGCTACGCACACACAACGAGCACATTTATCTCAGCAAACAACATTGTTTTGGATGTTCGGTAAGTTCCGTCTCAAAATAGGCAATACGTCATAAAATCCAACCAATCAGGTTGTGAATGTATCCCTATGTCATTAGGTTCGGTATCTTTTGGTTCTGTGATAAAATTGGCAATCTGAACGCCAATCGGACCAGGACTAAATGTTTTTGTTTTGTTTTTTGTTTTTTGGTCCAGACCAAACGAACCGCACATACCCTAACTTAAATCCTGTAACTAGAGCGCTACTTTCATACATTTGACTGAATTGTTTGCTTGTGTTTATGTCTTTTATAATGGCTATTGTTGTTAATTTAAATACTGTTGTTCATTAAATATTATTTTATATAAATAATATGCCATATTTGGTATTGAGAAAGGGTCTGTCAATAGTATCAGTGAAAGTATTACACCATTAGATGGCGGCAAAGACTGTCTCCTATTAAGTGAGTCAGAACTAGGATTTTTTTTTTCCATGCTTTAATGGAAATCCCCTTAACTTTTAAAAGGACAAAGACAGATCGCTTTCCTCAGTGGACATTCAAACAGATTTTTCATAATGGATATAATATTATGGACATCAACCTGGAGAATTAATGCAATCAGATGCAGGTAATACACTCATTTAGTCAATCTCTCTCTCGTAATACCATAATAATCTACATAATACAATAAGCTTCAATGAAGCGACTCAACGTTTCTTCATTACTAGTTCTAAAGTGACGTTTCAGAATTAGTAACAGAGGCTTGGGGTCAATTGTTAACCCTCTGGAGTCTGAGGCTGATTTTGGGCCCTGGAGAAGTTTTGACATGCCCTGACATTTGTGCTTTTATCAGTTGGTTATAAACATATTAATGACAAAAGTGTCATTACACTGTATTCAGCACAAACTAGGCTACAATAATATGTGAGGAACATGTATGTACATGTTTGTGTTTTTAAAGGAATAATGTTTATGCGTGGTTATTGAAAAAACAAAAAAAAAAAGTAACTGAAACAATACCTCAAAATGCATACTAAATGTTTTTTCACAAGACTTTTGAGAATTGTATATTTTAGTGTAGAGTTTTTGCTTCAAAATGATGTGGAAATGATCCTCCCTACTCTGACACATAAAACATTGTATTGATTTTAAATTTCTAAGACACTTTTTGTTTAGGTAGGCCATATGCGAAGAGGTGTGACTCTTCATGAATAATGAAGTGATTTACACCTGGGGAGATTAAGACCCTGCCCCTAATGAGCCGCATAATGAGCCATTCAGTCAGGAATGTGACTGAGTCAAATAAGAAAATGCAAAGACAAGACATATCATTGTTTTTTTTCTTTTTTATTTAAAATAAAGTTAACAATATAATCCACATATAAACTAGGGTCAAAGGCACATTTTTGTGTACAGGCAAATAAAGGTAAGGTTTATAAAAAAAAGCCCACTTTTACACCCTATACATAACCTGCTTGATCACATATAGATAATCTTTGCAGCCCAATGGTCAGTGAGAGGTGGTGAACAGAGAATCTGAACAGTCACACATCTGTGTGCCATTTTTGAAAACAGTTCAACTGAAGACACAAGTAAATGTCACATGCCTGGCATTTCCAAGGTGTGTCTTGCCTTTTACCAAGCTGTACTTTGCAAAGCATGCAGTTCCGACGACCAGCGGTGGCATTGTTCCTTGCATCTGATGTCAGCTCTGCTCCTGGAACCGGTACATGGTCACTTTTGGTCTGTTTTGGAGCTGCTTTCTGTGACGACACACCACAGAGCTCTGCAAATATATTATCATCAAATATGAATCTTATGAATATTATCATCAAATATTATCATCAAATATGATGATTTGCTACTTATGAAACATTTCTGAACAATTGTAAACAATAAATGTTTCTTGAGCTGCAAATCATCATATTAGAATGATTTCTGAAGGATCATGCGACACTGAAGACTGGAGTAATGATGCTGGACATCACAAGAATAAACGACTTTGTGAAATATATTCAAATAGAAAACAGTTATTTTAAATTGTAATAATATTTCACAATATTACTGTTTTTACTGTATTTTTAATTGAATAAATGCAGCCTTGGTGAGCAGACGAAACTTATTTTAAAAACATGAAAAATCTTACAGATTTCAATATAGGCCTACCATATAGTGGGTAAAAGTGTACTTACTCTTTCTCATTTCCGCCTGTGTTGCTGCGTGCCCTCCTAGTGGGAATTGCAGGTGAATGTGAGAGTGATGGATCCACATTCCTAAAAAAAAATTGTCAAAAAAAAACTGTTATTATTAGCATATAAGATAATACTCTCATACCATTAGCTATGCATAACTGACAGGAAAGTAACAGGTATACAAGCATGCTGTATATGTCTGTCAATTGGCCATTACTGGACAAAGTGTGCGAATGTGTAAACGTTTACAGTCTGCTATATCAGTTTGCACATTCACGCCTATCATATACGGTACTTAGATACGCTATATATATATTTATAGATAGATGTAAATATAAGGCAAATATAGATGTACGCTTATATATAAAAAAAAACACGTCAAATAATTTAAGTATATCAACAGAAAAGCATTCTATTTATAAGCATTTTTATGAGATAAAGTTATATATATATATATATATATATATATATATATATATATATATATATATATATATATATATATATATATATATATAGATAGATAGATAGATAGATAGATGTAAATATAAGGCAAATATAGATGTACGCTTATATAAATAATTTAAGTAGGCCCTATATCAACAGAAAAGCATTCTATTTATAAGCGTTTTTATGAGATAACGTTATATATATAGTTATATAGATAGATGTAAATAAAAGGCAAATATATATGTACACTTATATAGAAAAAAAACACGTCAAATAATTTAAGTAAAACTAAATCACTTACTCATCAGAAACTGTATCTTCAGCTGGATCAAGTCGCTCTTCAAAATGCAGACGTTCATCGTCAGAGTCGTGTTCTTCTTCCGAGGAAAGAGTGAACTTCCTCACTGTCCAGGACCATCTGAAGAGCCTGCTCACCTGTGTAGTGTGCCATCTTCCAAACGCGAAGGAAAGCGAATGAATCTGATGAAACTTGATGCTTTTTAAGACGCTGTTAGGGGCGTTTACAGTTCGCATAGATCGCCTCAGCGCATTATCTTATGAATAGAGCGCTCTGCGCGTGGGCGGGCACACATTAAAGATAATTAGGTCAGACAGGAGAAACAGTACCTCTCTTTACTTTTATACTGATTACATAAAGGGAGAATAGTTGTTTTAGAATTTATTTGTTTTGTTTAAAAGTAGACACTTAAAGCTTTCCAAAGACATATCTCTCATGTCCATGTAGCATGTATAAGCCATCTATTTTAGTTACTTTTAGTGACGTTTTAGAACGATGTTTGCAGAGACGGAGACGGCAGGACAGCACACCCTGTATATTTTATTTATTTTTAAAAAGCACAAAGTTTTATTTTGATTGTGAGTGTACACAAAAAAAAGAAGACATTCTATAGTTTCAATTGATATATTACTTATGTCTCTATGACAAAAAATGACGGAGTATTTTAAGTCTGTTTTGCTGCAATGTGAAAAAAAAACTGCAAAACGCGCCGGCGCGTTTTTAGACCTCAGAGTGTTAACCCTCTGGAGTCTGAGGCTGATTTGGGGCCTGGAGAAGTTTTGACATGCCCTGACATTTGTGCTTTTTTCAGTTGTTCATAAACATATTAATGGAAAAAGTGTCATTACACTGTATTCAGCACAAACTAGGCTACCATAATATGTGAGGAACATGTATGTACATGTTTGTGTTTTTGAAGGAATAACGTTTATGCATGGTTATTGAAAAAACTTAAGTCACTAAAATAATGCCAAAAAAGTATATTAAATCTGTGTTCACAAGATTTCTGGGTATTGGAGGTTGTAGACTAGAGTTTTTGCTTCAAAATGATGTAAAAATTATGCTGCCTTCATTTATAACAATATATTGATTTAGTTTTTGTAAGACACTTTTTGTCAAGAAACACAGTATGCGTGAAGGCGTGAATCATCATGAATAATGGGTGATTCTCACCTGAGAAGACAAAAGAATCACATAATAATGACCTGAAATGACTTGCATAATAATGAGCTCTTTCTGTCAGGTAGGCTGTGAAAAAAACCCTCTGTGATCATGTCTCAAGCTCATCATGGTGTATATCAAACATACAGAAAAAACAGCAATACTGTGAAATATTATTAAAATTTAAAATAATGGTATTCTATTATATACTTTAAAATATAATGCATTTCTGTGATGCAAAGTGTCTGAACAATTATGTTACCTCTATGGCATTTCATATAGGCTTTTAGCTTAAAAGCATGCACATTTGGAGAAATATTGATGGATTCTCATATGTTTATGTCAATTTTCTATACAGAGGAGTAATATTTATTCTATATTTATTGTCATCACTGTGAGCGCTGGATACTGTGTTTTCAATTCATACTTGCAGCCGGAGGGCGCTCTGTGCACCTTTAGTCCACAAATTCATCTAAAGAAGAACAGGAACCAGGAACTAACAGCATGTCTTCCAGAGATCGCTAACTATGGCTTTAACATGCACATAAACACTTTTGAAGACAATAAATACACGATTGAGATGATGAATGCATGTATTGACAGAATTTGCCTCTGAATAGCGCTGACTCCATGGGCGTGGCCGCATTAGCGGATAATGAGCTGAATCACGGGCGCCTGACATGGCTCTCTTTTCATACAGATTACATAAAAAGAGAATGTTTGTTTTTCGATTTGACTTACATGATTGAAAACCTGACATTTCAATGTTTCTTTAGACATAAGTCTAATTTTTTTGTGATTAGTATTCACTAAGTTACTGTTCATTTTCTGAGAACTATCAGATTGGAGTTCGTTCAGACGGAGACGAGAGATCACGCATCATGTTAGTTTTCTTTATTTTACAAAAAGCACAACATTTTGTTTTTACAAAAATGTTTTTGTACACAAATAAAAGAAGACATTCTATAGTTTCAATTGATAAAAAATGACAGAGTATTTTAAGTCTGTTTTGCTGCAGTGTGAAAAAATTCTGCAAAACGCGCCAGCACGTTAACGGACTCCAGAGAGTTAAACTGTCAACTTGAGATTTGAATCCAAGTAGTTCCTCACAAAAGAGTGTTTTTAAAGACACTCCGTTGTTATTTCTTATTTATTTACACACTTGTGTCATCTAACTGTTGTATAAATGCAATATCACACTCGCAGCCGTGCGATATGGCTGTATATCAGCACTCTATGATTACAAAACGGCCATTTCGCAAGGCTACTCGTACTCTGTTTTATAATATATTTGATTAGGTTTGTTGAAATGTTTTTTACTGGTTGATCAGTGATGCATCTCTTCATTCAGACTTGTGTTATCAAAAGACAAACCCCTCATTCAAACGCACTAAAATATTCAACAGTATCTGAAAAGCTGGACTCAATGACAACACAATGATGACAATAACAAGCTAAAGCAGGCGCTGTGGGATCTGCAGGATTACAGACTTTAATGCAAGGTTGAAGCATCCGATCGGACATAGCAGAACACACACGGATACAGACGGACACGCGTGACGTGATTCTCCGGATCTCACCGGTCCTGTTACGTTGATTTGCTGCTGAAACGGAGAGATTTTACGAGCGTCTGCCTCCCTGAGAACACATGTTCAATACCACATGAAATCTCCTCCTTTACTTTTATTCGTCCTTCAGGACGCCGGTGAAAAGTTATGAATTTTCAATGTCGTAAAAGAAATATTGCACAATCATTTTTATGGCTGTTGGGGTCAGAGCTGAGATGAGGACATAATGAATCTCCAAAGTCCATTTGGGTTTTAAATAGTGAAAACCAATAACGATGGTGTGGACGTGATTCGTGAATGCAGCGACTCTCTGGAGAAACACAGATATTACAGCAAAACACACTGCAAAAATAATTTACTTACTTAGTGTTTCTGTCTTGTTTTCCAGCACAAATATCTAAACATTCTTAAATCAAGATACATTTACTAAGTCTTGTTTTCACATCAAAATGAAGTGAGTTTGTGCTTAAAACAAGAACAAATATCTGCCAATGAAGTCAGAAAAATAAACAGGTTTTCCCTTTGAATTAAGATTCATTTCTGACTCCACTTGCAGATTTTTTTCTCTTGGTTTTAAGCAAAAGGTTTCGATACATTTCTCAGTAAACAAGACTTAATATCTTCAGTCATTTTGCACAGTCACTTTAGATGAATAAAGCAGTCTGCAGGTGACTGAATGCAGGTGTTTATAAGGTCCAGCTTCAGACACTCGTTAGCGTTTCTATGATTGAATATATTGACTTAGGATTATATAGAGTTTATCATCTGAACGGGGGAAACTAATGCCAGTAAAACCAGCTCACGCTTCAGAGATGAGCTGATGAAACACGTCTGCCGCAGTTACAGGACGTTCAATCTGAAATCTCAATCATTAAACTCTTTTACTTACAGACTCACTTCATATTGATTCTCATTGTAATGGTGTGGAGCTGGGGAAATCAAGAGCCGTGAGCGAGACTGAGTTCAATTACAGAAATACTCTCACAAAACACTGATGGAGTGAGTTCATATAAAACCGTTCAAAGTTTGGGCTCGGTAGGATTTTGTCTCTTCTGCTCACCAAGGCTACATTTATTTGATCAAAAATACAGTAAAAAATCTGAAATATTATTACAATGTAAAACAGCTGCTTTCTATGTGAATATATAGTAAAGTGTAATTTATATCCTGTGATAAAAGCTGAATTTTCAGCATCATTACTCCAGTCTTCAGTGTCACATGATCCTTCAGAAATCATATCTTCAGTCATTTCTCTTTTCCAGTAAATGTATCTTGATTTAAGAATGTTTAGATATTTGTGCTGGAAAACAAGACAGAAACACTGAGGAAGAAATCGTCACACGGATCTGATGTGATCAACAGATGGCAAACATGCGGTTCAGAACATCATCTGTTTCCTGGACAAACACAAACACTAGAGTAAATAAACCAGCTTCACAGATGAGCAGAGGAGGACGGGTGAACAGACCTTATCAGAAAAAGTGAGTCACTTCATTTACTCATCCTCAAGTTTTTCCAAACCTGTATAAATTTCTTTGTTCTGCTGTACACAAAGGAAGATATTTGGAAGAATGTTAGTAACCAAACAGATCTCGCCCCCTATTGACTACCATAGTAGGAAAAAAAATCCAATGGCTGTCAATGAGATCTGGTTGGTTACTCGAATCAGATTGCAAAGTTTAGAGTAAAATTGCACGATTTATCGCAATTTTATCGCACACGATTGGGCAAAAGCTGCGATTATTTCATGCGCAGCTTGTCAGAGCTGTACAGCTCTGTGATAAGTAGTAAATGTTTCTTTATCTGAAAGCCAGAGGGCGCTCTTGTGCAGAAACTGCAAATATGCCCTGCTGCCGAAGTAGAACACGAGTCGTTCCAGGAAATCCCATATTATCACTGTAGCTGAAGATTGAAACGTTTTGATTGATTAAACATGACTAATAAACACACGACTGCCTTATTCTGTGTAAGAAGCCACTTCATCTCACAGAAGGACGCTCAATCCTGCCTTTCCTTTGAGGCTAAAAAGAGGCTTGTTGCTGCCACTTTTATGTCTGTACTGGACTATGGTGATGTTATATATATGCATGCATCTTCTCAGTGTTTACATGCTTTAGACACTGTATATCATGGTGCACTAAGGTTCATAACAAATCTTAAATCTCTCACTCATCATTGTGTGTTGTATGCTCGGGTTGGATGGTCTGCTTTGTCCATCCGTAGACTAAAACACTGGCATATTTTTATTTATAAATCTATTCTGGGTTTACTTCCTTCATATCTTCATATGTACATCAGTAAAAAACATGTTGGTAGTTATAGCATTCGGTCCCAGGAATTCTTCTTTCTGTCTGTTCCAGTGGTACGAACTGAATTAGGGAAGAAGGCATTTAAATTTGCTTCTCCCTCTGCTTGGAACAACTTGCAATTGACATTGAAACTTAAGGAGTTGGTTTCACTGGATATTTTTAAAGTGATGTTAAATGATTTGGAGACAGAAACAACGGTTTGTAGATGTTTTGATTAGTTATGTATGTGTTTAAATATGTATGTATGGATGTTATTTGTTAAACCCACGCGAAATGTGTTGTCACTCTTGGCCAGGACGCTCTTGTAAAAGAGATTCTTAATCTGAATGTGCTTCCTTTCCTGGTAAAATAAAGGTTATAATAACTGTTATTATGAAATGAGTTTGGAGTAAAAACATTTTAAATGTTGTCTTTTGTTGGACAAGATGTTAATAAATGCTTCTCATGACTGGAAAGATGTTTGACACGTGTTGCTTTTTCCAACACATTATAAGCGATTCAAACTCGGTGTTTTCAGATGGATTAGCATTTGGAGCCACAGTTCATTTATAAGGCATGCATAAAAAAATATCATAATCATAATCGCACTAAGCCAAATCGTTTAAGTGCGATTTCAATGTTTGTTTTCTAATTGTCCAATTAATCGTGCAGCCCTAATATAGAACTTTATGAGTCTGAATTCAGAGTGTATGTGCAAAAATCATTGCATGTAAAAATAACAGGTTTATACATGGCCACAAATGGAATTTAAGATTAATATTTCATATTTCATTCAAGTTCTCATATCTTCTGTTAATGAGGTGACAAGTGAATAACCACAATAGATGAACAGACAGATGAACCACTAAATGACACTCTTTCGACTACGACTGAAGGAGGATTTGAAGGAAAATCATTCGAGTGCATTTGCGGTCATCAATAAACACACTCACTCCATTACTTAGAAAATGTCACTTCGTGTTTTGTGTGAGCGGTGTTTTTATGTCCATTAACTTTCCTGTTTTCTCCTCACGCTGTTCTTTTCATCTGTTTGTTTCTGCGGTTGATTTTCAGTTTGGTGTGAGAACAGTGAATCAAAGGCCGAGTCTTTTAGCATTGTTATCTTAAACGTAGCAATGCCACTGCTACGCGCTTGATCTCCTCCTGAACGCCACGGCTTACAAAAGAACAAAAACACACAGATGCATTTGAATAAAAACACATGGAGAGAAATCTACTGGTTCTGCATCACGCGGACGCAGAATTAGACATTAAATGAAGACGTGAAACTGTATATCAAACACTAGTAGACAAACATGGTATTATTATAATGACCATGAACTGCATAGACCCAAAAATATACACAATTATTACATGCATTCGGTAGATACTTTTATGCAAAGTGATAAATTATGCACAGGTAAATTTATTAACATTTTATTCAACATTATAATCAATAATAAATATTTATTAACAATTTGTATATAATTAATAATAATAATAATAAAAAAATGCAACTTGCCAAAGTATAGTTAAGATAGATCAATAGACTTATGAAATATATAAAGCAAGAAGAAAGCTGTTGATGTCAAAGGTCGTGTCAATCAAACTCAAATTCATCTGTCATGTAGTAGAAACTCATCAAATCAACATAAACAGGTTTTGTGGTGCCCTCATACTCAAAAACCATCAACTAAACTGCATTTGTAAAATGTTTTTGAGGTGAATTAGTGGCTGTCATGATAAACAAGCTCAAACTATAAACACAAATAACACTTAAAGCATTTACAGCATTATGAACTTCTCTGTTCAGTTTTCCATGTTAATGATTGGGTCTGTTCAGTTCATGTTGATAATAATATCTTCAATGGTTGATTTTGAGGACATTTGTATGCATTCTGTACAGTAAACAATGTCTGATGTAGAATCAGAGTTGTGAAGATTACGTCTCCACCGGCGTCGGGCGTTTCTCAGCGGGTCACGCTCTGAATATATGACTGAATATAAGCTGAATGAAAATGTTACAAACATCAGACGATGACAGAATGAGACGCCACAGACCAGCATGCCGCAGGAGGAACTAACGCCACGAACTCAACTATATTTCACCTCATAATGGTTCAGCAAAAAGAGACAATTTTGGAGAAAACTGGACAAAGCATTGACCTGCAATGCAACAAATGGCTGCAAACAAATCGTCTTGAGCCAAGGAATCAGAGGGGAAAAAAATTGTTTCCCTTATGGTTCAAAAGTGCAACTTTGGACAGTTGGTGGCGCTAGAGGGAACGAGTTAGAGACTTCAAATTTGCTGTAGTTAATGTTGGGACTGTCCTCTATCGGTGTGGCAAATTTGATAATTTTACCACAATCGGTTCTATGGGCAGCCGTAGACTCAAAAGCGGGAGAAGAAGAAGAAGAAGAAGAAGAAGAAGAAGAAGAAGAAGAAGAGAAGAAGAAGAAGAAGAAGAAGAAGAAGAAGAAGAAGAAGAAGAAGAAGAAGAAGAAGAAGAAGAAGAAGAAGAAGAAGGAAGAAGAAGAAGAAGAAGAAGAAGAAGAAGAAGAAGAAGAAGAAGAAGAAGAAGAAGAAGAAGAAGAAGAAGAAGAAGAAGAAGAAGAAGAAGAAGAAGAAGAAGAAGAATGCACTTTAAAAAATAAACTCAATGTACACATGCTGGGTTAAAAATAGACAAACCCAGTGATTGTTTTTTTTGTTTTTTTGACCCAGCAGTTGGGTTAAATGTTTGCCCAACGTGCTGGGCAGTTTTATTTAACTCAACTATTGTTTAAAAATGACTATATGTCTGGCTTAAAATGAACCCAAAATAGGTTGGAAATTAAAAATCAGACACATAATTACTAGAGGCAACAATAATAATCAAAAGGTGAACATTTATTAATAAGAAATTTACTAAATGTTTATTGTTTAATTATTATTCAATGAACTTATTAATAAATGTTCATTTATTAATTCATTTATTAAACATATTAATGAATGTTAATTTCCATTATACTTTGGGTTCATTTAAAGCAAGAAATTTTTAAACAATAGTTGAGTTAAATAAAACTACCCAGCAGGTTACACAAACAGTTTAACCTAACTGCTGGGTTAAAGCAACACAATCACTGGGTTAAAAAAATCCTTTCACTGGGTTAAAGCAACCCATTCGCTGGGTTAAAACAGCCCATTTGCTGAGTTAAAACAGCCCAATCACTGGGTTAAAACAGCCCAATCGCTGGGTTAAAAAAATCCTTTCACTGGGTTAAAGCAACCCATTCGTTGGGTTAAAACAGCCCATTCGCTGGGTTAAAACAGCCCAATCTCAGGGTTAAAACACCCCTATTACTGGGTTAATAAAATCCTTTCACTGGGTTAAAACAACCCATTCGCTGGGTTAAAACAGCCCAATCGGTGGGTTAAAACACCCTTATCGCTGAGTTAAAACAGCCCAATCTCAGGGTTAAAACACCCCTATTAATGGGTTAATAAAATCCTTTCACTGGGTTAAAACAACCCATTCACTGGGTTAAAACAGCCCATTCGCTGGGTTAAAACAGCCCATTCGCTGGGTTAAAACAGCCCATTCGCTGGGTTAAAACAGCCCAATCGGTGGGTTAAAACAGCCCAATCAGTGGGTTTGTCCATTTTCAACCTAACTTGGGTTGTTTTTAACCCAGGATTGTTTAGAGCGTAGCTTCATTCTGTGTCGCCTGTAACTTCAAATGACACTTTCAAGAACTTATAAAAAGCTTTACGAAATCGATTTCTAAATCTTTCACAATCATCTTCAGAACCCCATGACCCGCTGTCATCTCACAGAGCGGTACACTAATAACCATAAGAATTAATTAAACTAAAGCAGGTGCATGAGTGCAGCGCTGAACACAATCACTAACCAGCAAACATGAACTCAAGATTTAATGGAAGCAGAACTGAAGGGCTTCAAATGTTCTCTGCCGAGTGTTTGTCCATTTACTGAGCATCTGCGCGCCGCACTGCATCACGGCGGAAATTACAAGAGCATTATTGCTGCGCTTCATCTCTCTGAATCTGCTGATTAAAAGCAAACATACAGCAGAAAACAGCAGCAGAAGAACAGAACATCATCAACAAACTACTCAAAACCATTAATAAAAATAATCCACGCTGGAGACAGGGTCAGAAATGAACTTTTCCATCAAGGGGCAATGTTATTTTTTAATTATTATTATTAATATATTATATTTACATTTGTTTTACAATTACCTCATTTAATTATCTGTGTTGTCTTTTATGTAAAACACTTGTATTTAGTCAATTAAGAATCAGAATACTATAGACTGATACCATTAAAATCTGAAGTCATCTTTTTAATATTAATTTAAAAAAATTTAAAATTCATATTTATGTAATACTTATGATCCATTTTATTCCAGTGAATCATTTCCTTTCAGTAAAATCAATGCAATATATTTTTGTTCCAAATTTTGTCCCCTTTTCTTGAATTTGGGGGGCATTTTTGGTTCATTATGGTGGTATTTTTGCCTCAAGCTTCCATTTCCAATTTCCAACCCTGGCTGGAGATATTAAAATGAGAACACCGCCAAGAACACGGGACGCAAAATCACCCTTCTATTATCCAATTGATCAAGAGCCGTGCAGGAAATCCACCAATCATTCCATTAGCAGCAGGACGCGGGAGAACAGGCGTATTTACCGGCCCTCAGAGGAGCGATGGTTTTTGACATCACCCTAAACCGGACCCGCATTAGCCCACGGAGGCCCGCGGTTCCTCCTAAAAGCCCGGATCAGGTGTCCACCATTAATCTTGTTTAAACGCTGGGATATTTCGGCCACATTCCAGGGCATCATTAGTGTTTGGTTTTGATGTTGCGGTCATTCATCACGCATCCGAGGGGTTGTGATTACAGTCACTACGAGTTCTGCTGACGTTAAACAAATGCTGCGCGGAGTTCCGACTGATTCGGCACATTACAACGGCACTTATATGTAATTATCTCAAGTGGGCTGAAATACATTAGTGCCGTATCAGACTTCCTCATGGGAGAATCTCTCAGAACATGCTTTCTGCGCTGTACTGCAATTCATCTATAAATACAGCCTGTGAAAAATACATATGACTGCATAACTGTGCATTATTATTTATAACGCCATGTACTAGGATTTATTTCATGCAACTTATTTTAATGGCGTTCATTGGTAACTATCTTTTTGCATTTACAGTAGTGACCTTTTTTGTACAGTACAGCATATATAAGTATTAATCACACAGATAGTGCTGAATTACACTACTATGATCTACAAGGCAAGATACTATGTTCTGGATTACTGTGTCCATCGGTCTGATTTCAGGCTGTTTTAAGGCTTTAAAGTTTGCTGTGAAGAAGTCCTTCAGTCACTTTAACTCACTGCCAAAGAAGATCTGAAGTGACTTTCAGAGACATCGTTCTGGCCAAAACATGCAGAGATGAAGTGAGGAGGTTCTCAGTGTCCGAGATGACCGCTGGACACTAACATAGTGCCCTAACTAGTGGTCACCTGATCTGTGTTTATTCAAAGTTGATGCTGATACCGATACTTACATTTATGCATCTGGAAGATGCTTTGATCCAAGGATGAAAGCATTTACTTTCTTTCTTTTTTGGAAAAAAAAGTAATACATTTATTCACTAAAGATGCATTAAATTGTAAAAGTAACAGTAAAGACATTTATAATGTTAATAGGGCCCAATGTATTGTGTTAATGTGAAAGAATTTTCCATATTTTACACATTGCATTGTGTTGCGTTCAGGGTTACAGGGAATGTCTGTGAACTTAATGGACGTCCAAACAGACAATGACCAGTACCTTCCATTTTCTACAGATTTTTTCAGTGCATGCATGTAAATATTAGAGATGTCAATCGATTAAAAACAAATTAACGTATTAATCGCACATTTTTTTCTGCGGTTACTCTCCGAATTAATGTAGAAAGAACTTAAAGACAGTATATTTTAAATATTTGTTTAATGGTATCTTTTTATGAATGAAGGTCTGTATCACTGATACTAATGTCTCTATGAAATTGATTTAAAAAAAAAAAAAAAATTACTTATAGACATCTTCACATAAACCAATTATAATAAATGTTGTATTTACCTGTGGTTTTCCCTGTCTAACAGGTAGGAAATACACAGAAATTGAATGTTAAAAAAGTTATCAAACACTTTACAGTCTGCACTGCATAAATTATAAATTAAATATAGATTAATCCTTTTTAAAGCTGCAATTTTCTTTGTTCTTTGATGAACATCAATAACAGACATCACAGCAACTGGTTTATTAGGCTGCTGTCACTTTAAGAGCTGCCGCTGCCGAACTCACAACTCTTTAAGTTCATTTCAGATGTTATTTAACTTATTTAAGACAGCTCTTATGAGGATACTTGACAAAACAGGCATTTTGGCATAATTCTGTGCATTATTGTTCATTCAAGCGTGAAAGAGAACTCGATATTGGCGTGCGCCTTTCTGTGCATTCACAGAGCGTGTTCTCGTTTGTCTTGTGGCGCTTGAATGGTTTAAAAGCATTTGCGTGAATAAGAGTATGAGCATATAATGTAACGCTAGCCAAATTATGAAGGAAAAAATGGATGCTGCGTTAATTGTGTTAAAAAAAATTAATGCATTAAACTGAAAAAAGTTAACACTAATTTTGACAGCACTAGTAAATATGTGTGGGTAATATTTATAATATGCAATATTTATAATTAAAAAAAAAAAATGGCACTATTCATTGGAAAAGGAAGAATTAACCCTGTGAATCAGCCCAATAATCAGACGATGTTATCATAATAATCTTATTATACTCTAGCCAATATCAGCTTAGATTAACATGGCTAATAACTATACTAGTCCATAACTAGTCCTAATCAGCTGATACATCACATACCCTCAATGTTAATTTGAGTTTCTGTTCTAAACAGTCATCAATATGAGCAAAAGTTTCAATTCACAGTTTTTTCCAGAACCTTCACTCTCTCTGTTCTTCCACAAACCTCCACCTCTAAAGTCACTGTGAATGAAATCAAAATGGACAATTCCTATTGTTATGGAATATTGAAGTCACTAGGCCTATTTTAGGAGGGCTTTAGCACCCCTAAATCTCCACCCAGCCCCCCTAAAAAACTGCAATTAAATCCGTAATATGTACACCAATTCGTGATCACCTCAGTCCCCTTTAAAACTCATATGAAACTGGCGGCAGGCTTCGGCTCATCCCTGTATTTTAGTCTGCGTTATTCAGTGTGTTCTTCAGCGTCAAAAACAGACGACAACGTGTGTGCATTTATTGATTTATTGATGCATTTACTATTTTTTCATAAATGCAGTTTATGTAATGACGTGGGAGCAATTCAAGACGGTTTCCCATCCACTGTAAAATTTGAAGAAATTCCTTTAATCTAAATGGCATGAGACTTTGTGACTTTTCCTCTACTTCAGTGCAATAAAATTGCTAAAATTTGATATAATATACATTTTATAATAAATCCAAAAGCAAAACACATTAAAAGGGAGTGGATATGATGGCTAATTAACTAATGAGTGGTCCTTTGCAGCCATCTAAAGGTTATAGAGGCAATTTCATGTCATTTTCATGTTAAAAGTGTTTGTTTTTCACCAAGTGACAGAAATCCTCCACTAAATGGCACATTTCCGTGTTATCACCATGAATGAAAAATAATAAATGTAGATCTTCTTTAAAGTTAATTTTACTGCACAAATGGAGAGTTAAAAATAATAATGTTTAAAACATTAAATGTGTTGAAAAAATATATTACCCACATATTGCCAATCTAGACAATTACAGTAATAATAAAGTTTGTCTATATTCTTCTATTAAAGAATATTAGTAATTTAAAATGATTAGGAATTAATTCAATATTCAGGGATTGACTTGATAGGTAGTGTAGAAATTATTGTATTGTTCATGCCTACCCAAATATACAAAAAAAATATTAAATTATGTTTTTTTAAATCATTCCCTCATTGGGGGCTGAACCCCCTAATATTGAAATTGCAGCGTTTATTCATAAATGATTCATCTATGCACATTCTCATTATTGTTTTAAATCCATGTTCTTCATAATCTTGAATCAGAATATCTTCCGCTCTCTCTTGCAGCATCTCTTCTGTTCTCTGATGATGAGGGCGGGGCAACCTGTCATTCACATGAGATCCACCAATAGCAAAATCAAGCCCCGCCCTACATTTGTTCTTGTTTGCGAAGCCGTTTCAAAAGACAAGCGCGACTTCAATTTCATGCAGGCTTTAAGAACACTTCTGCAAATACTTAAAGTGAACAAAGACACGTACTACACCTTCAATTTAACAAAACACAGCTTTTCTTCACATCTCCTCTGCTCTAGCTTGTGCACTACTCTAGTTTATCCTTGTCATCATGCACGTCCACCGGTCAGACTGTTTATTGCGTCTCGCTGCTTCCCCCGCTGACCGTAAGTGACACAGCTGCATGTAATGACGTCTAATGCTTCTGACTGGTGGTGATTTTCACCGCGGTGGAGGAGATGTGGTCAGTTTTCGGGCACGAGCTCAACACAAACACACTGCGATTCAGCGCTGCACCGCAAGGGTGTCATTTAAGAGCACCGCTGACCCGAAAATCTACTTCTAAAATCTTTTTCCACTTAAAAACACTGAAGCAAATCTTTGTCGTTCGGCTGCTCTCAGAGGTGGGCGATGGGAGGAGAGCGTTTCTGTCTTTACACTAATAAAAACCAAATGTGTTTTCATTACTCCGAGCAAGAACAAGCACAAGAACGGCTCCTTTTGCTCCGTCATGCAGTTACTTACATCTAACGTTACGATCTGGCAGCACATGTAGCTATTGTTTGCCCGGCGTAATCGCTCAGCTTTGTCCTTCAGTCTCAGCAGGCAGTAATTACCCAGAGCGCCCCGTGATTCGGTGTGTGAACACATGCAGCTGTTCTGGCCTTTGTTTCAAGGGATCAGAGGGTTTATCTGCCATCATTACTGCATTATCTGTAGCGCATACTGCTGGAGCTCAAGGATGGGACTGACAATGAGCATTAATGTGCCCTCAATGGACCGTACGGACAGAAACACACTCCAATACACAATGCAGACATGAACAAATGTGCATACAGAGGGGAACAAAAGCCTGAGAGAACCGAAAGTCTGGGATTTAAAACTGTAAGCCTGGAAATATATTAAACATTGTTGGACTTTGGAATAAATAAATAAATAAATAAAGTTAATTATAGTTATTCACTATTGTCCGATTTAATTAATTAATATATAAATATAAAAAAAGTAAACAAATGGATTAAAAATGAGTAATTTAAATAAATAATTGCAGAATAAAAATATATATTCATTTATTTATTTCCTAAAACTTTGCATACTGTCACGGCTAAGCAGCAGTATTTTACATTTCATTTATTTATTTTTAATTATTTACATTTTTATTTAAATTTAATTTATTTGTTTAATGACAAATATGAATAAATGTGCTAATTTACTTGTTTATATTTATGTAATTAAACAAATAAATTAAATATAAATAAAAATGTAAATAATTAAAAATAAATAAAAACTTTGCCATGACAATATGCAAAGTTTTAGGAAATAAATAAATAAATCTAGTATTTGATTAATTAATATATTTCAATTATAAATAAATAAAAACAAAATGTATTAAAAATAAATAATTTAAATAAATAAATAAATAAATAAATATATTAAATAAATAAATATGAACAAGTAAATGAATATATTTATATATATATTTATGTAATTAAACAAATAAATTAAAAAAAAAAAAAATTAAAAAAAATAAAAACTTCGCCATGACAATATTATTTAGGAAATAATTAAATAAATAAATGTAATATTTAATTAATTAATATATTTAAATTATAAATAAATATAAACAAATGCATTAGAAATAAGTAATTTAAATAAATAAATACACAACTAAATAAAGATATTAAATAAATAAATATGAACAAGTAAATTAATATATTTATATATATTTATGTAATTAAACAAATAAATGAAATATAAATATAAATAATTAAAAATAAATAAATAAAAGAAATTTTAGGAAATAAATAATAAATAAATAAATGTGAAACACTTTCAAAGTTTTTGAAAGACAAGCAAAGTTATTGAAAAATAAAATAAAATAAAATAAAATAAAATAAAATAAATAAAATAAAATAAAATAATAAAAGTGAATAACTGCTGCTTTACCATGACAGTAGTTAGGCCTAAAAGGGAAAACTGACTGAAGGCGACAGGTTAAAGCTAATGTCCGTTCTGCACATGCCGCATGACTTCAAGCTCCTGTAGTCTGAAGTGTTCATGATTCAGAGAGAAACGAAACGCATCTCTGTCTTACCGTGATCTGTGATCTTGCAGGACACCAGATAAAGCTCCTTCAGACTCCGGCCCTCCTTAGCGATGATCTCCACACATCTGCCAACACACAACAGAGGGGCGGACGGGGTTAAAGGTCAGTCAAGGTCATCTGCACATGCTCCGATCGGCTCATATCAGCGGCTCGTTAATAAAGCAGCAATATTACATCACACTCTGAGTCTGGGAGAACACGGAGAGTGTGGGATTTTTAAAAACGAAAAAACTTGAAATATATAGAAAGTTTTAGAATTTGGATTAAATAAATAAATTAAAACATAAAATAAAATACATGCACATGCTCAGATGGGCTCATACGAGCAGCTCGTTAATAAAAGCAGCCGTAATTCCTTCACCTGAGCGTAATTACATCACACTCTCCTGAAACTTAATGATTAAACGTGACTCGCTGACGGCCCTTTCTTCTCCACTGATCCCATATCTGCACCTCAAAAGCGTTTGGGAAGAAAATTAATAATTTAATTGAATCTACTCTGATTAAAAACTAAAAGGGCTTTCACATGGAAAAACCCTCCGTGCCCAAACTGCTAATGCCACGACTTCAAAGACACGCTAACATGGATCCGGCATTGTTCCGGCCTCCGCGCGAGCGCTGGAGAAGAGAACGAGGGATCATAAACGACTGGAGACCCCATTAACCTTCAGTGCTCATCTCCTCATTTATTCTCCAAATAAAATCAAATGAAATGAAATAAAATAAATCTCAGTAATGTAAATAAAACAAAATGAACAAAAATAAAATGTAAAAGACTGCTGCCTCGCCATGACAGTTTGAAAAATGAAACAAATAAACAAGTAAATAAATAAATAAATAAAATGGAACGATGTGAAAGATTGTTGCTTCACCATGACAGAAGACAGTAGGCAAAGTTTTAGTATTTTTAAATAAATTAAAGTAAATAATGAAATGAAATATTAAAATAAAATAAAATATCAGTAATAATTTACAAAATAAAATGTAACATAAAATAAAAGAAAATTATGTAAAAGACTTGCTTTACCATGACAGTTTCAGGATTTTTAACTAACTAGACAGTAATCATAAATTAAAACATTAACTAAATGTAACATTAAGTAAATTAATATATTTATACTTATATTTAATTTAATTATATTTTTATATATTATTTAATTATAAATTAAAGTAAAAAAATAAATATTTTATTTTATTTAGTAGCAATGCACCCTATTCATATTGCTCAGTCAATACCAAGTTATTTTCACAGATTTTTTTAATAAAAAAAATATATATATAAAATAAAAATATAAAAGAGAATAACATAAAAGACTGTTGCTTTACTATGACAGTTTCAGGATTTTCAGTTAACTAACTATATAAATAAATAAATGTGGACAGCAGGCAAAGTTTTAGGATTTAAATAAAATAAAAATTAAATAAAATAAATAACAAATATTAAATAAAATAATAAAGTAAAGTAAAATAAAACAAAACAAAACAAAACAAAACAAAACAAAACAAAACAAAACAAAACAAAACAAAACAAAACAAAACAAAACAAAACAAAATAAATTTCTGGACTTGATATTTCCAGTTTCAGGAAACTAACTAACTAACTAACTAACTACCTAACTAAATAAAATAAGTGAATGAATATATTTATTATTATTTGTAATTTAATTATATTTATATCTATTATTTAATTAAAAAAAACAAATATATATTAATATTTAATAAATATTAATATATTTTATTAAGTATTTTATT
>VTFQ01000021.1:1128859-1163859 GCA_036281575.1 Ancherythroculter nigrocauda | reverse complement strand
TAAAATAAATATTTTATTTAGTAGCAATGCACACAAATTGCTAAGTTAATGCCAAGTTATTTTCACTGATTTAAACTGTTGAATTATTTTTTTAGACACAATGATTCTCAAGAAATAAAAACAGTTGTATGTTGTCCTTCCTCACAGCATCATCATCATCATTAAGTCTAGTGTTAAAATAAATTCAGGACTAAATTTAATTTAAAAAAAAAAGAAAAAAAAAAAGAATTGTATTTGTTTTATCAAGTCATATGTTCCCTTATTTATTTCCATATTATTACATTTCTTTCTTTATTTCTGGGCCTCCACATGTATGATTTGAGAACATGTAACAGATGGAAATGCAGCTTTTATCTCACCGTAGGTCTGAAATAACCATCATTATAAGCGTACGCTCTCGGCTTCCTCACCTCACTCATCCTCACTAATTCCCCTTCCTGTGTCGGTGCGGGCGGCCATGACTCAAGGCCGTGATGCCCAATAAAGGGACATTAAAGCGGTTTCCATGACGATAAAGACACTCCACACTCAGCCAATTAGGTTGAGAGCAGCGGCGGGCGAGCGAGAGACGGACAGAGAGAGAGAGAGAGACTTCATCTACACACAACAATCAGGCCAGAGCGGCCGCACACGCTGATGATGAGGACACACCTTCATCATTACTGTGTTTACTTTAATCAGACCCACTGATTGCTGACTGACATGATGGATTTCACTCTGTTTGACACGACAAACACACGGACTCTGATTCTGATTAACAAAAGATGATCTCATTTATATTTGTATCAAAACAACGTGACGATTCAACATCTGCGTTCGCACATCACTGTATTCGCTCTCCATCACGTCTGAAAGAGCAGATACCCAGATCAATCATCTATATTTAAGATTTAAACTAATATTTAAACTATTTGCATTGCGTCTGACCTGTTTTGTGTATTTCAGTCCCTTCTGTTGCTTTCAATCTTGTTAAATTAAGAATAAAATATCTTGCTGCACTTTTTTCCTCCATTCAAACATTCAGCAAACATCGTCATAACCTGACAGACATTGACAGCTCTAACATTAATTAATTAATTATTCAATTAAATAAATAAACAAATAAAATTAAAGTCATAAATATAATCTAAATTATAATATATTACACGTATTAAAACTTTAATATATTACATGTAAAATACTTTTTAATTATATATATATATATATATATATATATATTTTTTTTTTTTAAATATTTAATTTATAATAATTATTATTTATTTGTTTAATTAAAACAATATAAATTAATAATTAAATAAGTGAATAAATATAATTATTTACTTGTTTATTATATTTTTATTTATAATATAACTGTTTATTTATATTTAGTTTTTTATTTGTTTATTATATATATATATATATATATATATATATATATATATATATATAAATTAAATAAACAAATATGATTAAAAATAATAAAATAATTTATTTGTTTAATCATATTCATTAATTTATTTGTTGATTCAATTATATTTATTTATTTGAATGTTTGTTTGGTGCCATATCAGCATGAATCGCAATTATTTTTTATTTTTATTTAATTTTTATATATCAATTTATTAATTAATTAAATAAATATAATTAAATAAATTAAAAAAATATAATTGAATAATTATTTTAAATTATTTATAATATATTTATTTATATTCAGTCATTTTTAATGTTTAATTTGTTTAATTATGTTAATTCATTTGTTTTTTTATTCATTATAATTATTTATTTGCATGTTTGTTTGGTGCCATATCAGTATGAATGGCAATTATTAAACATTATTTACTTGTTTAATTAAATAAATATAAATAAATATAATTAAATAAATATATTTATTTACTACTTTCTATTATTTTCTACTATTTTCAATTATTTATAATATATTAGTTTATTTATATTTAGTTACTTTTTAATTTATTTGTTTGATTAAATATACATATATAAATACATATAAGTAAACAAACAAACAAATAAATATTCACTTATTTGTTTAATTATGATCATTCATGTATTAGTTTATTCAATTATATTTAATTTATTTGTATGTTAGTTTGGTGCCATATCAGCATGAATGGCTATTTTAACAGCAAGATTAAAGTATTTTAAAACAAACAACAAATTCTTCTTACAACATTGCAATAAAAACTACATCTTTCAATTTGACATTTGCTAAAAATCCCTGGTGAGTCTCAGCTGATTCACCTGAATGTCAGTCAGTGCTGAACTTAGTGAACAGAAGCGCATTAAACACACGCAGTGTGAACGTCCCTCCAACCTGAAACTGATTCGCAGTTCAGGAGGATCAGGAGGAGATGAGAGGAGACGGAGACGGAGACGGAGCGAGACCACGGGGGTCGTGGTGTTGTGTGTTTCTGTCACCGGAGAGACAATAATGAAGCCGTCCGGTGTCAGAACACAGAGAAACATCAGATGTGTGCCGACGCCCCTTGACACCTGACACGCTACGCCACCAATCAGAGCGCTGGACAGATGTCCGGTGCAGTGACCTCATCAGTCAGCGTGAGACGCAGGACAGACGCTCAAGGACACGGAGTCTCCGTCCGTCTGTCTGTCTGACTGTAAAGACAGGACTCAAATCTGCATCTCAGACATCAGTGTTTGCATTTCATTGACCCGATCCCACATAACGACCCACAAACTAATCAAGCGCTTCACACACTTTGTTCAGTCTGTATTCTTAGACTGATGTTAGTGGATCCTGGTTTAAAGGGGCGGTACAGCTATTTTTCCTGCTCAGAATCCTTATCTTCTGTTCAAAACAGGGTCAGATATATTATGGGGTGAACTATATACATCGTAATATTTATAATTACTAATTATTATTAATAATAACAAATTTTATATATATATATATATATATATATATATATAATTGTTATTATTGTTATTATTAATAATAATTAGTGTATATAATTAAATGAACAAATTTATTATTGTAATTTAATAATATATCATTTATTTTTTATTAGGGCTGTCAAACAATTAATCACATACAAAATAAAAGTTTGAGTTTGCATAATATATGTGTGAGTAATGTGCGTAAATAATAAGTATATATAAATACACACAAATTAATGTATATATTTAAGAGAATTATGTTATTTATGTACAAAAAAATGTATTTATATATAATATAAATTATATAAAAATATAAATAAATACATATACTTGTAAATATTTCTCAAATATATACATGGATGTGTTTGTATTTATATATACATAATAATTACACACAGTACACCCACATATATTATGCAAACTCAAACTTTTATTTTGTATGTAATTAATCATGATTAATCGTTTGACAGCCCTATTTTATATATGTAACGTATATAAATTATATATGTATATGCAATTTTATATCTTTATACACACACATATATATATAACAGCAATTAATAAATAATACATATATAAATTACTAATATAATTAAAAATAATTAAAAAACAAACATATGTCAATATAATTAAATAAAAAAATATGTGTGTGTGTGTGTGTGTGTATATATATATATACATACATACAATATGTACATATATATTTTATATAATATTGTACAAGTAAATAAAACAGATTTATACATCAAATTAAATTATACAAAGCATAATATTGAAATATTATATATAACATTGCTATATATACATATATATACATACATGTACACCCATACATAACATTTTATCTTTATTTATATTTTATATACACATTATTGTATATCTGTATTTTATTTTTATATTTCTTTATATTTTTATATTTTATTTTTATAATACATCTTTAGAATATATATATATATATATATATATATATATATATATATAAAACAAATATATTTATATATAATTAAATGAACAATTTTATTATTATAATTTAATAATATATCATTTATTTTTTATTAGGGCTGTCAAACGATTAATCACGATTAATCGCATACAAAATAAAAGTATATATATATATATATATATATATATATATATATATGTATGTTATATTTCATTTGAAGAAGTTTTCCACTTGTTTAAAGCATCAACTCATTAAACTTATTTTAGATTCTCGCAGTGTGACCTCTGTAAATGAACGTACAAATGAAACTGTGTTCTCGAGCACATAATGTAGAAATATTTCTAAACGGATGCTAATAAATGAGCTGAACGTCTGTGAAAGCATCTTCTGAATGTGACTCACATGGAGTAAAACACTGTAATATTCAAACGCAGCAGGAGCGACGCTGCCATCAGTGTTTAATAAGACATTAGTGTGTCGCTCCTCACATCTTCACAGAGACCACGACCACAATGAGAGCCGCACATAAAGACCTGATTTATCACAAAAGAGCCAGACAGATGAGTCTAACAAACAGACGGGTCAAGAGAAAAGAGGAATTCACCGAGAAAAACAGAGTTAAAGACACAAGCTCAAGGCCGCGCTTCCTCCATTCAACACAAACTACCTGAAGCGCTTCACAACAAAACACATGAAATCTTTTCCTGACAGACAGAAGGATAAAACAAACCCAAATGAAACACAGCGCTCAAGGTCTGGAAAGGGAGAAGACAAAGAGCGAATAGAAATATACGACTGGAGCCTTAATGAAATGGAGGGGCGGAACAGAGAAAGCTCGTTTTTTCTTCCACCGAGCGCTTTACAAAATTATTCTCGCTGTAAATTTCTTTTTATATGTCCTAATAAAGCCTTATTTACATGAATGGGAAACGTGCTTGTCAAATGTTTTTTGTCTTTGACTCTTGTACATTGTTCACACATAAAATGTGGATTTTTAGAGAGTTTTCATCACAAAGAGAACAAAAAGATGAGCAGACTGCATTTATGAAATATTCTAGATTTCTACAATCTTTTGGGATAAAATCAACCAGAACAAATATTCAAAAAATTCCTTAATACCAAACACTGTAATAATAAATATTATCAGCAATATATTTTGTGTGTGTGTGTGTGTGTGTGTGTGTGTGTGTGTGTGTGTATTTGTCTTGTACTCATATATTATTAAAATGATTAAATAATTAAAAAATATTAAAATATTATTAAAATCAAATGTTGTGTCTGTTAATATTATTTAATGGACCTGAGCTACACTCAAAAAATTAAGCCTTTTTTCAAGATTTATGCATTTCAATTAATAATAAAATTTCATCAAATTGAATTGAATAATCCTTACATATTTTAATTGAATAATTGAATAATCCTTACTTATTTTAATTGAATAATTGAATAATCTGCACATATTTTAATTGAATAATTCTTACATATTTTAATTGAATAATCCTTACATATTTTCATTGAATAATTGAATAATCTGTACATATTTTCATCGAATTCTTACATATTTTAATTGAATAAATTAATAATCCTTACATATTTTCATTGAATAATTCTTACTTATTTTAATTGAATAACTGAATAATCTGTACATATTTTCATTGAATAATTGAATAATCTTTACATATTTTCATTGAATAATTGAATAATCTGTACATATTTTCATTGAATTGAATAATCTGTACATATTTTCATTGAATAATTGAATAATCCTTATTTTAATTGAATAATCTGCACATATTTTAATTGAATAATTCTTACATATTATAATTGAATAATTCTTACATATTTTAATTGAATAATTGAGTAATCCTTACATATTTTCATTGAATAATTGAATAATCTGTACATATTTTCATCGAATTCTTATATATTTTAATTGAATAAATGAATAATTCTTACATATTTTCATTCAATAATCCTTACTTATTTTAATTGAATAACTGAATAATCTGTACATATTTTCATCGAATTCTTACATATTTTAATTGAATAAATGAATAATTCTTACATATTTTCATTGAATAATCCTTACTTATTTTAATTGAATAATTGAATAATCTGCACATATTTTAATTGAATAATTCTTACATATTTTACTTAAATAATTGAATAATCCTTACATATTTTCATTGAATAATTGAATAATCTGTACATATTTTAATTGAATTCTTACATATTTTCATTGAATAAATGAATAATTGAATTATCCTTACATATTTTCATTGAATAACTGGATCATTCTTACATATTTTCATTGAATAACTGAATAATCCTTACATATTTTAATTGAATAATTGAATAATTCTTAATTCTTACATATTTTCATTGAATAACTGAATAATCCTTACATATTTTAATTGAATAATTGAATAATTCTTAATTCTTACATATTTTACTTGAATAATTGAATAATTGAATAATCCTTACATATTTTTACATAAAGATTATTCAATTCGATGGAATTTTACTATTATTTGAAATGTGTAAATCTTAAAAAGAGGCTGCATTTTTTTTAGTGTAACATGAACTAACAATGAAGTAACAATAACAAAGAACAACATTAACAAACATGAGCATCAACTAACAATAACTGCATTACCATATTGTAAAGTGTTACCAAAATATTCTATAATGCACCAACAGCGGATGAAATGTTTTGTTATAGTGAATATTCCTCTCATATAATGTTCTTGTAAATAATCAGTGTTTCATATAATTCTCCTGGTCGTGAAAAACAAGCCGCTCTTCAGATGATAAACAGCTCATTCATATCAAGTTAACAAACTTTAGAACCAAGGCTGTCTTTGTGCATTACGCTCCGGAGCGGATCTGACGCTTCCCAAATGAGCCATCATGCCGGGTCTGTTTGTTTCTGTGATCCAATTAAAAGTGAAGGCCACGTTTGATTGACTTCACCAACTTCCACAACAGCACTCGCGCTCCTAATACAGGCTCAACTTGACGTTGTTTACGGTAATACGAGGCAGGAATAACTCCCTCCGGACGTCGCACTTCAGGTGGACTCATTTGAGGCCATTACATCCCGGCCGAACCCAACCAACCAACATCCAAAGCCCTCAATGCTGTGATGTGATCTATTGTTAATTGCCACGCACTTTGATTAGCGGCGTTTATTTTAATGAGCGCCGTACGGAGAGCGGGATATTAGCAGAGGCTAAATTGAAGCATGTTCATTAAACTAATGGATATGAAGAGCTGGGAAAAAAGGAGGTGAAATATAGAAGAGAATGAAGTAAAAGCTTCGGCGTGGCATGTAATTTCCAGATACCTTGACAGAGCGCAGGTTCTTCAATTATACGGCCTGCTTTTAATTACACAAAATATGCCTCAGATGTCGGGCCACGATAAAAATTAACATCCGCCCGTTCAACTACATGCTCTCCGAAACAAATTAGAGTTCATTACCGTCGCTATTTCAATAGAATGCAACATAAATCAACAGGTAACTGATAAATTCATTTTTTTCTCCCCAGTATATGAGCAGTTATTCGTTCACATTCACCTTCCTCCCTCACAAACCTTGGCTTTCTCATCAGGAAATGATGCACTGATTGAAACTCTTGAATTCCTCCATCTCTGCTGGTTAGTTAACCGGGACGCTGTCTGAGCTTACACATGTAATGAAGAACCACATCATACTGTGCTTGATTTACAAGCGTCCACAATAATAACAGATCATGCAAACGGCACAGCGCAGTATTTTACTCTTGCCAAATGCCAAAAACATGCACTGAAACAGATTTATCCAGTTATTTTTTTAAGCCTATTTTTAGGACCATTAAGATTTGTTTGCATTGCAACATTTTCAGAAGAATAATAAGAACGCCAACGGATACAGTAGGTGCCATCGAATCTGCGGTGCTTTGTCCCTAATAATATTCAGAAAGATGCATTGAAATTTATTTAAACAGGCCTAAGCGTTCACTTCTGAAGTCTAGCTTTAGGACTATTAAGATTTATTTGCATTGCAACATTACTTTCATGGCAATTTAAACACTTTTTATTTTTTAAATCACCATGAAAGCAGTGCAACAAAAACTATCTTGACATACAAAGTAGGAATGATATTAATAATAGGGCTGGGTATTGACACAATTTTCACAATTCAATTCGATTACTATTCACATGCTTTTGATTCGATTTGATTCCGATTTTGATTCAATTCGATTCGATATAGATTATTTTGTATGTATTATTTCAGTTACAGCACATGCCAAATTTTCTAGAGGAAAAAAATGTATGCTGTAAACGACACATGAGAGTCAGCTGGTGCTACTATAATAATATTGAAGGTTAAATTAACTTATTTATATACAAACACTTAAATTACACTCAATGATGTTTTTATTATAAATAAAGTTTAGAATTACATCATCATATTTCTACTCCAATTTGTTTTTTTGAAATATAAACATTTAAATTGCGGCTGTCAGAACTGATTTATTCAAACATGCATTAAATATTGAATATTAAAAATTTAAATGAATATGTAACGGTGCATAGCTATATTTATCAGAATGCTCTCTAGAGTTCACTTTTCTAGCTGACTAATGAGTTTATGGTCACTGAATATGTGTTTCTGAGGTAAATGTGACGTCACGTGACATTGAAGCTGTTTTATTGAGGTTGAAGCACTGATTGAGCGATTACACGAGACATGATACGGATTTCAGTAAGTTGTACTGTATATTTTAACATACCTTCAGATGTTCATGTTTATTTCGCTGTAACTGGTATTAAAGCGGAGGAGAGGATGATCACATGCTTCTCTTTAACTGAGGCGCTAAAGCGATCCGTCACGCCACATTAAACAGCGCCAAAACGGTATTTATTTTCTGAATCTCATAATAAGATGGACGTCATTTGAAATCTGAGACTTTGCTTCATATCAAAAGTAACAAAGCACAAAGATTATTGCGATTTATTGGATGGGAGGCGCTACATATTCTGCTCATTCATCAACTGAAAACAGACTAGACTAATCGATTCTTGGGATTTAACTGCCTGAGGTCTGAAAACGCGCCGGCGCGTTTTCAGGTTTTTTTTCACATTGCAGCAAAACACACTTAAAATACTCCGTCATTTCTTGTCATAGAGACACAAGTAATATATCAATTGAAACTATATAATATCTTCTTTTATTTGTGTACACTCAGAGTAAAAACAAAATGTTGTGCTTTTTGCAAAATAAAGAAAACTAAAATTATGTATGATCTGTCCTCTCCCTTTAGTTTAATCTGATAGTTCTCAGAAAATGAACTATAACTTAGTGAATACTAATCACAAAAATATTAGACTTATGTCTAAAGACACGTTGAAATGTCAGGCTTTAAATCATGTAAGTCATATCGAAAACAAAAATTCTGTGTTTATGTAATCTGTATGAAAAGAGACATGTCAGAAGTCCGTGTTTCAGCTCATTATCCGCTAATGCGGCCACGCCCACGGAGGGAGCGCTATTCAGACGCAAATTCTGAGTCAATACAGGCATACATCGTCTCAATCGTGTATTTATTGTCTTGAAAAGTGTTTATCTGTATGTAAAAGGCATGGTTAGAGACCTCTGGAAGACATGCCATTAGTTCCTGATATGTCCTCTTCTTCTTTAGAATAATTTGTGGACTAAATGTGCACAGAGAGCGCCCTCCGGCTGCAAGTATGAATTGAAAACACCATTCCTGAAATGTCCTCTTCTTCTTTAGAATAATTTGTGGACTAAAGGTGTACAGAGCGCCCTCCGGCTGCAAGTATAAATTGAAAACACCACCGCTCATAGTGATGACAATGAATATAGAATAAATATAACTCCTCTGTATAGAAAATTGACATAAACATAAACATATGATAATCCATCAATATTTCTCCAAATGTGAATGGTTTTAACCTAAAAACCTATATTCAGACTCTTTGCATCAAAGAAATACATTATATTTTAAAGAATATAATAGAATACCATTATTTTAAATTGAGCTGAGACATGATTACAGAGGTTTTTTTTCACAGCCTACCTGACTGAAAGGCCTCATTAATATGCAGCACCATTAGAGGTTCTTTATGCGATTCTTTTGTCTTCTCAGGTGTAAATGGCCCATTATTCATGATGATTCATGCCTCCACGCATACTGTGTTTCTTGACAAAAAGTGTCTTACAAAAACTAAATCAATATATTGTTTTATATGAACAAGTAGGCATTATAATTTTTACATAATTTTGAAGCAAAAACTCTAGTCTACAACCTCCAATACCCAGAAGTCTTGTGAACACAGATTTAATATATATTTTTGGCCTTATTTCAGTGACTTAAGTTTTTTGTTTTTTCAATAACCACGCATAAACGTTATTCCTTCAAAAACACAAACATGTACATACATGTTCCTCACATATTATTGTAGCCTAGTTTGTGCTGAATACAGTGTAATGACACTTTTTCCATTAATATGTTTATGAACAACTGAAAAAAGCACAAATGTCAGAGCATGTCAAAACTTCTCCAGGGTCCCAAATCAGCCTCAGACTCCAGAGGGTTAAGAATCGATATCGGTTCGTAAAAATGAGAATTGATTAAAATCGAGAAATCGATATTTTTTTACCCAGCCCTAATTAATAATACTCAAAAAGATGCATTAAAACGTTTGATGTTTTTTTCAGTGTTGGTGACTTTTCAAACTGGATTTGAAGAGAGCGTCATCTGTTTGTCAGGCTTGTATTTCTGCTCTGAGAATATCAGTAATGAATAAAAATGGCTTCAGTTACTGGACTTGTTCAAGTCATTTAGGAAGCAGCAGCTCATAAAGGACTTTTAATCCAATGTTCCCTGAAAAAGAGTATCCTGAGAGCCAATAAAGACACACTGAGAGGACATTTAGACCCGCGAGACACGCAGACATCAGGGTTTCTGTACGACACACGTCTGCCGGCTCCAGTCTTTCCAATCCAGAGGCCAGAATTTCAAATGAACTTCCAAACGGATCTCCGTTTGATCTCCTGCCGAGAAAGTGCAATGAGATTTGATCCTGCTGGAGAATGAGGGAAGAAGCTGTGAAGTAGAAAAACCCTGTTTATCCCTTTTCAAGGTGAATATTATTCTCCAACTTTCAGAGATTCATCACAATCCCATTATCTGCGCTGAAAAGTGAACTTCAATCCTAGTGTCTTATCACGGACACCGCAGACCGCAAACCGCTGCATCACAACTAACTTCACAACTACTGACAGCCAAAGGAAAAGAAGTCGAAGCAATTAATAAGATAAATCCAAAGGGATCCAATCGCACCGTCCCAGACAGAAAGAGAAAACTTTGGAAACACTATCTGGAATATAAAAGCAATGATAAACGTTCTGCGGGGAAATGCATGAAACACGTCGAGTCAATAGTAAAACGCATCAAATTATCAGCTGCTTTTATGTGTGAGTGATGTGAATCAGTTACTGTACGCCTGTGTGACGCTGATGCCGTGCTTCTAAAGTGATTTGTGTGTCTGTAATGAGTCTGAGATCTGATCCGTCACTGTAGCGGCTGATAAACGCCTGCGAGAGACGAGGACTTCCAACAATCATGATGTGCTGGACATGTGGATCTCACTAAACTTACCAAGAACACTGTCAAATTTCATCTCAAAATCAAAATATATATTTTGATTAAAGATAATGAAGCCTATTTTTATGACCATTAGGATTTGTTTGCGTTGCAAGATTATTTTCATGGCAATTTAAGCACTTTTTTTTAAATCATCATAAAGGCAGTGTAACAAATACTATCATATAAAGTCTTAATAATATTATTAATAATATTAATAGTTAATGGTAATTTAGGGTTAAAATGTGCTTGAATAAATTTGAAAATATATATACAAAATGCAAAATGTAAAAACTAAAATAAAAAAAAATAAAAAAAATCTGATTAAGCCAATAAAATAAAATAAAATGTAAAAAAAAAAAAAAAAAATTCAATTAACTTAAAAAAATAAATACAATTTAAAAAAAATAGAATAGAATAAAATTATATATATATATATATATATATATATATATATATATATATATATATATATATATATATATATATATATATATATATATATATATATAATGTGTCAAGACCATACTCTTATTTAATCTCAAAATTAATTAAAAAAGTAAAATAAAATAATTAAATTATATTATATTTATTTATATATATAATGTGTCAAGACCATACTCTTATTTAATCTCAAAATTAATTAAAAAAGTAAAATAAAATAATTAAGTTAAAATAAAAAAGGGAAAATATAAAAAATAAAATGAAATAAAATATATATAAAAAATTTTATATAATATAAAAACAAAATAAATTTTACAATAAAAATTTTTAAAATAAAAAATACAATAAAATTAAAAAATACTATATTATATATATATATATATATATATATATATATATATATATATATATATATATATATATATATATATATATATATATATATATAAAATATGTCAAGACCATACTCATATTTCATCTCCAGATCAAAATACTAATTTATGTTTAAAGAAAATAAAATCTTTTTTTAGGATATATGCATTGGAAATACCGTAATGGTCCTATGATAAAGTAAAAAAATATAAATGATCCTGAAAACAGGTTTTATTTTTATTGTATAAAATATTTTTTCTAATTACTTTTTTTTCTTCTTTTGTTTTATTTAGGGTGAAATATGAGGCGGACATGAGAGGGATTCATGAGATTCAACCAAATATGTAATAAAAGTCTCTGACTCGCTGGTCAACAGTGAATGAAACTCTTCAGTCGGAAAGTATTCAATATGTGAAATAATCTTTAAAGCACAATAAATTCTGAAACTACTTCTTAAACTGAAGAAGTGCAAAAGTTTGTTGTGTTTACAGTGAACGAATCATGTGCAACTACATTCATCAGCTGTAATGATGAGGCCATAGAGAGATCATATACAGACCTCCATCAGAGTCAGAGAGGTGATGGATGACATCGACCCTCACCACAGATTCATGATTCCTCTGTGTTCCTCCAGACGAGACCTCAGAATCTGTTTAGTAACAGCCCTCATGTGACACGCTAACTGCTGTGATAAATGTGAAGGCAACAGCGCAGACGTTCACCGACGCCACATCAGAAATCTCTCGCGTAACACGATCTTCAGCTCATCACAAGCGTCTCACACAGAAGACAAAAGAGCTCAGAGATGAGAAACACACACAGATCACTAATAGATGCAAAACTATGACATACTGTACAAACAAACTGATAATCTGATAATCTGGTCACTGAAGAAAGAGTCACTTCATCTAAAAATCCTCACGTGTTTCTCCTCATTCAGTGCTGCACTTCATCATTACACAAACACGCTTGAGAGAGCAGAGGATTGTGGGAATGTGCTGGCGTGTGGTTTCTGGTGCATTAATCAGTTCATCTGGAAATCTGGATCTTGTGGTTGTGGCATTAATTCAACCTTCATCCTCCTGTTAACCTACTTTTCATCACGGTGTTTAATGAGCGACGCCACCTGCCTACAGGAAGCAAGCCTCTGCTGCTCGGGAATGTTTGTTTATATCGTACATATTAACGTCCTTATTTTAACAACAGCAATTAAGACACAATTATAATAAAATATAAAAAACTCACTGCACTATTGCCATATTTGAAATTTATATATACAGTAACGATCAAAAGTTTGAAAACAGTTCATATTTTTGTGCAAACTTGATATATTTTATTTTTCAGGATTCTTTGATGAATAGAAAGTTCTAAAGAACAGCATTTATTTGAAATAGAATCTTTTGTAACATTTTGTAACACTCAAAATGAATTATTAATTTAAAAAGTATTTGCAAACATAAAGCATGCAGTATTCTTTGATTCTTTGCAGGTAAATTTTAGAACTGATGCCAATAATCTCAAAATGGCAAAATATAAGGCAATATATCGGTCTATTACTAGTATGAAACCAAAAAAAGAAGTAAAAGTTAGTATTAAATTAATTCAACTAGATACTAAAGCATCAATGACATCAAACATGCAACTTTATGACGTCGCAGAACTGCACACATTCTCAAAGCGAAGCTCATACTTTTCTACTATAAGAATGTGACGACGACTTCTCCAGTAAAATTTTCCAGAGACCACAGACTCGTTCAATGACATCATGCAATCAGGAGTTACAGGCCTCATTTGACTAACTACCAAACTCCCCGAGAGATCCACTAACGAGGGCACGGTTACTGTCGAGTCTGAGTGAAGGTGAGCCGCTGTCTGTGACAGGAAGACGTCACCATCAAACATCTACAGACACACATGACCTGACTGGATCAGAATATAAACACAACTCATACTCCCATCATGCACCTGCACTACAATCACAATATCATGAATTACGGGTGTAAAAGTACACAAAAATGGTACATACCTCAGTTAAACTGCTTTACTGAACAAACTTTGGCTGTCTTTAAATCACATCTGTCAAATGTGTCAATACTGCAGCAACTCTCTGCAAAACACGTTAGACACATATTTAAGGTTTACATATTTGAATTGCATATGAAATTTCCCAGTGTTTGGGTAGTTTTTGTGTTACCCAGATCCTGGATCAGACGTAACAACCCAGTGTTTGGGTAGTTTTTGTGTTACCCAGATCCTGGATCAGACGTAACAACCCAGTGTTTGGGTAGTTTTTGTGTTACCCAGATCCTGGATCAGACGTAACAACCCAGTGTTTGGGTAGTTTTTGTGTTACCCAGATCCTGGATCAGACGTAACAACCCAGTGTTTGGGTAGTTTTTGTGTTACCCAGATCCTGGATCAGACGTAACAACCGTGTTTGGGTAGTTTTTGTGTTACCCAGATCCTGGATCAGACGTGACAACCCAGTGTTTGGGTAGTTTTTGTGTTACCCAGATCCTGGATCAGACGTAACAACCCAGTGTTTGGGTAGTTTTTGTGTTACCCAGATCCTGGATCAGACGTAACAACCCAGTGTTTGGGTAGTTTTTGTGTTACCCAGATCCTGGATCAGACGTAACAACCCAGTGTTTGGGTAGTTTTTGTGTTACCCAGATCCTGGATCAGACGTAACAACCCAGTGTTTGGGTAGTTTTTGTGTTACCCAGATCCTGGATCAGACGTAACAACCCAGTGTTTGGGTAGTTTTTGTGTTACCCAGATCCTGGATCAGACGTAACAACCCAGTGTTTGGGTAGTTTTTGTGTTACCCAGATCCTGGATCAGACGTAACAACCCAGTGTTTGGGTAGTTTTTGTGTTACCCAGATCCTGGATCAGACGTAACAACCCAGTGTTTGGGTAGTTTTTGTGTTACCCAGATCCTGGATCAGACGTAACAACCCAGTGTTTGGGTAGTTTTTGTGTTACCCAGATCCTGGATCAGACGTAACAACCCAGTGTTTGGGTAGTTTTTGTGTTACCCAGCTCCTGGGTCAGACGTAACAACCGTGTTTGGGTAGTTTTTGTGTTACCCATATCCTGGATCCGACGTAACAACCCAGTGTTTGGGTAGTTTTTGTGTTACCCAGATCCTGGATCAGACGTAACAACCCAGTGTTTGGGTAGTTTTTGTGTTACCCAGATCCTGGATCAGACGTAACAACCCAGTGTTTGGGTAGTTTTTGTGTTACCCAGATCCTGGATCAGACGTAACAACCCAGTGTTTGGGTAGTTTTTGTGTTACCCAGATCCTGGATCAGACGTAACAACCCAGTGTTTGGGTAGTTTTTGTGTTACCCAGCTCCTGGGTCAGACGTAACAACCGTGTTTGGGTAGTTTTTGTGTTACCCAGATCCTGGATCAGACGTAACAACCCAGTGTTTGGGTAGTTTTTGTGTTACCCAGATCCTGGATCAGACGTAACAACCCAGTGTTTGGGTAGTTTTTGTGTTACCCAGATCCTGGGTCAGACGTAACAACCGTGTTTGGGTAGTTTTTGTGTTACCCATATCCTGGATCAGACGTAACAACCGTGTTTGGGTAGTTTTTGTGTTACCCAGATCCTGGATCAGATGTAACAACCCAGTGTTTGGGTAGTTTTTGTGTTACCCAGATCCTGGGTCAGACGTAACAACCCAGTGTTTGGGTAGTTTTTGTGTTACCCAGATCCTGGATCAGACGTAACAACCGTGTTTGGGTAGTTTTTGTGTTACCCAGATCCTGGATCAGACGTAACAACCCAGTGTTTGGGTAGTTTTTGTGTTACCCAGATCCTGGGTCAGACGTAACAACCCAGTGTTTGGGTAGTTTTTGTGTTACCCAGATCCTGGGTCAGACGTAACAACCCAGTGTTGGGGTAGTTTTTGTGTTACCCAGATCCTGGGTCAGACGTAACAATCGTGTTTGGGTAGTTTTTGTGTTACCCAGATCCTGGATCAGACGTAACAACCCAGTGTTTGGGTAGTTTTTGTGTTACCCAGATCCTGGATCAGACGTAACAACCCAGTGTTGGGGTAGTTTTTGTGTTACCCAGATCCTGGATCAGACGTAACAACCCAGTGTTTGGGTAGTTTTTGTGTTACCCAGATCCTGGGTCAGACGTAACAACCCAGTGTTTGGGTAGTTTTTGTGTTACCCAGATCCTGGATCAGACGTAACAACCCAGTGTTTGGGTAGTTTTTGTGTTACCCAGCTCCTGGGTCAGACGTAACAACCCAGTGTTTGGATAGTTTTTGTGTTACCCAGATCCTGGGTCAGACATAACAACCCAGTGGGTGAGTTATTTATCGAAGGCTTTGTGCAACCTCTTCAGGAGAGATAAAATCAAATAGATGCAAAAAGTTAATAGTTTTGGATTGAATATGTGTGTGGTTACAATCTGACATGAAGCTGTTTTCATATTTCTGATGCATTTTTGGCCTGAAAGTGGTCCACTAAAACCACAATTTTATCATAATAAACTAGCAAATAAAGATGTGCATTTTTGTTCATTTTGACACACAACGGCTGAAAAACCTGAGGAAAGCACAGGCTCTGTTCAGTGATGAATCCCTTAGAGACTGAAACGCTGTAATGTGGCGTCTTTGGCAGGACGGCTCTTTTCCTGGCAACAGAACAGAGCCAGAAACATTCGCTACGGGCCACCAGGAAAACCGATCCGTCATTCGTGACATCTCAGGGCGCCGTTCAATCTGCAACTTTCCATAAAGCGACAAAATTCCCACCAAATGTCTGACATACTGGCATGAAGAGGCGCGTTACCCGCTCTAAACGCTTCCATGTGCCTCCAGAGATTCAGACCCGACCGCAACGCTCTGATCACAAGCTGCTAAATGTACAATTATGGATGTGTTTCACACTTTTACAGGTAATCAAATCATATCAAAGTACGTTTATATCAGGCACAGAAGTTTTGTTTAACAGATACTGGAAATAATTTATCACGCCGTAAAGAAGCCAGGAGATCTTAAAGGGATAGTTCACCTAAAAGCTGGTCATTTACTCACTCTCATGTTGTTCAAAACTGTATGACTTTGTTTTGAAGAATATTGGGATATTGGGAATATTGATTCCTGTGATCAAAGCTGAATTTTCAGCATCATTACTCCAGTCTTCAGTGTCACATGATCCTTCAGAAATCATTCTGATATGATGATTTGCTGCTCAAGAAACATTTATGATTATTATCAGAGTTGAAAACAGTTCATATTTTTGTGGAAACTTGATTTTTCAGGATTCTTTGATGAATAGAAAGAAGAACAGCATTTATTTGAAATTAAATCTTTAGTAACATTATAAATGTCTTTACAGTCACGTTTGACCAATAGTATCCAGCTGCTCTGTGTCTGTGTTTCTATCACTTTAAGAGCCACTTCCTGTAGCTGTGAAACCCATTTCCATTTCAGATCAGAGGGACCGTCCTTCATCCTCATCCTCATCCATCTCCACCTACTGAAGACAACACAAACACTGAAAGCCTGAGGAACACACTGACGTGATGAACAGACAGCAGATAAAACGTCTCACAGCGGCTCACGCTCGTCTCAGCAGAGACCTGAGCGCTTTCTCCTGCTGCGAGTTCTTAACACATGAACATCTACTCAACGGCCTCACAATCCAACAAAACAGACTTCTGTAGACATTTACCCGTCCACAATAACACATTTCAGTCGAACTATGGGTTGAATTGACCCGTCAGACTCTGCTGTGATTGACTGGGATCCGCAGGTGGTCGACCGCCGCAGCAGGAGGAACATCCACTAAACTCTGACCCGACGAAGAACACTTCAAAGTGCTCTGTTTGTTCAATCCATGGGTTTAAAAGAGCTTTTCCACTGGAATGACACTGGACTAATTACACGCCGAAACTCACTGACACATTCCCTGCGGTCACACTAACAACCCTGATCTGAGCGGCTTTTCCTCAAGAGAGAGGCCTCCTAAATCACTGAAACAGAGCAGATCAAAACTCACACACATCACCACTAAATGACTCGACTGCGTAAAATAAAATAAATTAAAATAAAATTCAGAATAAAAATGACCAAGGCATCACAAAGTCAACTGGAAATGAACTAAACTAAATTTAAAATTACTAAAATAAAATAAAATAAAATAAAACAATAAAACAAAATAAAAAAAAGAAATAAAATACAATGAAATGAAATAATGAATAAAATAAAATAAAATAAAATAAAATTCAGAATAAAAATGGTCAAAAAATGGCATCACTAACACAAAGTCAACTGGAAATTAACTAAATTTAAAAATAATAAAACAAAATAAAAAATTTAATAAAATAAAATACAATGAAATGAAATGATAATGAAATGAAATAAAGTAATAAAATAAAATAAAATAATACAATGAAATTAAATAAAATTAAATAATGAAAAAATAAAATAAAATAAAATAAAATAAAATAAAATGGCATCACTAACACAAAGTCAACTGGAAATAAACTAAATTTAAAATTACTAAAAATAAATAAAATAGAAATAAAAAAATAAAATAGAAAAATTAAATTAAATAATACAATGAAATTAAATAATGGAATGAAAAAATAAAATAAAATAAAATAAAATAAAATAAAATAAAATAAAATAAAATAAAATAAAATAAAATGGCATCACTAACACAAAGTCAACTGGAAATAAACTGAATTTAAAATTACTAAAATAAAATAAAATAAAATAAAATTCAGAATAAAAATGGCCAAGGCATCACTAACACAAGGTCAACTGGAAATAAACTAAATTTAAAATTACTAAAATAAAATAAAATAAAATAATAAAACAAAATAAAATTCAGAATAAAAATGGCCAAGGCATCACTAACACAAGGTCAACTTGAAATAAACTGAATTTAAAATAACTAAAAAATAAAATAAAATAAAATAAAATAAAATAAAATAAAATAAAATTCAGAATAAAAATGGCCAAGGCATCACTAACACAAGGTCAACTGGAAATAAACTGAATTTAAAATTACTAAAATAAAAAATAAAATAAAATAAAATAAAATAAAAATAAAATTCAGAATAAAAATGGCCAAGGCATCACTAACACAAGGTCAACTGGAAATAAACTGAATTTAAAATTACTAAAATAAAATATAAAATAAAATAAAATAAAATAAAATAAAATAAAATAAAATAAAATAAAATAAAATAAAATAAAATAAAATAAAATAAAATAAAATAAAATAAAATTCAGAATAAAAATGGCCAAGGCATCACTAACACAAGGTCAACTGGAAATAAACTGAACTATATATTATACACACAGATCTTGTAATGTGTCCCACAACAAACCCACAAACACAGCAAACGCTGCTGATACACAAAACCGCTGAATAAACATGTTCATTTTGCTTCTGAGCAGCAGGAGATTGAGTCTCACATCACACTAAATCTATTTATGATGAAAATGAAGCCTAGGAAAACCCTTTATCACCACGCTTTGTGTTATCAGATACGATGACATTCAGAAGAACATGAATCTGAATCTATTAGCTTCACAATCATCCAGCTACGATGTTTTTCTTATAGAACGACAAAAAAAGTTCTGCTTCTTCCTCTCTTCATTTACAGAAAAATACAAACAGGTAGACTAAACTTTTTAATGCATTTATTTTCTATCATAATTTAGCAGTCCAAATATCTCAAGGACAAATATAAAAATATTTCACTGATAGCACTAAAGACAACAAGTACATTCATACAAGAGCTGAATAAACAAACCCACGGTGAAGGGTTGGCTCATAAATATTAATTAGGTCATTTTAATGGACAGCCCAGTAAAGTTACAATGTCAGCATGACCTAATTAATATTCATGATGATATCACAGGCAGTCAGAAGGTGACCCGCCCACTCAATCCACCGCCACTGGACTCGTGATGACACAAAACTCTCAATCTGTGAGTTAAGAAGGAATTATAATGCACAGCCGTTCACTGCCGCACCACGAGTCGAGGACGGACAGTGATGATGTCACAGCGCTGCATGTTAATGAAGTACTTGAGCTCCGAGGGGAGTCAGACGGGATGAAGAATCACACACACACATGAAATAAAATAAAATAATAAATTAAATTAAACTAAAAAATAATAAATAAATAAAATAAAATAAATAAATAAATAAAATAAAATAAAATAAAAAATAATAAATTAAAATAAATAAAAAAAACAATAAAAAACTAATAAAATAAAATAAAATAAAATAAAATAAAAAAATAAAATAAAATAAAATAAAATAAAATAAAATAAAATAAAATAAAATAAAATAAAATAAAATAAAATAAAATAAAATCACTTAATTCAGTTTGGGGTGAAATATAGAATAAAAATGGCCAAGGCATTACTAAGACAAAGTCAACTGGAAATAAACTAAACTTTAAGGCCCCGGTATACTTCAAACAAAATTCTTTTTCGTTCTTCGTTTAGGGGTAAAACGAAGTTCGAAATGCGTGACCAGCGATATACTGTAAACGAACATCTGACGCCGCCCACACTGCTGAGAGCGACGGTTAGATGAATATGTAAATATGTGCCGTGCACTTTCTTCTCAGTAACAAAAACACAACAAAAATGAGTAAACAGCAAGCATTTATTATAGAAAACATAAGAAAAGCGTCTGATCATAACAGCATGGGAATGTTAACACGAGCTCTGCAAAGTAGCACTCCAGTCACGTCACGTCTTCATATAGCACTTTATTTATTAGATAACTTAAAATCAAGCAGCTTTAAGCTTTAATCAAGCAGTATCAAACATGAAAAACAGTGTTAGTGCCTCATTTTTTTTACAAGCTCAACTTCATTTTGTACAATAAAGCAGCTATCCAGTGTGTTCATGTTTTCACCCGCGGAGATCTTACCTCGACGAACTCAAACACACGAAATGAGTCAGAGACGCGTCCCACACGAGTGAAGGCGGAGCCTCAGCGCACACCTCCTATTACGTCATCATCACTGACCAATGGTAGTACGAAGGTGTTTTGCAGCTGGAGCGAATATTTCCTGAAAGTTTGCTTTGGCAAGCCATTTCGAACTTCCAAAAAGAACACAAAACGAACTTCGTTTTGGCCTGATTTTGTTCGAAATGACATCACATCAGTTCGTTCTTCGATTTCGGCCTTAAAGGTGCTCTATGTAAGTTTTTACATACTCGTTTCTCTGAAAACCATTGCTACAGCCAGCTATTTTATTTTGAAATTTGCGTTCCGTGTCGGAATTTCTGTTTTTGTTTTGTCTGTGCAAGACTGCACGTTGCCAATTTACCCAATAGTATTTCTCCACCCCGGGTTGACAGTTGGCGGAAAACTCGACCTAAAAAGCCTCTAAAAATCTCTATGAATGGGAGCATATCAAAATGTGATTTCAACTCATCATAAATCAATAAATCAACTAATTATCTTACAGTGTGTAAGTCTCGTCGCTTTCCAATGTCAACTGAGCTCGCTCCTGTTGCGTGTCCTCAAACTGGCAACCCGCGAGAGCGTCGAGTCTGAGGAGGAGGGGGCGGGGCAAACAATATTTTGAATTTGGAATACAGTACCCATTTTTAACCACTAGCTGTCATTCTTAAATAGAGCACCTTTAAAAATGTAACTCAATTTAAAACTAAACTAAACTAAAATAATAAAATACAATACAAAAAATAAAATAAAATAAAAATAAATAAATAAAATAAAATAATTTATTTCAGTTTGTGGTGAAATATAGAATAAAAATGGCCAAGGCATTACAAAGACAAAGTCAACTGGAAATAAACTAAACTTAAAAGTCTTTGCACATTGAAATTTTCGAACGTTAAAAAATAAATATGACCTTACGTTGTGTCAATCACGTTTACACACTGCCTCCAAAACTTTTGTCCGTCATAAAATGCATTTTTCGCATCCGTGGCACGCATTTTGAGAGATGTCACTGTATGACAAACAAAGTGCGGAAAGAGACAGAATATAAAGACAGATTGTGCCAACAAGAAAGCATCAAACTGAGCCACTGACATCCTGAAGTAAACTTTGAAACGCTCGGGATAATCCCGCAGCTTTCTCCTTTCTCTCTATGCAATCTCGCGATTGGACGGACCCAAGATTTCCTCTTTCTTTTTCTCTTTTTAAGAAGAGAGAGGACAACTAAATCATGCTCACTGCTTGAAGACTCCATTTTGTATTGTTTTGCGAATTTTTTCGCAACGGATTCATTAATACGCATCGGACTCAGTGTGCAAGGTCTCTGTGCGTGACGAATTTTTAGGATCGTGAATACGAAAAAACTCATATGAAAATTTCAGACTCAAATCTTAACTCAATTTAAAACTAAACTAATAAAATAAAATAAAATAAAATAATAAAATAAAATAATACAAAATTAAATAAAATTAAAAAATAAAATAAAATAAAATAATAAAAAATAAAATAAAATAAAATAAATAAAATAAAAAATAAAATAAATAAAATAAAAAATAAAATAAAATAAAATAAAATAAAATAAATCATTTAATTCAGTTTGGGGTGAAAAATAGAATAAAAATGGCCAAAGAATCACTAACACGAAATCAACCAGAAATAAACTAAACTTAAAACTAAACTACATTTAAAACTGAATAAAAATAAGTAAAATAAAAATGGCCAAGACATCTCTAACAATCCCACAAATAAGTAAACTAAACTTAAAACTAAAAATTAAACTAAACTTAACCTAAACTAAATAAACTAAAATAAAATTAAAAATCATTCACATCAGTTTGGTGATTTTTAACACAAGGTCAGTGTGAATTAAACTAAACTTAAAACTAAACTATAAAATAAAAATCATTCAATTCAGTTTGGTGAGGAAAAAGAGAATAAAAATGGCCAAGATTTTTAAGACAAGGTCAATGTGAACTAAACATAAAACTAATCTATAAAATAAACTGAAATAAAAAAGTCATTCACTTCAGTTTGTGGAGGAGAAAGAGAACAAGAACAGCTGAGGCATCACTAACACAAGGTCAACGGGAAATAAAGCTCAGTTCTCGCGGGTCATTACACATATATGGCGTCTCTTCAGAAGAAAAGAGGAATATTCTTTGCTAAGAAAAATACAGCAAGGGGGCAAAAATACATTTCATGTTTGTCTTTTTCCAGTGACCATAAAGTCCATTTCATTCCAGACTGTGTTTGGCTCACATACGTTTATTTAATATCACTTACAGTTTCTCTCTGAAATACCTGCCTTCATTAATACTCTAAGAGATGCCATGAAACTCTGATTTGTTGTCCAACGAAAGCTTGCATTTTTATGGGCAATAAAAAAAATATAAATATTGCAGCCAATCTCCGTTAAACGACAGAATGACGTGCGTCACGACTGTAAAAGGCCTGAAATATCTTGAACAGTAACGCTGTTGTTTCTACCTGGATGTGGAAGGAAGAATGTGTCTTTCCTGAACGGTTAGATCACTTTATATGGGCCATAAAGAGAAGGATGTAGAAGAATTAATACCTGAAATGATTTTAAAACATACAGTAACATCAACAAATGAGGAAAACACTTCAGCATGAGCGAATATGATGACTGGAAATGTGGCGTTTATAAACTTTAAACAGATTATTTGAACGTGCTGCATTAGTAATTAACTCAAACTGAAGAGTTCTTCACTCGTCTGTTTTCCAAGTTTGTGTGCCGCATCAGGCTCAGACTGAAAATCCGCCCGGGAATCCGCTATAAAATGCGTCTAATTTGGAGAAAAGATGCTTTCATTGCACAATTGAAAATAAGCATTTATTTTTAACAGACGCATCCTAAAGAACGAGCTGAAATCCACCGTCTGACTTATCATCAAAAGCGTATAAAGTATCTTTCCCCAGAAGCTCATTTTTCCACCAAAAATGGATTTAAAAGTGGATTTTCTAAGATGCTAATAAACTAATTCAAGCCCGGCGCGAGGCAGAGCTTTTCAATTCCAGCAAGCTTTGCTCAGATTTGTTCTACATGATGACTGGAACACAGAGGGGAAATCTCTCAAACTCAATCAGACAAACACTTCCCTGCTATTTCACACCGAAAGTAAACTACTGCAAAGTGAAAACACTGACAAACAATGTCATTTCAGTTATTAGAAGAGATCCTATAACGCCCCTTTCACAAGATGTAATATAAGTCTCTGGTGTCTCCAGAATGTGTCTGTGAAGTTTCAGCTCAAAATCCCCCACAGATCATTTATTATAGCTTGTCAAATTTGCCTCTATTTGGGTGTGAGCAAAAACACACAGTTTTTGTGTGTGTCCCTTTAAATGCAAATGAGCTCCGCTTTCCAGAAGAGGGCGGAGCTTTAACAGCTCAACACCAACAAAGCTGGAGAATCTCACACAGCCAAAATGAGGATTGTCAGTAACGGTGTTCAGCCTTACATTGTTCAAACCGGAGTCGACACTGATACAACTTTTAGACGTTTCTGAATGGTTAGTGGATAAATTTATGTGGAATCAACTCATCCACTAGCATGTGCCGTCATGTTCATCTTTTGTGTTGAATTGACCCTCGTTTGTGAAGCAGTCCGGCGTAAAATGACGGCACTTACAAAAACAACTCTTCCTCTTCTCTAAAGCAGCCCAACATGGCCCCGCCCCCTTTGTTGTGTGTTCTCGGGGGCGGGGTTTATGTAAATATTAGGGTTTGTGATGTCACTAACCCGGGAGGAAGCTCGTTGTAGTCCCTACCAGCCATTAAAAAGTGATTTCTGTAAAAGAAAATATCTCCTTTGCATTGAACTTTGAGTGTCGTAACTTTGCAGATGTTGTTTATGATCAAACAGCAACATTACACACTAACTAAAGTTAAAAAGTGAAATCATTATTAACCACCGCTTTAATGCACACCAGAACATCTCCAGCCAAATAACACCCTCATGAAAAGCATTAGGAAAGCCATTGAATAGTGTTAATTGCTGGAGTGTAAATAGCAGTAATACTAATTACGATAATGATTGTGATAATCACACCTAAGTGAGGGCCGCGAGCGCACACACACTGCTGCTGGTGATTGCAATCATGGTTAATTACAATGAAGCGTTCTGTTTGTCACACTGTTGAGGCAAATAACTGAACGATTGAGATACTGAGAAACCTGAACGAGCTCCTACAAAACAGCCCTGAGTTATTACATAATGTGTCCATGCAGTCAGTCTAAACTTCAAAGTTTGTATTTAGGTGTTTCACCATTTTACATCACATCACAGTATTCCTCATTTAAATAATTAATGCACAGAATAAAGGGGCGGGGCCTGGTTGAGTTAGTTAATAGTGTGCTGAAACTGGCGGTTATGGTAAGGGGCGGGACATTTCCCAAACACCAATCACAACACACTGCTCCAGCCGACCAATCAGAGCACATTGTGCTTTTCAGAAGGAGGGGCTTCATAGAGACAGGAACTAAACAGAGCGATACTGACAGACTGGGAAGAGAGGAGCTGCAACAATGAGGAATATGAGGAAAATAATCAACATTCAAGCAGGAAAACCTGTTCTAGAAGAGCGCAAAAACATCAATACTTTAAATAATCCTGCAGTGTGACAAATACATTTTTAAAAAGTACAAATATTGGGGATAGTCTCTCAACTCTATAATGGAAATGACTAACTGAAGTTAGGAGTCTCAGTTGAAGTTTGGTAATGTTGCTATGTAATTGCTATAATGTTATGGGTGGATGATATTATGTGATGGGTGGTTTCCAGGGTGTTGCTATACAGTTGCTGTGGTTTTCTGGCTGGTTGCCAGGGCGTTGCTATGTAATTGCTTTGGTGTTCTGGCTGGATGCTAGGGTGTTGCTATGGTGTTCTGGCTGATTGCCACTGCCAGGATGTTGTTATACATTGTTATACATTACACTACACTGCGTTCCAAATTATTATGCAATTGACATATCAGTAAGATTTCAGTAGAATAAACATTCAGATTTTAGTTTTTCTAAGGAAATGTTTGTTTGTTTATTTCTCCATGTCTTTTTAGATAACTGTTATCAATCTCAGACAAAATAATTTGCCAGATCTATAGAAACCCTACTTAGAGGTTGTTCCACATTATTAAGCAAGTCACAGTTCTCATGCAATATGGGGAGGAAGAAAGATCTTTCTGAAGATGAAAAGCATGAAATGGTGCAATGTTGTGCAAAAGGCATGAAAACAACTAATATTGTGTGAAACTGAATGGAGATTATCGAATTATCATAAGATTTGTGAGTGATTTAGAGCACAGCAGAACTCAGTCAGATAAAGGCTTATTAATGAAAGTTCCTGTCAAAAAAATGTATTGTATTAAAAGGGCAGCTATAAAAAAAGCCAGTGTTGAGCAGCAAACAGGTATTTGAAGCTGCTGGTGTCTCTGGAGTCTCAAGAAGCTCTCCATGCTGGCTGGCAGTTGTGTGTAAAGATGCATTTTAGACACCACTAACCAAACCTAACAAAGAGAAACATTTACAGTGGGTGTAGAAGTGGTTTATTGTACAGAAATCTTACTGATTTGTCTCTTGCATAATAATTTGGAACGCAGTGTATATTGGTCTGGCTTGTTGCCGCAGTGTTGCTATGTAATTGCTTTGGTGTTCTGGCTGGTTGCCAGGGTGTTGCTATGTAATTGCTTTGGTGTTCTGGCTGGATGCCAGGGTGTTGCTATGGTGTTCTGGCTGATTGCCACTGCTAGGATGTTGTTATACATTGCTGTGGTTTTCTGGCTGGTTACCAGGGCGTTACTATAGTAACTATGCAGTTACTACATTGTTCTGGCTTGTTGCCGCAGTGTTGCTATGTAATTGCTTTGGTGTTCTGGCTGGTTGCCAGGGTGTTGCTATGTAATTGCTTTGGTGTTCTGGCTGGTTACCAGGGTGTTGCTATGCAGTTACTATGTTGTTCTCGCTGGTTACTGCAGTGTTGCTATGTAATTGCTATGTATGTATGGTGTTGTGGCTGATTGCCACTGCTAGGATGTTGTTATACATTGCTGTGGTTTTCTGGCTGGTTACCAGGGCGTTACTATAGTAACTATGCAGTTACTACATTGTTCTGGCTTGTTGCTATGTAATTGCTTTGGTGTTCTGGCTGTTTGCTAGGGTGTTGCTATGTAATTGCTTTGGTGTTCTGGCTGGATGCCAGGGTGTTGCTATGGTGTTCTGGCTGATTGCCACTGCTAGGATGTTGTTATACATTGCTGTGGTTTTCTGGCTGGTTACCAGGGCGTTACTATAGTAACTATGCAGTTACTATATTGTTCTGGCTTGTTGCCGCAGTGTTGCTATGTAATTGCTTTGGTGTTCTGGCTGGTTGCCAGGGTGTTGCTATGTAATTGATTTGGTGTTCTGGCTGGTTGCCAGGGTGTTGCTATGTAATTGCTTTGGTGTTCTGGCTGGATGCCAGGGTGTTGCTATGTAATTGCTTTGGTGTTCTGGCTGGATGCCAGGGTGTTGCTATGTAATTGCTTTGGTGTTCTGGCTGGATGCCAGGGTGTTGCTATGGTGTTCTGGCTGATTGCCACTGCTAGGATGTTGTTATACATTGCTGTGGTTTTCTGGCTGGTTACCAGGGCGTTACTATAGTAACTATGCAGTTACTACATTGTTCTGGCTTGTTGCCGCAGTGTTGCTATGTAATTGCTTTGGTGTTCTGGCTGGTTGCCAGGGTGTTGCTATGTAATTGCTTTGGTGTTCTGGCTGGTTACCAGGGTGTTGCTATGCAGTTACTATGTTGTTCTCGCTGGTTACTGCAGTGTTGCTATGTAATTGCTTTGGTGTTCTGGCTGGTTACCAGGGTGTTGCTATGTAATTGCTTTGGTGTTCTGGCTGGATGCCAGGGTGTTGCTATGGTGTTCTGGCTGATTGCCTCTGCTAGGATGTTGTTATACATTGCTGTGGTTTTCTGGCTGGTTACCAGGGCGTTACTATAGTAACTATGCAGTTACTATATTGTTCTGGCTTGTTGCCGCAGTGTTGCTATGTAATTGCTTTGGTGTTCTGGCTGGTTGCCAGGGTGTTGCTATGTAATTGATTTGGTGTTCTGGCTGGTTACCAGGGTGTTGCTATGCAGTTACTATGTTGTTCTCGCTGGTTACTGCAGTGTTGCTATGTAATTGCTTTGGTGTTCTGGCTGGTTGCCAGGATGTTGCTATGTAATTGCTTTGGTGTTCTGGCTGGATGTCAGGGTGTTGCTATGTAATTGCTTTGGTGTTCTGGCTGGATGCCAGGGTGTTGCTATGGTGTTCTGGCTGATTGCCACTGCTAGGATGTTGTTATACATTGCTGTGGTGTTCTGGCTGGTTACCAGGGTGTTGCTATGCAGTTACTATGTTGTTCTGGATGTTTGCCAGGGCACTGCTTTTGTGTATTGGATAATTACCAGGGTGTTACTATGGTGTTCTGTGTGATTGACAGCACTCTCAAGTCTCTGTGATATGCTGCTCTTTAGACGTGGCTCGGGTCCCTCCTTCAATCGCTATGAGCACTATTACTAGTGATGCTTGACTTAACAATCATCACCAATCAAAAAACAGTGTTAATCATTTCAGTGTGAGTGTGGAATCTATCAAACCCTCCCTGAAACATCTGCTCTCCAAAACACTTCTCACAAGGTCCAACACTAAATCAAACTACAGCACCATCACAACATGAGATATGTGTGATCCAAGAGTCTTTCTCCATCTCCAGCGGCAGTAAGTTCCTCAGACTTCATTAACCGAAACCAGACTCAGAAAATCCCAGCATAAGAACATCTGCTGCCAGGTAACCATAAAAACAGCCACAGACGTTCACTCAGAGGTCAGCTGAGGTCGTCTATGCAACAATGTCCTTGTAAATGAGATGTCTTCCCATCTGTATTCGGCTCACAGCATCTCTGTGTGCGTCTGAGCAGCGTTCGGCAGATTACAGACAAACTGCAAATATTTACACTCAAGACTTTGACCGAAAGGACGGACAGAATCGAAGGGAATTTTGATATGTGCAACGCTGTGGAGAAGGACAAGAGATGATAACCAAGGTAATGAGAGTCTCGAAACATCTCAAAATAACCGACAAACATCCTCACTTCTGCCGTTTGTGATGTCACTAACCCGCGAAGAAGCGCGTTGTAGTCCCTACCAGCCATTAAAAAGAAAAGAAAATATCTCTCTTTGCATTGAACTTTATTACCTCCAGTATGATGTCACTTCTAAAGGAGTCACGTGACCAAGGCCTGACGCTGATTTCCTCTTCTGCACACATTCACATTCAGCACAAATGCCGAGACGCCTTTTAAAAGTGGGCGAATATGGCAAATTATTTCACAGCAGGACAAAATGCACAATTTCATCTAAATAAATTAAACTGTGAATCTCTGGCCGTGAGGTGTGACACGTCTGCCTCCGACTGAAGCGCTAAATATGCAAAGAGAGAATTATGCTGGAATAGACAGACGAGTGTGTGTGTGTGTGTGTGTGTGTGTGTGTGTGTTGTGTAATTTCAATTTCACTGCATTCTAGGACTGAAGGCAATTGATTTCTGGCTTGGGAGAGAAAGTGATCCGCCATGAAAGGTTCTGCTTTAATCGAGCTTCTGTAGATCACTTAACAAATGATTCAACTTCAGGAAACGGATTCATCCGTTACGGCTGCAGCTTCTCACTTCACCGCGGTAATGAAGGGACGCTTCTGAAACGAGAGGCTTCATTCAGTCGCTGTGACAGCAGCTTTACTAATTCACCAGGTTCAGTTCAGATGAGCAGCAACTTTAACCTTCTATTAAATTATTAAATATTAAAATCACAGTTCAGGATGTAAATGTTACTGTTGATGATTGAGTTTGAATGACGAACGATTTTCACATTTATTCATCAGATGAACCCCTTTGAGCTAAAATATGTTGTTAATATTTCAATAATTTAACAACACATTTATATGTTCATGGTTCTCCATGTCGGTCTTATGACAAAGCTATTTATTTATTTATTTGTTAAGTAAAATGACTAACAAAAAATAGCAGAATTCACAATATGTTTTATTATTAATGCACAATATTAAAATGTCTGCCCAATACTGATAAGGTGATAATTATTTTCATTTTATAGGCGAAAACCAATAAATGGTCAATATTAAAATTTTCTAGCATTTAATATTTTATTTGTTTAGCTGCATCATAACTAACTTAGTGAATAAATAACTAAATTATTTATTTATTTATTTAATAAATAAATAAATACATTATTCATTTATTTAAATATATATAGTATTAGTATTTTAGTATTTAATCAGTTTTATTTTGATTGATTGTTTGTTTGTTTTATTTTACATTTTATGGTTGAATTAACTTTTTTCCACCATAAATGACATTTATTTTATTTATTTAATAAATGACTAAATAAATAAATGAACAAATGATTAATTTATTAAATATTAAGTCATGCACGTATCTATTTATTAATTTAAGCATTTATGGAAGAGCTAAACAAATAAAATATCAAATAAAATCTTATCTTTTTAGTGTTCGTATTTTAATATTTAATCAGTATTATTTTGATTGTTTGCTTTTGTTTTACATTTTATGGTTTAATTAATTATTAACTTTTTTTATTAACACAAAAAAATACAGATTGATTGTTAATGATGATCGTTTAGCTGCATCATAATTTACTAATTGAATAAATGAAAAAAACTTTTTATTTATTTAATAAATTACTAAAATAAATGAAAAAACAATTTATTAAATAAATAATTTAAATAACTAATTTATTTATTGACTAAATTAATGAATAATTTATTACATAAATAATTTAGTAATTTATTGAATTATTCATTTAGTAATTTATTATGTAGCTAAACAAATAAAATAAAATCTTTTTATGAGCAGTATTTAGTATTTTGATTGTTTATTTGTTTTTATTTTACATTTTATGGTTTAATTAATTATTATTGACTTTTTCCATCAACTCAAAAATTCCAGAATGATTGTTAATGATGATCGTTTAAGCTGCATCATAATTTACTAATTGAATAAATGACTAATTGATTTTTTTTATATAATAAATGACTAAATAAATGAATTAATAAATTGTTTATTAAATAAATTATTTAATTGAAATAATTTAAATATTAACTATTTTTTTTATTTATTGACTAAATGAACGAATAAATCATTAATTAATTTTAATTAATGAATTTATTTAATAATTCATTTAGTCATTTACGAACAAATAAAAATATAAAATAAAATCTTAGTATTAATATTTGAATATTTAATCTTTTTTTATTATTATTGGTTTGGTTTTAAAATGATTTATTTTCATTTTAAATTAATTTCGTTTTGAATGAATTAACTTTTCCATCAACTCAAAAACAAGCTGTAAACCAATAAATCTTTCTAATTCAATCTAGGATCACCATCATGATCCAGCTGCATGTTTTCCGTGTCCTTGGAATATTTTCTATTCTCCGACACAGTTGGACTGACGACAGAATGAGCAAACAAACACTCAAGGGTCACCGCATGCCATCAGCGCACGCGTCATTTGCACATCTTGAGACGAGCTCCTTATCATAATCCATAACGTCCTTCAGCTGGAGTCCCTCGTTTGGACGTCAGATAAACGGAGGGATGAGCCTCACCTCCCGCAGACGGAGGTCTCCACAGGACCGGCACACATCACAGCAGACCTCACACACAATATGCACTCGACCGCCATCAAAACAAGACAATAAAGACATTTTATGCGGCTCCTAAAAGCAGCCGTGGCGTGTGTCCATGCATCGATTCTCTGATCAGAGAGACCTTGACTCCGGGCTTTTGAAGCTCTGTTGGCCGTTACATTACTGTGTTTCACAATCACTGAAGAGAAACTGACTGAATGCAGCAGTAAATGCATAATTCATGCTGCTAATGTAAGTGAGGAGAATGTTTTTGTAAGTTTCTTCTGCTCACCAAGGCTGCATTTATTTGATTAAAAACACACTAAAAATAGTGAAATATTTTTGTCATTTAAAATAACTTTTAAATATGTGAATATATAGCAAAGTGTAATTTATATCCAGAATTTTCAGCATCATTACTCCAGTCTTCAGTGTCACATGATCCTTCAGAAATCATTCTAATATGATGATTTGATACTCAAGAAACTTTTCTGTTGTAATATAAACATCTTTATTGTCACTTTTGATCAGTTTAATGCTGAACAGTGTATATTTGACCAGAATATAAACTTCTCTGCTAAGAAATGAGCAGATGGAGAGCGAGAAAATGGCTCGTCTGAGCCAAAGCATGTGCTGTGAGGAATACATCAGCTGCTCCGAGAGGAACATCAGGCTGTTTCTGGATGCAGATGTGATGCACTTCACCTCAGGAACTAAAACTCCCTTCGGTGTCTCAAATATATGAGATCTCAACTGATGCCAGACGGCCGGAGACAACCGGAAAGAACTGCATCGGTGCGTTTATGAAGGAAACCTGAGGTGTTTTTGAAACTGCTTTGCAAACAAGAACAAATGTAGCTTGATTTTGTCTGTGGGGAACTGATTGGATGGTGGTGGTTTGCTATTGGTGGATCTCATGTGAGTGACAGGTTGCCCCGCCCTCATCATCAGAGAAGAGAAGAGATTCTGCAAGAGGGAGGAGAAGATATTCTGATTCAAGATTACGAGGAACGTGAATTTAACAAATGAAGATGTGCACCGAATTTTGATGATTTTCATGGTGACTTTAAATCTGAGCATCACTGTTAGTGTCTAAAAACATTGATCTGAAGTGTATTTCTGGTGCTTGTGTTTAATTAACAATAATCCTGTTGATTTTAACCATCACTACAGGAATCTGCACCGCTGCTGGAGGAGATGAAGAGCTGTGAAAGTAAAGCCCTGTTAATATTTCATCAGTTTCTGCTTCAGGATCAGTGTGTGACGGAGAACATCAGATCAGATCAGATGAATTATTCCTGCTGTACACATGAGAGCCATGCATACACACACAGACACACACTCACACACACACACACACGCACACTTACTCTCACAAACACACACACTCACATGCACATACACGAACACACTAGACTTGTGCCGATATTCGGTAATGTGATATATTGCGATAATGAATATGCACGATATTGTTAACGTGGGCATTTCAAAATACCGTAAATAATAATTTATTACCAATTATTAAAATTTAGAAACCGTATAAAATGCACAACACCGCTGTATTCTGCGCTCAGATGTAAACAAGCCCAACGTGCACGAGAAGCACATGGCGGAACGAGTGAAGGAGACGAGCTGAATGAAAGTGCGCGTTCACTCTCTGACAGCAGAGGGCGCTGATGGAACAGCAGAAATGCAGCGGTTACCCCGGAAACCCCATAAACAAAGCAACTGCGCTAGTGAAGTTTTTAAAATGCCTCATACATATATTTTAATCTGGACTACAACATGCCCTAATGATTAGAAATGTTCTGATTATTTGTTATTGTTCAGTAAAACTTAAAGACATACGGCTTCATTAGTTAACATGTTAATTCATTAAACTGACAATGAAAAATACTTATAAAGCATTAATTATTCTTAGTTAATGTTTAATAACATTACTAAAATCAAAAGAACTTATTTAATGGGCCTGAAATTATCAGTTGTGTTTCTTAACTAATATTAACAAAAAAAATACTTTCTGTAACAAATGTAGCTGTTGCTCAATCTTAGTTAATGCATTAAATAATGAGACCTTATTGTAAAATGTTTCCTGTTGTTCTTTATAGCCTAATTCTTTTGCACTGTAATCTATTTGAAAATTTGACTTTATATATTTTTTTGTGTATTGTATTATTGTATTTAAACATTCAGAGTTATTTATGTTATTACAAAAAGAGTTCTTAAACCTGTTATACTGACAACACTTTTTTTTGCAACTTATTTCAATACCGTGATAATACTGTACACCGTGATAAAAGCTTCAGCAATTAATCGCAACATGAAAATTTGATGCCGTCACATGCCTAGAACACACACAGTCAAAAACACATGCATGCACACACACTCACGCACACACACATGCGTTTTGATAAAACGATCAAACCTGAGCCAAAACATCATGACAGCGTATGACATCATGCCTGTGTGTGATATGAAGCACAGTATCTGAAGAACACTCTCCGTTCATCTTGAGCTAATGGATTACTGTCTCTAAACTAAATCAATCTCATGTGTGAAGAGAGAGAAGCGTCAGACACACACACTGAACTGCTCATTAACTCCAGTATGAATGCAGCGGATCCTTCACTCCTCCAGCGCTGAGCCAGCAGAGAGACGACACTCAGGACAGACTGACAGGAAACGGCCCTAACGAGGAGGGAAAGGTTGAGCCCGCGGATTCTGTGTGTCACTTTCTCTCGCTAACACACACTGACAGAAGAGAAGAGCTTCACACACACACACACACACACACACACAAAACCTGCAACTTCAAGCTGAATTCAGAATTTATCTGAACTGAAACGCTCATTGCGAACGATTTGGGACAAAAAAATTGATAAATTATTATAATAAAATAAAAATAAAAATTATGATTGCAATTTAACATGCACATTTTTAAAAGAGCTCCAGTTTTGCTGTTCTTGTTTGCACATCTTCAAAATCATATTCTAATTATATATAAC
>VTFQ01000021.1:1121359-1123859 GCA_036281575.1 Ancherythroculter nigrocauda | reverse complement strand
AGATAGATATGGTCAGATAGATAGATAGATAGATAGATATGGTCAGATAGATAGATAGATAGAAATGGTCAGATAGAAATGGTCAGATAGATAGATAGATGATAGATAGATATGGTCAGATAGATAGATAGATAGATAGATAGATAGATAGATAGATAGATAGATAGATAGATAGATAGATAGATAGATAGATAGATAGATAGAAATGGTCAGATAGAAATGGTCAGATAGATAGATAGATAGATAGATAGATAGATAGATAGATAGATAGATAGATAGATAGATAGAAATGGTCAGATAGAAATGGTCAGATAGATAGATAGATAGATAGATAGATAGATATGGTCAGATAGATATGGTCAGATAGATAGATAGATAGATAGATAGATAGATAGATAGATAGATAGATAGATAGATAGATAGATAGATAGATAGATAGAAATGGTCAGATAGATATGTCAGATAGATAGATATGGTCAGATAGATAGATAGATAGATAGATAGATAGATAGATAGATAGATAGATAGATAGATAGATAGATAGATAGATAGATAGATAGATAGATAGATAGATAGATAGATAGATAGATAGATAGAAATGGTCAGATAGAAATGGTCAGATAGATAGAAATGGTCAGATAGATAGATAGATGATAGATATGGTCAGATAGATAGATAGATAGATAGATAGATAGATAGATAGATAGATAGATAGATAGATAGATAGATAGATAGATAGATAGATAGATAGATAGATAGAAATGGTCAGATAGAAATGGTCAGATAGATAGAAATGGTCAGATAGATAGATAGATGATAGATATGGTCAGATAGATAGATAGATATGGTCAGATAGATAGATAGATGATAGATATGGTCAGATAGATAGATAGATATGGTCAGATAGATAGATAGAAATGGTCAGATAGAAATGGTCAGATAGAAATGGTCAGATAGATAGAAATGGTCAGATAGATAGATAGATGATAGATATGGTCAGATAGATAGATAGATATGGTCAGATAGATAGATAGATGATAGATATGGTCAGATAGATAGATAGATATGGTCAGATAGATAGATAGAAAGGGTCAGATAGAAATGGTCAGATAGATAGATAGATATGGTCAGATAGACAGATAGATAGATAGAAATGGTCAGATAGATATGGTCAGATAGATAGATAGATAGATAGATAGATATGGTCAGATAGATAGATAGATAGAGAGATAGAAATGGTCAGATAGATAGATTTTCTATTAAATTCTATATTATATCGATATTATATTGCTTAGTATTTTATTTTTATTTATTTTAAGGTCTATAAAATATATAATATAAAATAAATAAGTACATTTTATTTAATTAAATTTAAAGTAAATTTACTAAAGTAAATTTATAAAGTCTAAAAATTATAAGTAGTTCATATTATACAGTATATATACAGTATATACATGCAATTAATATTATATTATATTATATTATATTTAGAACATTTCTTTTATGGACTATTAATTATATAAAATTATATAAAAATGTAAATGTATTACATCTAAAAATTGAATGAAGTTCATAAAAATAGTTCTACGTCCAATTCTTGAAAATTTATTAAGATGCTCTGAAATTATTTATTTATAATTATATTTTTGCTATGAATTATTATAATTCGAAAATTATTATTATTTTATATATTATTTTACTTTATTATATTGCATTACATTATTTTACAATTATATTATTGTTTTTATTTATAATATTTCTTTTAATCTATTAAATATCGTAACAAATTCTGAGAAGTTCATAAGAATATTCCTAAGTGCAAATTTGATTTTATTTTGACCATCAAGAAAACGACAGTCTGCAGTGTTATCTGATTGTATGGCGGTTCTGATAAACCAATAAACAAATTCATAAAATTAATTAAACATCTAAGATGAAATATATATATATAAACAAGACAATGCAAGTTATTCATAAATATATTCTTAAGATAGAAAATAGCAGTTGAAGATGAAGAAAATGGCTCCAGATGAGCCTCATCCACACCTCCATCTCACCTCCGACTCTCTACATATAAATATGATTAATGCACATAAACATTATGATGAATGAACCCGGACATCATAAATGCCTCCAATCCAGCAACATCTACACGGTTCCCACGACATTTAGCCAATGAGCGATTAAAGTTCTCCGTGTGCAAAACGCCTCTAATGAAGCCAAAACCATCCTGAGGTCTGAATGAGGAAAACCAGCCACTGAATCAGAGCAGAACTCATATAATCATCATGATCCATGAATGTTTTAATGGGAACCCTAAACCTGATTTATGACCTGAAGAGGGAAAAATCCCCTAAATGCTCATGATGATCCTGACATGAAGACAGACTCGATGTTTGTCAGCATGAGTCACTTCACATCATCTGGTTTCTGCTCTACAGGCCAAAATATCTGCTTTGTGCCAAAAATAAATAAATGATGGACTCAAAACAAGCCTGTA
>VTFQ01000021.1:1001359-1116359 GCA_036281575.1 Ancherythroculter nigrocauda | reverse complement strand
TTCTTTGAGTTAAAACTGGACTTTTATTTTGACAGGTTGTACTGAAGATCTTTGAGTTTCAGAGTGAATTTGATTTTTCTCAAATAAAATGATGAAATGATCATAAACGTACTCAGAGAATGCTTAGATGTTCTCAGATAGTGAGACGGCAAACGCTGAAAACTATATGTGACCTGATCCAGCAAAATGAGTCACAGTGACCCAAATTTCAAAATTGAGTTTGGTATCAATGGAAAGATGAGACAATAAGCTTTAAAATGATATCCTAGTCAAAGTCATACCTTGAATAGTTTTAAAGATATACCCATTTGAATTATGGTCGTCTGCCCTCTTTTTCCAATTGAAAACCTGAGAAAATCGCTTTTAAAGTTTTTTGCCCGTTTTTTGTTGATATCTTTCAAAATCCATTGCATTAAAAGGGATAAACTATTTATTTTACAGCTTAATTTGACCAAAGACATTTTTATATATATAAATGCTAAACCAGGCTGAAGCTCAAATTATTTGAAAGTATTTATTTGAATTAACACTTTAAGACCTGGAGTTTTTTTTTTTTTTCTGAGCGACACACACAAAAATAAAGACTCATAACTCCAAAACTCTAGCAAGGAGAGTCAAAAGGTAGGTATCATTTGTTAGAAAACATTTTAAATTTTAAGAAAATATAAATTACATTACATTTGGACATTTTCTTGCTGAGAAACTGCTGATAAAAGACAAAAATATATATACTTTTTTAAAATAATTTTTCTTTTTTTTTTATTTGACATGGAATAACTCAGGAACAGAATAAGATCACTAAAAAAATCTTTTTTGGTGATGCTCTCCTATATGTGAGCTGCATCTGGTTCAAATTTCGTGGTGATAGCATAAAGAATAGTTTGAAAAATTGTTGTTCATTTTTTCCGCAGCCAGGTGGCGCCAACGGGCGGTAAACTCCGGTTTAGAGGCGCTTCTCAGCACTCGTTAGGAGTTTTTCAAAATGGTTAGATGCATTAAAAAGATGAGATTCTAAGCTTTAAAATGATATCTATTTTGTGTTATTCCACGTTGGAAAACGAACATGGATGGGTCCGGGAACATTTCACATCCGTGAAATATACATATTTGTATTCAGTTAGCGGCTGTGCTGTTTTTGTTGTAAACGCATATTACTCAGACACATTAGAGGGTGAAAACAACACAACAGAAGCATGTTGGAGGCTTGATATGAAAGTTTAAAGTCTTTGGTTTTGTATGCAAAAATAATTTTTGTGCTACCTATATGGATTCAATTTTTATTGTCTTTTAAAGAGAGACACGCAAATGGGAGTTTTATTTTATAAGGCGCGCTAGTCTGACAGGAGGATGGCTGGACCGATCGCGTGCCTGTCAGTCGAAACGGGGCTTCCCATTGTTAAAAATCAGCGTTTAGGTCAGTGTGTTTACATTTCTAAGCTTTTTGATTGGTTCTATACAACTTGTAACACCATATTTGTAGAGCAGAGATAATGACGTTTCCGGGGATACCGGGAAATGCTCATAAGTGACCAGAGGAGTTGAGAAGTTCATTTCCAGCGAATTTAGTAAAACCATGTCAAATTTAATAGCCATTTAAATACCTTTACTCAATTATCTGGACTGCGAAACTTTGGGAGATTATTTTTGAAAGTCTGATCTTTGAAATTAGCTTAAAAAAAAAAAATCGATTTTTTCATTGTTTTTCCACATTATCGGCCCATATCTGAAAATAGAACGTTGCGATTTCCGACTCATTTCGCCAGAGCGGGTCACATATGAGCATCACACAGAGACACGCAAAACAAGCAGATATATTTATACAGCAGTCGTTTTGCACTTCTGAGACTTGGAAAATCAAAATGAACAGAATTAAACCCAGCACACACACACACACACACACACACACACACACACACACACACCAATATCAATCAGAGCAATAATTCCCAGTACAATTATGAGGAACATGGACGCAGATATGACACAGAACACGATGATCCCATTTTCCCGCCGTGAGGAATGTGATGGGAACGAAATGAACATTATGACTCATTTGAGTCTCTTTGTCTGAGCTGCATTAATTGAAGACAACTGCTGTGACCTTCTCAACACAATTACATCTCCATCGCTGCAATTAGACACACGTCAGCAGAAACACATGAACACGGCACTCTTCGCTTCCCACAATCCCTCACAGACACAAATGCTTCACATCACTAACTCTAAAGTTTGGAAATGTCTTCATTCACATCTGTGTCCATCAGACAGACAGCTTGTGCTCCGGATGATGTTTAATGATCTGATGGAGGTCCAATAAATCCATTAGACTCCATCTTTTACTCTTCCTGTTGGACTGATGTGGCCATTAAAGCAGCGACGCGGAACAACAGCTCTTATAAATAGATGCATCTGCCCTAAATGAGCACGTGAAGTGATCCACAGAAAACAGAAGAGAAGATGATGCAGCAGATCTCTCACATGGACACACACGGAAACGAATCTTTATTAGTGAATGATTCAGAAACGCAGTACACAAACTCAAGTAATCTCTGAACCTCTGACGCACATTAATATCTGTAACTGGACATCGTCATATCTCGAAACGTAATTAAACTAGCACAGATTGTTCTTGACCTGTCAAACACGCCTAAGAACTCACTGTGAGTCATTGATTCAGTGAATCAACTCCAGTCTGATTCAACTGTTTTTAGTGATTCATTAAAAAGAGCTGCACCAACTGGGATGTGCATTCATTAATGAATTACTAGGTTTGTTCAGTTCTTTATAATGACTAAATTATAAAATTTCATTAAAATTGTGATGAACTAACTGAGGGATTTATTAACTGTTCATTCGTTAAAGAATTGCTCCATTAGTGCAGTTGTTGAAATAAATATTTAAAAAAATACATTTTAATTTAATATAAATGAGTAATAAATGATTAAATGTATAATGAGTAAAATAAAAATATTATTAAAGTGTATTTATATTTTATATTATAATGTATAAAATATAAAACATTTAAAAAATTACATTTTAATTTATTATAAATTAATATGTAAATACATGTATAATAAATAAAATATTATAACTTAAATTTTAAATAATATTTAAATAAATACATTTTAAATTCATTAAAAATGTGATCATCATTAATTAATTACTGAATCTACACATTATTATTTAAATTCTGAAATAAATAAAAATAAATTATTTACATTTTAATTGAATATAAATGAGTAATAAATAAATGTATGGGTAAAATAAAAATATTATTAAAGTGTATTTATATTTTATATTAAAATGTATAAAATGTAAAAAAATAAATAAATGAAAATAAATACATACAATATTAAATTAATTAAATATGTGATCAACTGTGTTCATTTGTTAATAAATTTGTTCCGTTAGTGCAGTTCTTTAGAATCAATGAATCTACACATTATTAGTTAAATTCTGAATAAAAATATTTATTTACATTTTAATTTAATATTATTGAGTAATAAATAAATAAATAAATAAATGTATATGTAAAATAAAAATATTATGTGTATTTATATTTTATATTAAAATGTATAATAAATAAATGTAAAAAATATACATTTTAATTTATTATAAATTAATAATAAATACATGAATAAAAAGTTAAAAAATATTATTTAAATTTTAAATAATATTTAAATAAATACATTTTAAATTCATTAAAAATGCGATTCATTAACATAAATCGTTAATGAATTGTTTGGTTAGTGCAGTTCTTTAGAATTAATATATGAATTAATCTAAAGATTATTTTTAAATTCTGAAATAAAAATAAACAATATACATTTTAATTTACTATTATAAACGAGTAATAAAAATAAATGTATAATAAGTAAAATAAAATATAATTTAATTGTTTTATATTAAAATGAATAAAATATGAATATATACATTTAAAAAATAAATAATTTATATTTATTATAAATGAATAATATATAAATAAATGTATAAGTAACAAAATATTATTATTTTAATAAGTTAAATTAAAATGTTATTTAATTGCATTCATATTTTATATTAAAATGTATAAAATATAAATAAATAAACACTTTAAAAATAATATATAAATAAATGCATTTTACATTTTAAATAATATTTATAAATATTTAAACTGATTTTTAAAAAACAGCTGACAGATTCATTAGCAGTGCATTAATGAATCAGCTCAGCTGAATCAGAGTCGTGCTGATGTTGTGAATATGCCCATCTCTCTGATCGACACTCGTCAGATCATCAGCTCTTCGCTGCAGCACATCTGCGCTCACGAGAGGACGGTCCAGATCATATCACCTATTTACAGCTGTGAAGAGACGAGGTGAGACGCTCCGACGCAGATATCTGTGTCACTGACCCGTCCCTCGCGCAGACGGATCTCACTCGTCCTCCAGGGCCCGGACTGTGAAATAGTTTCTCAGGAATCAGATTATGATGTGCTCAAGACTGCGAGTCACGTGACGGGAGGAGCGCAGGAGATCCGAACATCACGACAGACAGAGGCCCGTTCATCGCCTTCACAGACACACATCTGTCATACGCCGTGATGCTTTTCATTAAGTGACATTTACAAACACCCCGTTGAAATGAAGATGTATTACAGCCTCAGCGGGGCACAAACAGAAGATTGATCGTGTTTCTGAAAGTGTTCAGGGACGTCCCGTCAACAGCTCCATTAAAGCAGGTGCTTCACTGTTAGTTCATCATTAGAGGGATAGATCAGACCAAAATGAACAAATCTGTCATCGTTTACTCTCCTCGTGTCGTTCCAGACCTGAACGACTCGCCCTCCTCAGCGGAGAGAGAGAAAAGGGATTTTTCAAGAATTTGAAGAGGATCTTTATAATGAAAGTGACTGAGCTCCAAAATAACAAAAATAAATAAATATGAAGTAAATTAAGAGTAGTCCATTATCCATACTGAAATATATATTGAATGTCACAGTAAAATAAAAAATTTAAAATTAAATTGCATAAAAAATAAAATTACAAATAAATAAATGGTATTATAACAGTATTCCATTTCCATTCTGCAATTTATTCTAAATAAGTCTAAATAAATTACCTTAAAAATAAATGCATATATATATATATATATATATATATATATATTTTTTTTTTTTTTTTGTGAACAACTAAGTTATAATTTATATATAATTGAACAACTAAATTATAAAAATAAAATATCTGCAATATATATTCTGTCAAAATAAAAAATAAAATTAAAAATAAAATTAACTACATTAAAATGTATAAATAAATAAATATCCATACTAAGTAAAAAAAATAAAAAAATAAAAAATGTTATATATATATAAGTTAATTTATTAAATTTATATATATATATATATATATATATATATATATATATATACACACACACTTTTTTATATGAATATACGTGAACAACTAAATTATAATTTATATATAATTAAATAATTATAAAATAATGGTCATATTATCTCGTGTTCATTTAAAAAAATATATATCTGCAATATATATTCTGTCAAAATAAAAATAAAATTAAAAAAAAAATTAACTACATTAAAATGTATAAATAAATAAATATCCATACTAAGTAAAAAAAAAAAAAAAAAAAAAAAAAATATATATATATATATATATATATTTTCTTTTCTTTTTTTTTAATATACGTGAACAACTAAATTATAATTTTTATATAATTAAATAATTATAAAATAATGGTCATATTATCTCGTGTTCATTTAAAAAAATATATATCTGCAATATATATTCTGTCAAAAAAATAAAATTAAAAATAAAATTAACTACATTAAAATGTATAAATAAATAAATATCCATACTAAGTAAAAAAAAAATATATATATATATATATATATATATTTTTTTTTTTTTTATATACGTGAACAACTAAATTATAATTTTTATATAATTAAATAATTATAAAATAATGGTCATATTATCTTGTGTTCATTTAAAAAAAAAAGGAAATTGTTTGCAAAATATATTGTCAAAATAAAAATAAAAATAAAAAATAAAAATACAATTAACTACATTAAAATGCATAAATAAATAACCACACCAAGTAAATAAAATTAAAAAAAATATATATATATATATACACACATATATATACACACACACACACACACACACACACATAAATTATAAACAACTAAATTATAATTTATATATAATTATTTTAAATATAATTAATATAAATAATGGTCACTTTATCTCGTTTTAAAAAAAAGACAAGAAAAGAAATCCCTCTCTCATTGCACTGATGGCCGGTTCTTCAGAAATAGAGTGAAATCTGACAGAAAGTGTCAGTGAAAGACTGAGACGAGTATTTAATCTGAACACGAACCCTTCAGTCTCTTTTTGAAGAAGAGTCACACGCGCCTTTCAATGAAGAAGAGCGCTGGAGACGACAGCACACTTGACCTTTATGACAGAACACAAGCGCTCCAATAATGACTCCTCACACACACACACACACACCGAGTCTGTCAGCCCGACCGCACCTCAAAACCCGTGATAATGAGAGCCGCTGTTCGGATAAACCTGGACAAGAGCTGCACAGCGTCTGCCGTCGCCGCGGGACAGGCCTGAGAGACGCTAACAGCGCTTCACGTTCAGGTGATCTGATACGGCCGCGGGCCGGGAAGAGTTTAAATAGCCATGGAGGAGCGGAAGAAGAACTAGAAGCCAAAGCAAACAGTTATTACGGCTCTCTGAGGGACACGAGCGTGTGTGGACTCAACCTGAGCCGATCCACAGCTACTGAAGAACAGGAGAGCGCGAGTGTGGGAAAGATCATTAATGCAATATTAAAATCTACAACTAAAAAAATACAATATTATGTTTACTTGTCACATAAAAGACTAAATTAATAAATGACTAAATAGATGAATGATTCCTTTTTTTTATTTGATCAATTATTTAGTAATTAATTTAATAAATTAATTTAATAAAATTAATTCAATTTATTAAATAATTTATTCATTTTTAATGAACAAATAAATAAATGAATGAATAAGTTTTTAATTTATTTATTTAGTCATTTAATAAATTAATAAAAAATATATATATTTTATTAATTTATTTTTTAGTCATTTATTTAATGAACAAACAAATGTACAAATGACTATTAAATAAAATATTTAAATATATCTTTGGTTCATTCATTCATTTCGTTTAGTCATTTATAAAACAAACAATCATTTAAACAAACAAATGAGCAAATGACAAATTTATTAATTAAATGAAATCATTTATTTGTTTATTTTAATTATTCATTAATTCACTTATTTAGACATTTTTATTTAATAAACAAACAAATTACTAATTAAATTAAATAAAATTGTGTTCATTTTTTAATCATTTATTCATTAATTCATTTTAATCATTTAATAAAAAAATGACTCATTTAAAAATTTAATTAAATAATTCATTTATTTAACCATTTATTCATTCATTTTGTCATTTATTTAATGAACAAACAAATAAACAAATTACTAATTTAATAATTTAATAAAATAATTAATTCAGGTAATATATTAACTTCAAATCTCAGGGGATCCTCAAGAAAATATTGTGAATAAATTGATTCATTTAATAATTTAATTAAACAGTTAATTAAATAATTATTAATTCATTCAGTCAGTCATTTATTAAACAAATTAATACATACATTTATTTTCTAATTTATTTAGTCATTTATTTAATGATTTAATAAAATAACATTCATTTATTTAGTCTTTTGTTTAATAAACAAACAAATAAACAAACAAGATTAATTTATTTATTAAATTAAATAATTTATTTGTTTATTCTACTATTTATTCATTAATTTATTTAGTCATTTATTTAATAAAAAACAAATAACTAAATGATTAATTTAATAATTTAATAAAATAATTAATTATATAATTTATTCATTCATTCATTTTCTTTAGTCATTTATAAAACAAACAATCATTTTTAATTTTTTAGTTATTTAATAAACATAGCAAATACTAGACTAATTTATTAATTAAATAATTTATTTATTTTTATCATTCATTTATTATTTCTTTAATAAACAAATAAATTATTAATTTAATCATTTATCCATTCATTCATTTAGTCTTATTTAACTCTAATTTAATAATTAAATAAAATTATTTGTTTATTTTTAATAATTTCTTCATTTATTTAATCATTTAATAAACAAACAAAAAAATAAATAAATAAATGACTCATTAAATTTATTTAACCGTTTATTCATTCATTCATTCAGTCATTTATTAAACAAATACATTCATTTTTTGAATTATTTCATTTATTTAATATGTATTCATTTATTCAGTATTTTATTTAATGAACAAACAAATAAACAATTGACTAATTTAATAAAATAATATATTCATGTAATAAATAAATATTAACTTCAAATCTCTGGCGATCCTTTAGCACAAAGACATTCAGCTGAAGGTTTCCCAGAGCTGCTTTTCTTCTGATGTTATGAAGGAACACGATCATAAAATAAACACACATCATCCATCATGAGGAGACGCAATCAGCGCTGTTACACAGATCACATGTTCAACATGTCAAATCATTCGACATTGAGTAAAAGGTGAACACTGCCAAGAATCTGAGCTTGAAAAACAAGACGTCAAACACTCCAGATGCACTGCAATGTTATATTTCTATTTTCCTTCTACAAAGGATTCATATGAAATATATCCTACATTTAAAGTAAAAACACTTATTTGCTGTGGAAAGTCATGCATCCAATCCAAACCATTTAAGATCCCAGACCAGGGAATTATGGGACAGGACGGATAATGGACTGTGAGAGAGAAGTGAGGGTGTGGAAGCCAAACACAGCAGATTCTGTCAATGTGACGATCGTGTTTGTGTACACAGGCCCATCTCCAGCCCGCGGCCCATCTCACACCTTCATCTGGAGCCGTTCCTGTCCCGGGACGGAGGAGAGTTCAGCAGGTTTAAACTCAAGCGCTCGCATCCAATTCAGACAAGAGAGCAGAAACGAGCAGACGTCAGCCTCCCGCAGCGACCTTGAGAGCTTCCTCGGGTCTGAGCGCTTAAACAAACTCTCGCTCTATCAGCTGATCAGACGCTCTGACCTTCAGCTCACAGAAAAACCTGCCGCTCTCAGATTCAATCAGCTTTGTGCTGTTTGAATGATTGAAAAAAACATTCCAAATCATCATTCAGAACTGAAGAATCGCTTGTTGAATTAAAGAGGTCATGAATTGAGAACTTTTCCTTGAGCTTTTGATATATCAGAGGTCATCGTACTGTAAGTTTCAGAACTGAAAACTTCCTTGTTAGTCCAATAAAGCTTTTATTGACTCCAGACCCAGAGAACGACTCGACCCCGAATGTGCCTATAGATAGATGAAACTCCGCCTCCACAGAAGAAAGCCACGCCTACTTCATCACTGCAGCGTTAGCCCCGCCCACTGGTGTGTTAGTGAGATGAGGAGGAGAGAAGAGCGATACAGGACTAAAATAACATTATTATCCTAATGCAGGAATATGATTATTTATTTTCAACAATGTGAATGTCTTTATGCTTTATTTGTGTTCGGTTCATTTCACTGTGGATTCTTTGGTAAATCAATCGCATTTCGGCATTATCAGACTTTTACGATCTGGACTCGACAGTAATGCAACAACATGTCAGTAACTGTGTTCATTCTAATGCCTGATCTGATATTAATGATTCATGTACAGTCACATGATCTTTATCTGTGTGTCAGTAAATCAAACCAGCGACTAAACGCTCAACTTCACCTTGATTCTCTTAGTAGGACGAAAATCAAAGAACGCTCCCTTTACAATCGCTGGAGCTGTCAATCAAACAGCACGAGTTTATCAGTGATCCGCACCAAAACTCCCGTTTTATTCATCAAATCTCTTAGTTACATCGAGTTTGCACTGTTAGTTATGATGAAAGCATTCGTTAGTGTGCAGAAATTGACGAGATCACTGCTTTCATGATCTCAACAACATGTCTGTGATCGACTACATGTTCATCACTGCAACCTTTCATGCCACGATCTCAATATAATGCTTTTTACGATTAGATAACCTTGAGAGCTGAAATAGTGCTGTAAAAATGTGCTAAAGTTTTCGAGAGTAATGCTGAGCTATTTCATATGCAAAGATGTCAGCCAATCACAGCAGTGGGCGTTTCCACTGAAGTCTCACAGAAGACACGCCCCTTAAAACAGAGCGTTCAAAATCAGGGTAGGAAAAATGCCTTTTAATTTCTAAATTATGACAACTTTTGATGTAAAAAGCATACTAACATTATAAGTGCACCCCAGGAAACATTATAAAACAATAAAACAATGCAGTTCATTTAAATTTGCTTTTCTAGTTAAAAACTACGCTTTACAATAATGTCTCGTTTGTTAAACGAACAATGAAAAATACGTCTACAACATCTAATAATCTTAATGTTACCATTTAATCATGCATTTTAAAATCAAAAGTTGTTTCTGTTAACATTAGACAATGCACTAAAGTATAAACAAACACTGAAGAATTGTTTTTTTATTAACTAAGATTAATAAATGCTGTAAAAATATTGCTCATGTTAACTAATGCATTAACGGTTTTTGTTTATTACTGTGAAGCTGCATTAAAACAGTCAGTATTGTATAAAGCGAAATATGTAAATATTGACGTCAACCGTACGTGTAATGCATTACAAAAATATAAATCATAATGCAATGCAAGTATGTTCAACGCTATTATAGTCTGTCTTTCAGTTTCAAGTCTGCTGAGTTAAATTACATATTTATGCTTTTTTCCTTGAAAAAAAATTATTCATGCCTTAAAATAGCTTGAATGTAACTCTACACCTTGCCTCATTTAATATACGCAGTTCTATGAATATGCAAATGAGCCCCGCCTCCACTCACACCAGCTCAGAGATCCACTCGGTGACGCGATTGGTTACAAGGTAGACGTCAGAAACACTGCGTTTTTGAGACTGTCTTTGGTTCACTTCACTTTGGTTCAAACTTGATTTTCACCACAGGGGGATTTTAAGCATGTACATCATGTTATGTTTCTGATCTTAAATTTTATTCACAACCCTGTTAAGAGACACACTCTCAACTATCAGATTTTGACTGTTAATCAATTCTAAAACTTTTGCATTTCACCACAAATCTCAGGCGAGACGCCGCGCTTGAACCCGCAATGCTTTTAATTTACTTTTCTCTGACAAATTGGCTTCTCGTTCCCTCAGCGCTGAAGAACCCCAACAAATTCTCTTCATGTGAGATTCCCAGCGCACAGCTGCATAGAAATAAGCTTATTTCTGGCTTTCCGAAGAGCAAAAGAGTTTTAATAAGCAATTAAAGCTTTCAATAGCAGCTCCTAATTAAAGGCATGTTAAACAAACAGTTATGAATACAGAAGAAATATTGACAATGGTTAAGGTGACACGAGCTCACGAGGGAAAACCTGAGCTTATTAGGAAGCATGAAATTAATTTCACCTCGGTCTATGAGAACTCCCTCCTGCGGCTGTATTTCAGGACGTGAACGCTACGGTCAGATTGTCGCGTCGTCTTCATCAAATGAAGAATGATTAGACGTGCTCCTCCTCCTGAAGAGATCCGCCATTTTAACAATGAATTCAGCCTTGTTACTTTCACTGAAAGGTGGAGGGCAGTAATAGAAGAACATGTGCATCACTCTAAAAAAACACTGGGTTGTTTTATTCTACCCAACCGCTGGGTTAAAACAACCTATTCGTTGGGTTAAAACGACCCAATCGTGGGGTTAAAACAACCGAACTGCTGGATTAAAACAACCCAATCGTGGGGTTAAAACAAACCAACCGCTGGGTTAAAACAACCCAATCGTGGGGTTAAAACAACCCAATCATGGGGTTAAAAAAAAACAATCGCAGGGTTAAAACAACCCAATCATGGGGTTAAAACAACCCAATTGTGGGGTTAAAAAAACAACCCAACCACTAGGTTAAAACAACCCAATCGCAGGGTTAAAACAACCCAATCGCAGGGTTAAAACAACCCAATCACTGGGTTAAAACAACCCAACTGCTGGATTAAAACAACCCAACTGCTGGATTAAAACAACCCAATTACGGGGTTAAAACAACCCAACCGCTGGGTTAAAACAACCCAATCATGGGGTTAAAACAACCCAACCGCTGGGTTAAAACAACCCAATCATGGGGTTAAAACAACCCAACCGCTGGGATAAAACAACCCAATCGCAGGGTTAAAACAACCCAATCGCAGGGTTAAAACAACCCAATCACTGGGTTAAAACAACCCAATCACTGGGTTAAAACAACCCAATCATGGGGTTAAAACAACCCAATTGTGGGGTTAAAAAAAAAACCCAATCATGGGGTTAAAACAACCCAACCACTAGGTTAAAACAACCCAATCGCAGGGTTAAAACAACCCAATCACTGGGTTAAAACAACCCAACTGCTGGATTAAAACAACCCAACTGCTGGATTAAAACAACCCAATCACGGGGTTAAAACAACCCAACCGCTGGGTTAAAACAACCCAATCATGGGGTTAAAACAACCCAACCGCTGGGTTAAAACAACCCAATCATGGGGTTAAAACAACCCAACCGCTGGGATAAAACAACCCAATCACTGGGTTAAAACAACCCAATCGCAGGGTTAAAACAACCCAATCGCAGGGTTAAAACAACCCAATCATGGGTTTCAAACAACCCAATTGCTGGATTGGTCCATTTTCAACCCAACTTGGGTTGTTTTTAACCCAGCATTTTTTATATTGTGTATATTTTTGTGCATTCCTGGGTGTTCTTGCATATTAATAAAAGTTGACCGTTTGATTATTACTGTTGCCTGTATTGTTACTCAAGTCATTTGTATTTTGGGTTCATTTAAAGCCAGCAATATAGTAAATATAGTAATTATTAATCGTTAGTTGAGTTTAATAACACAACCCAGAATGTTGAGTCAAACATTTAACCCAACACTGGGTTTGTACAATTTTGACTCTGCATTTTTTAGAGTCTACTTGACAAAACTCAATATGACTGATGCATCACTTCAAACTTTCGGTGAACTCAATCACAAGCACACGACAGATTTATATCAGACAGGAGGCTGTTATATTAGATATAACGGCTCTCACGCTCGGGGTAAAAGCTGTTTTTTGATATCGTGAATCATTGCTAATATTGAATCCATCGGGCTGAAGACGCATTTCAGAAAGTGCCCTAACGAAGAAATGAAATATGCACGAGACGCTGCCAAATTACACAAGCGTTTGACATTATAACGCGTTTGATAAATGTGCATCTGTGTATCGTAACCAGATCCATGTGTTGTGATAAATACCAAAAGATGCAGATGAAACCTCCCAGAATATGTGCCGTTCGCAGCTTTCTTATGGAGAATGAATTTTTCACTAAGTCATCGACGTGTTGGTGTTCTTGGCTCGGAGCGCACGCATTCCCAGCAAATGAATCACGCTCCATATTTCAGGAGCATATTTACTGTTGTTATCTGGAGAATCGCAGGGCTCGATATTTCATCCGTTAAACTTCAGAGGGACTGGATCCTACAAGAGAAAGAAAGAGCTGAAGTAATGAAGGACAAACACAGCGTTACGGGCCTCTTTGAATGCAATAAGTCTTCTGGTGGCGGGCCAGGGGAGCGCCGCTTAAGAACTGCTTTACCTTATTACATTAGCTATTTGCTTAGCAGAGCCTCTCATTCAGAGCGACTCAAATAGCTTTTACGCACGACCCGTTTATACAGCTGGAGCGAGAACCGGCTAAGTGCCGCAGAAGTGCGCCTCCGCCGGGAATCATCGGACGGATCAAGTGGGCCTGAAGCGAGTCACTCAGCACTCACGTTCCGAAAGCGGACCGGAGTAATTAATTTAGTTGTGGTGCAAATGAAAATATCACAGAGAGGAAACGATACGGCTAATCCAGCAGAGAGAGGTCAAGAGGCATACATTACTTCCTCACAGACAAAGTGTGAAAACACTCTCAGACTGCATCTTGATCTCATAATACAGAGCAGTTCAAGTGTCCAACAAGGTCTTAGAAAAGAGAAAAGCTCATTCAAAAACACTGAAGGTTTAACAAACTCTCTGCCAAACACATCTGAGCAAGAACAGGCCCATCGTCAGTCAACAAAACGCTCTTTTCCACTTCTGCTCCAAAACTCTATCAAGACAATCAGAGAATTCTAGCCCTTGTGCGGTCTTCGTTTGGGGGATACACTCAGGGTCTTCAGGGTCAACAAAATGTAGTTTTGTAGCAATATAATATATTTTTCAAAAACAAATGTAATTTTACTTTGTTTATTAATGATTTTACTCAACATTTGTGCAGTTTTTGGAGGATTTGTGATATCTTTTAAATTTATATAAATATTTTTAAAATAGGTTTTTATGCAAAAACAGCTTTTTATGTAAAATTCACTTTATAAAACACACATTTCTACCTTTCATTCATGGGGATAACATGGATAATCTGACATGGTTTAGTGTGAGATTTTTGCCCATCTTTTGAAAAATGCAGTTTTAAAAGTAAAAAATTATCACTTTTATCCAGTAGATGGCAGCAGAGCTCCACTATTTGCTATTTTACTGACTGAAAGACATCTTTTCACAAGTTTTTTCAGTTGGATTCATATCTAAATATTATGAAATCACAATTATAAAAATAAATTAATTTTTGTCAAAGTTTAGCATTTTTTTGTACTGAAAAAAAATCTTTTTTCTATAATGTTATCAATAATGTAATCCCCACTTAGAAATTGGACAAAATCAATTCTTAAAATCAGAAACAACGCCCATAGACAGAAATTAAGTTGCACACTTCCAACAATGCAAAAAACTTCCTCAATGCAAAATGGACATGCTCAAACACACACGTGCACACACAAATAAAAATTATTTATTTCATTATTTTAATTTAATTTAATTTAATTATTTAAAAAGTATTATTAGAAAACTGATTTTGTCAGTACAAAAAAATGCTAAACTTTGACAAAGTAATTTTTATTGTCATAATTGTGATTTCATAATATTTAGATATGAATCCAACTGAAAAAAACTTGTGAAAAGATGTATTTCAGTCAGTCAAATAGCAAATAGTGGAGCTCTGCTGCCATCTACTGGATAAAAGTGACAATTTTTTACTTTTAAAACTGTATTTTCCAAAAGATGGGCAAAAATCTCACACTAAACCATGTCAAATTATCCATGTTATCCCCATGAATGAAAGTTAGAAATGGGTCTTTTATGAAGTGAATTTAACGTAAAAAGCTGTTTTTGTATGAAAAAACCTATTGAAAAAATATGTATTTATTTATCTATATAAATTTGAAAAATATCACAAACCCTACAAAAACTGCACAGATGTTGAGTGAAAACATTAATACACAGAGAATTTTTTTTTTTTTTTAATAAATAAATTTTGTTACAAAATTACATTTTGTTGCCTGCGGTTTCTGGAGACCCAAAGACCATGAGTGTAACTTTTTTTTTACACTAACATAAAAACAAGATATCACTCCAATTCTTTTTATTTGTAGATCTTAAAAGTGTTAACCACTGTACAAAGTCTCATGCCATTTGGACAAAGAGAACATTTTTTTGAGCAAATTTTGAGCAAACATCATTTGCGGGTCAAAAAGACCCGAAGACCATATGAGGGCTAGGAAAGCATGAATATTTCAGTATTGAAATGAAAGTGTCATAAATGAGAAGCAAATGCTCTGGATCAGACGACTGCACACCTGAACTCCACATCATCTGCATTGAAGCTGAAGGAGCACAAACACTCGGATCAGAGTCGATTAAACACACACACACTCTCACGGTTCGCACTCGGAGAATAAAGTGAAGCGTAATGCTGGAGGACATCAGGATCTCCACCTACTCAATTCCTGTTTCTTCTCAAGATCCGTGAGAGTCTGAAAGAGTTGCGTGAGACGTGTAGAGTCTCTGAAAAAGACACGAGACTCTCTCTGATTCATATGAAGCTGTGTTTCAGCAGTCTCAGTCTTCTGCGGTTCATGATCGGACAGGTCAAGCCCTCCGTGAACGCCACTATCATCGCTGCTTAAATTTTCATGAATCAGCCTGTTGAATCAGACTGTGTGTGGCTCCGTCTCCACTGGGATTACATGGAGAAAGAGAGAAACGCAGAGAAGACTCACTTTGATGTGTTCTCACTGACTCTCATCTGCTGCACAACCACAATGTCAAACGAGGCTTTTACAGCCGACCCAAGACCAAAGCTGAAGATAAAGACGCCAACAACAGAGAAACCAAGAACAGCAGCGAGAGGAAGAGAGAATCAGTGTGAGAGATATAAGAAAAAATATAGAATAATATATGAAAATACAGAATTGTGTGTGTGTGTAAAATTCTGTAATTATTCTGTATTTTTTTCTATATTATTCTAGATTTTGTCTATATAATTTTAAATAAAATTAAAGCTTCTTTGGATCAACTGATGTTAAATTTTATCCTCTTAAAAGTAAGTTTTAAGATATTGTGGAAGTAGAAAATAATAGAATTTTGCAAATGTAACAAATGAAATTTTGTTCTGTCTATTCTATTATAGTATATTGTATTACAGTAAATTCGTATCATTATGAGTATGAGTCGTATCATTAAAAAAAAATTAAAAAATCATTAAAAAATATTGAAATTATTTATATTAAAATGTGTATATATATGTATATAAATATATTATTTAAACATTATATATATATATATATATATATATATATATATATATATATATATATATATATATATACTTTTAACTGAAGGAAATATATATATATATATATATATATATATATATACTTTTAACTGAAGGAAATTATATATATATGTATATAAATATATTATTTAAACATTATATATATATATATATACACATATACTTTTAACTGAAGGAAATATATATATATATATATATATATATATATATATATATATATATATATATATATATATATATATATATATATATATATATACTTTTAACTGAAGGAAATATATATATATATATATATATATATATATATATTTCCTTCAGTTAAAAGTCCAGAAACATGAGTTAAATAAACAGGGTCATTTGGATTTCATGTTGACTTTAGACAACAATAAAAACACACAAAAGCATTTCTGACTTTTCCAAACACATCATAAAGTGTGAGTAACACTGAAGCGTATGTTTGATCCAGGACTCGTCGAGCGTCAGCGCTCATGAATCTAGTTATGTGTCTGTAAAAAAGTCAAATCAGTGTAAATTACAGCACAGTCTCTTCCAGCTCAAACTCTGACCTCACCGACCCAAACCAACCGGCCAAATCCCAACCGTCCCGCAACCCAACGGGAAACGCTGCAATGAAATCAATCAGTATTTCATAAAAGGTCAAGGCTGGGAATACTGGAAGAATCATAATGTGATACTGGCCAACCACATCTCCAATAAATCCAGAAATCATAAAAGAACAGGAACAGCAACGTTCAGCCGATTGTATCTGGGGCAGATTGTAAATTCAATATTGTGTTAGCGCTCAGGAGCGTCTGAACGAGCCTGCGGAGGCTGTAAATCCATACGGTAAAGGAGGAATATAAACAGCAGAAGGAATTTCCTCAAAACTCGACACACATTCTCCAGTCACACACGCTTATTACACAAGAACAAAAGCGGATGAAATAACATTTGTCCAGGTTATTCATCATCACACGTGTGATTTATGTGCAGGAGGCTCATCTACAGTCGTCTAGGTCACATGATTTACTTCTGACATGAGGAAAATATGCCCAGATTCTCACACAACCACCGTCCGCCAAAACATGATGAATATGGAGTATTCCGGCGCTTCCCAACCTTCTGCACTCCAAGACTCCCGTTACCCACTAAAATATTCAAACCTTTTTCTTTTCAAAATCCTTTTAAAAAACATTTCTGTTACTTGAAATAAACAAAACTGTACTAAAATAACTAAAGCTAAATAAATGAATAAAAACTATACTTACATTAAAAATAATCAAAAACGAATTTTCATTCAAATTAATTTAACAAAATTACTAAAACTTTAATTAAAATTAAAATGGAAAACACAATAACAACTAAAAGTGAATAATTTAGTAACTAAAATAATTATAAATAAAATTTAAGTAATTACATTTCATGATTCCAGACTTTTTAGGAGCTGAATGTTCTTTTTAACCAATGAATTTATTTGAATTTGCATTACTTTTCTAGTTGTTTGTGATTGGCTGCATATGGATTAATGAGAAGGATTTTACCTGCAAACCTCCTCTCTAAAAAAACACTGGGTTAAAAACAACCCAAGCTCGGCTGAAAATTGACAAACCCAGTGATTGGGATGTTTTAACCCAGCGAATGGGTTGTTTTAACTTTTAACCCAGTGACTGGGTTGTTTTAACCTAGCGATTGGGATGTTTTAACTTTTAACCCAGTGACTGGGTTGTTTTAACCCAGCGATTGGGATATTTTAACTTTTAACCCAGTGACTAGGTTGTTTTAACCCAGCGATTAGGATGTTTTAACCCAGCGATTGGGATATTTTAACTTTTAACCCAGTGACTAGGTTGTTTTAACCCAGCGATTAGGATGTTTTAACCCAGCGATTGGGATATTTTAACTTTTAACCCAGTGACTAGGTTGTTTTAACCCAGCGATTGGGATGTTTTAACCCAGCGATTAGGATGTTTTAACCCAGCGATTGGGATATTTTAACTTTTAACCCAGTGACTAGGTTGTTTTAACCCAGCGATTAGGATGTTTTAACCCAGCGATTGGGATATTTTAACTTTTAACCCAGTGACTAGGTTGTTTTAACCCAGCGATTAGGATGTTTTAACCCAGCGATTAGGATGTTTTAACCCAGCGATTGGGATATTTTAACTTTTAACCCAGTGACTGGGTTGTTTTAACCCAGCAATTGGGATGTTTTAACCCAGTGAATGGGTTGTTTTAACTTTTAACCCAACGATTGGGTTGTTTTAACCCAGCAATTGGGTTATTTTAACTTTTAACCCAGTGAATGGGTTGTTTTAACCCAGCGATTGGGATGTTTTAACCCAGTGAATGGGTTGTTTTAACTTTTAACCCAGCAATTGGGTTGTTTTAACTTTTAACCCAGTGAATGGGTTGTTTTAACCCAGCAATTGGGTTATTTTAACTTTTAACCCAGCGATTGGGTTGTTTTAACCCAGCAATTGGGTTATTTTAACTTTTAACCCAGTGAATGGGTTGTTTGTTTCTGGGTTATGTTTGCCCAACCTGCTGGGTAGTTTTATTAAACTCAACTATTTTTTAAAAATTAATGTATTTCTCGCTTGAAATAAACCCAAAGTATGTTGGAGATTAACATGTATTAATATGATTAATGAATAATAATTAAACAATAAAGTTATTAAATTGTTTATTAATAAATGTTCACCTTTTGATTATTATTGTTGTCTCTAGTCATTATGTGTCTGATTTTTAATTTCCAACCTATTTTGGGTTCATTTTAAGCCAGACATATAGTCATTTTTAATCAATAGTTGAGTTAAATAAAACTACACAGCATGTTGGGTCAAACATTTAACCCAACCGCTGGGTTAAAACAACACAATCGCTGGGTTTGTCCATTTTTAACCCAACTTGAGGTCTAGATTTTAAATTAAAAGCCTTATATATCCAGGTTTTTCAATACTGTGAGAATCCTTGTTCTTCAAAGACAGACAAAACAGGGTGAATTAAAATAAGAAATATATTTTATATCATCTTATTGTAAAGCTCTTATTTTAAGTCACTTTAAGATCCACTGGATTATATAACCAACTGATATGATTATATAATGAATACAGTAAACAAAGTTGCAACTGTATTATTCAACACCAGCTCTGGTACAATAACGCTTCATATCCATATCCATAGCTCAACGTGTGTGAAGGCATCAAGACGAGCATCTACCTGAAGAGCAGCTGGACGCTCCATCATGATTTATAAAGATGCCTGAAGCCTTTAAACGTGTCTGTTAAAGTGCCGACAGAAATGAAGACTCGTCTTTCTGCTGTTTGTGTTTAAGCGTGAAATCACTGCGGCCGCTATCTCTGACTTACAGCCGTCCGGCATCTGCGCTCTTCTACTGTACCTGATTCACTCAGGTCTCAAACGACAAACAGAAATATGACTGAGTAATCAAAAACAACAAAAAACACGCAGCACAGGATCAAACGCTTCACGCATATGGAGAACAGATTTTCAAAATGGCAGTCGGCGTCCTGTGATGTGTTCGCCAAATGGGCTTCAGAAACCATCTGTGAGTTTCTCTGACCCGTCTATTAGTTAAATGAAAGAAATGGCTCTTTTCCGTGTGATGTTCTCTAGGACAGCGCAGTCCAGAGAGGCTAATGGGGACGTTTAACTGCATTCTGCCGGATGGCCGCGGGTCACTGTGTTTTTCACTCTGGCATGGGGTTCGACACCTCTTAGTTGTCCTTTCCTTTAGGCAAAACAGCAAGACATTGAGAAACTGCTTGAATCAATTCCTCAGTTCTCTACAGTGAGACTGAAGCTCCAGAAGAACTGAGAGGAACCAAACCAGCGACTGCAGAAGACATCAATCATTCAGACAGAGGAGAAAAACCTCTCATACTGTGAGCTGCAGAACGATGAGGGACGAGTGAAGTGATTGTGACCATCCATCCGTCCATCCATTCATTCATCCATTCATCCATCCACCCATTCATCCATCCATCCGTCCATCCATTCGTCCATCCATTCGTCCATCCATTCGTCCATCCATCCATCCGTCCATCCATCCATCCATCCATCCATCCATCCATCCATGTATCCGTCCATCCGTCCATCCATCCATCCATTCGTCCATCTGTCCATCCATTCCTCCATCAAGTCAAGTCAAGTCAAATTTATTTATATAGCGCTTTTACAATTGGTAATTGTTTCAAAGCAGCTTTACATATTAGAAGCACATAAAAAAGGGAAGTGGTTAAAAATAAGCTGTACAAACAAGCGTGGTAATATGTAACATATACAAGATGGTGCTACATTAAGCCAATGTCGGCTGACTCCCAGGGGTGGAAAAAACCCCCCTAGGAGAAAAACCCAGCGTGCTAACACTGGGAAAAAAGTCCTAGGAGGGAAAAAACCCCTTGGAAGATATATATAATATATATATATCTTCCATCCATCCGTCCATCCATCCGTCCATCCATTCGTCCATCCATTCGTCCATCCATCCATCCATCCGTCCATCCATCCGTCCATCCATTCGTCCATCCATCCATCCGTCCATCCATTCGTCCATCCATTCCTCCATCCATCCATCCATCCATCCGTCCATCCATTCGTCCATCCATCCGTCCATCCATTCGTCCATCCATCCATCCGTCCATCCTTCCTTCCGTCCATCCATCCATCCATCCATCCGTCCATCCATCCGTCCATCCATTCGTCCATCCATCCATCCGTCCATCCATTCGTCCATCCATTCCTCCATCCATCCATCCATCCGTCCATCCATTCGTCCATCCGTCCATCCATCCGTCCATCCATTCGTCCATCCATCCATCCGTCCATCCATTCGTCCATCCATCCATCTATCCGTCCATCCGTCCATCCATTCGTCCATCTGTCCATCCATTCCTCCATCCATCCATCCATTCGTCCGTCCATCCATTCGTCCATCCGTCCATCCATTCATCCATCCATCCATCCGTCCATCCATTCGTCCATCCGTCCATCCATTCCTCCATCCATCCATCCATCCGTCCATCCATTCGTCCATCCATCCATTCGTCCATCCATCCATCCATTCGTCCATCCATCCATCCATTCGTCCATCCATCCATCCATCCGTCCATCCATCCATTCATCCGTCCGTCCATCCATCCATCCATCCATCCATCCATTCATCCATCTATCCATCTATCCATCCATCCGTCCGTCCATCCATCCATCCATCCATCCGTTCATACATCCATCCGTCCACCCATCCGTCCGTCCGTCCATCCATCCGTTCATACATCCATCCGTCCACCCATCCGTCCACCCATCCGTCCACCCATCCGTCCGTCCGTCCATCCGTCCGTTCATACATCCCCATCCGTCCATTCATGTGTCAATTCATCCATCCACCCATCCATCCGTCCATCCATCCATTCATCCTTCCACCCATCATCTGTCCATTCATCCATCCATCAATCTGTCCATCCATCTATCCATCCATCCGTTCATACATCCCCCCATCCATCCATTCATGTGTCAATTCATCTGTCCACCCATCCATCCATCCATCCATCCATCTAACTACCCATCCGTCTGTCCATCCGTCCATCCATTCATCCTTCCACTCATCTGTTTATCCATCCATCCACTTATCCATCCATCCAACCATACATCCGTTCATACATCCCCCCATCCGTCCATACATGTGTTCATTCATCCTTCCACTCATCCGTTTATCCATCCGTCCATTCATCTGTTCCTTCATCCATCTATCCACCCATCCGTCCATTCATCCATCTATTCATTCATTCATCTATCCATGCATCCACCCATTCATCCATCCACCCATCCACCCACCGATTCATCCATCCGTCCATCCATCCATCTGTCCGTCCATCCATAAATGGGTAATTTGCTGTTTCACCTCCTCTAAGAAGCATCTGCATGTGAAATGAGCGACAGAGCTTTGCTGTGATCACACACGAGCTGCGAGTTATCATCGCATGATAAAAATAAGAAGAAATTAATTATATAACAACATTTGCATAAACTGAACTAATGCACTGTAAATGAAAATGAATCTAATCGAAAAAAATATGATAAAAGTAAAATGAATGTAAAATTAAAAATCACACTTAACTCAAAGTAAAGTTAAGGTAAGGTCAAGTAAAGTACAGTAAAGCTGTCGATCACTGAGAATGTAATGCATGACATGAGCCCTTTAACGTGTGTGTGTGTGTGTGTGTGTGTGTGTGTGTGTGTGTGTGTGTGTGTGTGTGTACCTGTCATTGATGGTCCAGTTGAGACAGAGGTTGAGGGACGTCAGGTTCCGGCACTTTCTCACCACCTCCATCACGGTCTCGTTGTTGAGCTCAGAGATGTGCCGCAGGTCCAGACTGCTCAGGTGCTGAAGCTGCAGACACACACACACACACACACACACACACACACACACACACACACACACACACACAGGGTCATCAGCAGGTGCAGTAAATGAAGCACATTAGTCACTGAATATTCCTCACTGGAATATAAACGTCCCATTATCATCCGTGTGACTGTGTTTGACCTCCACATGAGGAACAGAAGCATCTCACATGCTCTTTATTGGACTGCTTGATTATGGCAAAATTATTTTGGTCAGTATATTATAATTTATAATATTATAACACATTTAGGAGTGGGCGATATGACCAAAATCTTTTTTCTCAATCATCAAAACTAAAAATTTGATTAATCACACGGCCTTAGACTTGAAATTTTGGGACTAAATAGTGGAATAAACTCTTGTTTCAAAAGAAAAATCCAATTCCACATGATATGAACCCCCTTAAAACATCATCAACTGAGTATTTCAATCATGATACAGCAAACATATTTCATAAATTAAACCAATCAAACCCATTTTATTCACGTGCACCAGCAGACACACATGCACAGACCGCGCATCATACTCCGAGTCTACAGCGAGCGCCTGCATGTTGTGCTCTTGACCTTAATGAAAGCAGAAATGTTCGCTCTGCTCAACAAAACGCTCTCTGCAGCGCCCGAGGCCGAATTACTCATGATTCCTGCTCCGCTCCTGACCTAAAAGACCAGGAGGAGAATTGGAGGCACGAAACAATGCAAAAAGGTGATGGCTTGAAAAATGTCACATAAATTACACTGAGAGGTTATGATCCATCACAGTCCTGCAGAAAACACACTGTACAGTTGGTTTAACACTATAAAGCTACTGTATCATATTTGATACGCACATTTCTGAGGCCTTAAATGATCAACATCAGAATTTCATCTATCAGCATCAGGGTTAAATTCAGTTTTGATGCACAAAACACTAAATTAAACAAAATAACATCTGCTTTTAATACAAAGACACACATGCAGCATGTATGCAACATTAATCACGCATCTGCCCTCACACACACACACACACGATGTGGTCCTCATAAATCTGTAAGTGCACTCAACAGTGGTCGGGTCTCCATCTCTGGCTGCCGCAGTGACCATCGAGCGGCTCACATGCAGGGATGCGGCTGCATTGTTTGCTAATAAAAGGGCATCAAACCGCGGGAGCTCAACATAAGCAGACGCACGCGTTAAACATGCGATGCTTTCATGTGAACGTCTGCAGCCTTTCCCTCCTGCTGCACACAGAACACAGCAAACAAACAACATTCAAGGACAAATCACCACTTTCATTCTGATCGCACAATAACTGCAGCACAGAAAGTTGAATGCATCATTAATGTCTCAACACAAACACTGAACTGATGTAACGGCAGTTTATTTTCATCTGAGGTGAACAAACAAACACTATAATCACACGGTAAACGGTCAAAAATCTGAAACAATCTCTTCAGTCGAATTAACTCATTCTCAAATCTCTTTCCTGCTACAGTATATCGAATATGAGAGTAAAGTTTGATGACAAACTTTGATGTTGGCTTGACAAAGCCAGGTCTGAAAGTTTAAAATAACTTTGAACAGCTTGAAGTTTGAAGGTTTTACTCAAAAAAGTTATATAAAAAAAAAAAAAAAAAAAAAAAAAACGTTTCTAGCATGTTTTAACATGCTGTTAGTATGTTGCCAGCATGATTAACTTTTTGTTAACATGATTTCACACGTTTTAACATGTTTCAACATGTTGCTAACATTTGTTTAACACATTGTTAGCATGTTTTAACACGATAACATGAATTAGCATGTTTTGCTAACAGGAATTAACATGTTGCTAGCATGATTTAACACATTGCTAACATGATTTATCACATTGTTACCATTAGTTAACATATTTTAACATATTGCTAGCATGAATTAACATGTTGCTAACGTATTTTAACATTTTGCTAACATGTTTTAACACATTGTTAACATATTTAAACACATTGCTAGCTTTATTAGCATGTTGTTAACATGTTTTAACATGAATTAACATGTTTTGCTAGTAGGAATTAATATTTTGCTAGCATTATTTAGCACATTGCGAAAATGAATTAGTATGTTGTTAGCATGTTTCAACATGTTGCTAGCTTTATTAGCATTTTGCTAACATGTTTTAACACATTGTTAACATGTTTCCACACGTTGCTAGCTTTATTAGCATGTTGTGAGCATGTTTTAACACATTATTAACATGTTTTAACATGATAACATGAATTAGCATGTTTTGCTAACAGGAATTAGCATGTTGCTAGCATGATTTAACACATTGTTAACATGATTTATCACATTGTTACCATTAATTAACATTTTTAACATATTGCTAGCATGAATTAACATGTTGCTAACATGTTTTAGCATTTTGCGAACATATTTTAACATTTTGCTAATATGTTTTAACACATTGTTAACATATTTAAACACACTGATAACTTTATTAGCATGTTGTTAACATGTTTTAACACACTGTTAACATGTTTTAACATGAATTAACATGTTTTGCTAGTAGGAATTAACATGTGGCTAGCATTATTTAGCACATTGCAAAAATGAATTAGTATGTTGTTAGCATGTTTCAACACGTTGCTAGCTTTATTAGCATGTTGCTAGCATGTGTTAACACATTGTTAGCATGTTTCCACACGTTGCTAGCTTTATTAGCATGTTGCTAGCATGTTTTAACATAACATGAATTAGCATGTTTTAGTAACAGGAATTAGCATGTTGATTTATCGAATTGTTACCATTAATTGACATGTTTAACACATTGCTAGCATGAATTACCATGTTGCTAGCAACATGTTTTAACACACTGTTAACATGTTTTAACATGAATGAGCATGTTTTGCAAACATGAATTAACATGTTTTGCTAGTAGTAATTAGCATGTTGCTAGCATGATTTAACACATTGCTAACATGATTTTACGTTGTTAGAATTGATTAACATGTTTTAAACACATTGCTACCATGAATTAGCATGTTGTTAATATTATTTAGCACATTGCGAACATGAATTGGCATTTGCTAGCACATTGCTAGTAAGAATTAACATGTTGTTAACATGATTTAACACATTGCTAACAAGAATTATCATGTTAACATGTTTTATCACATTGCAAGCTCAAATTAGCACTTTGCTAACATGATTTAATGTTGTTAACATTAATTAGCGTGTTTTTAGCACATTGCTAGCATGAATTAACATGTTGCTAGCATGTTTTAACACATTGCTAACATGAATTGGTATTTTGCTAGCATGAATAAAAAAATATTTTTATAACTGAAAGGTTAAATGAAATCATTCACTGAAATACCATCATATATAAAGGCGAAGTCCAATACACAAGATGAATCAAATTTAACACAAGAAAATAAGCATAAAGTATAAAATGTTAATTATTTCTCAATATTTTAATTCTCCAATTATTACACACTGACATAAATAAATAAATAGACATGAAGTATTGATTTCATTTTATCGTGATTTATTATCTTACATGTAGAGTCACATGACGTGATGACGGTCATTCAGACTGACCAATCAGAATCAAGTATTCCAGAGAGCCGTGTCATAATCATTGAGCTTCATATTCTCACTATATGAGCCATAAAAGCCTGATGTATCAAATATGATGCAGATTGATTGATTTTTCTGAAAATTATTTAATGTGTCGGACTTTACAAGGTTAAAACACAAACGAAGCTAAACCAGACTCCGAAAGCAGTAGTTTTGCTTCTTTGCTTATTAAAATGACAAGTTATCAAGCGAAATTCTTTCTTCTTTCATTAATACTGTCTTGAAACGAACACACTTAATTCAGCAGAGTCTGTCCTATACGTAATCTGAAGGTCTCCGGTGAAGGGAATGTGTTTGTTTTACACCAATATTAATTATTAAAGCTTTATTATCTACAGAGGAGACGGTGGTTAAACAAATTAAAAAAGTGTCTCGCATAATTTGACGTTGTGTTCGAACCCGCCGCGGAGTTTAACAGCCCTGGTGTAAATAATAGAAATCTCATTAAAGTAATTTCTAACTCCAAACGTATTAGTACATGATCCAGCAGCAGGATGTGACATCAACACAGCTCATTTATCACAGTGACGACGGTCAGACGGGACTTCAAACATTTCAAGAGGAAATTCCCCTCGGTCTGACCTTTGACCCTCAGAGCCGCATCATATAATCACTCGGGTCAAAGAAGGAGAGAAACAGAAGTACAGAGAACATTTAATCCATTACAGCCAGCCGTAGATCCGACATCTCGCTGTAACGATGGAACACTGATCCAGCGGAAACACCGCTTGTTCATAAACGCAGAATTCTCCAGTCATTTAGTGCGCTTAACTTGAGCGGTCTTCATTAGGGGTGTACACTCAGACCCCAGGCAATAAAATGTGATTTTGTAACAAAATAATTCTTCAATTTTAATCTGTTTATTAATGTTTTTACTCGACATTTGTGCCGTTTTTGGAAGATTTATCATACTTTTAAAATTTATATAAATAAATAAAAAAATATATCTTTTAACAAGCTTTTTATGTAAAATTCACTTTATAAAAGACCCACATTTCTAACTTTCATTCATGGGGATAACATGGATAATTTGACATGGTTTAGTGTGAGATTTTTGCCCATCTTTTGGAAAATGCAGTTTTAAAAGTAAAAAATGATCACTTTATCCAGTAGATGGCAGCAGAGCTCCACTATTTGCTCTTTGACTGACTGAAAGACTCTTTTCACAAGTTTTTTTTCAGTTGGATTCATATCTAAATATTATGAAATCACAATTATGACCATAAAAGCTACTTTTTGTCAAAGTTTAGAATTTTTTGCACTAAAAAAAAATATCAGTTTTTCAATATTGCAACATTATGATGAGACCCGCTTAGGAAATGCACAAAATTCATCCTCAAAATCAACATTATTGATTTTTTTTTTTTTTTCAGTACAAAAAAAATGCTAAACTTTGACAAAAGGTAATTTTTTTTTGTCATAATTGTGATTTCATAATATTTAGATATGAATCCAACTGAAAATACTTGTGAAAAGAGTCTTTCAGTCAGTTAAATAGCAAATAGTGGAGCTCTGCTGCCATCTACTGGATAAAAGTGATAATTTTTTACTTTTAAAACTTCATTTTCCATAAGATGGGCAAAAATCTCACACTAAACCATGAATGAAAATTAGAAATGTGGGTGTTTTATAAAGTGAATTTTACATAAAAAGCTGTTTTTGTATAAGTTAAATAAATAAATAAAAAAAGATAAATCCTCTAAAAACTGCACAAATATGAAGTAAAACATTAATAAACAGAGTAAAATTACATTTGTTTTTTAAAAAAAAAAAAAAAAAAAAAAAAAATTTATTACAAAATTACATTTTGTTGCCTGGAGTCCCCAAAGACCCTGAGTGTGACTTTTTTTCAACACTAACATAAAAACAAGATATCACTCTTTTTTTCTTTTTTTTTTGTAGATCTAGAAAGTGTTAACAACTGTACAAAGTTTCATGCCATTTGGACAAAGAGTTTTTTTTTTTTATTTTAGCAAACGTCATTTGGGTCAAAGACCCTATAAAGGTTAAACTCCGCCCCTGCAAGCTCACCCTCATCTGCATACACTCTCTGCCACGCCCACTTCTCAACATCCAATCAACAGCCAGAGCATGGCTCCTTCATTTTGTCTTCATCTTTACTCCGTTACACTCAGATGTACGTCACGATACAGAAGAAAAGATCTGCAGCTACTTCCTTTTCATCGCGTCTTTAACACAAATTAAAGTCTGATTGATCTGGAGAGTTCATATGTAAAGCGTTAATATGTAATAAAGCCAAACTAAAGGAATCAGGTCATGTACTCTGAAGTTCTCCTCAGTTTTAGAGAGGCATCATCTCACATTCTGCACACTTCCCTCTCTTCCTCTGAGCAGAGATTGATTTATTTCATGAGAAGCTCTCTTCGGGCCTTTATAAATATAATCCACACCTGAGAAAGGCCCGAAGCTTTGATGATCTGAATAAAAACGGTCCCTCTGGTGGAGAAGCGACTAATTTCACATTCGGCGCTCTGAAGTGGAGTGAAATGGAAATGTGTGTCCGAGGAGAGACGGAGAGGCGCGGCGAGGCTGAGCTGGGACTTCATTTAAATAACTATTGTGCCTGCTGATGCCACAAGGTGAATCGCATAATGTAATGATATCTTTACCATCTCCCCACTGCTGGAAAATGAGACTCAGCAGTCCTGAAGCTTCCCGTGAAAGTTGAGACGGAGAATCACTTCAGAAACTCTTTATATATCATGACAAACCAGCTCAAACCAGCGATAGGGTCACTAATGACGGCTAGATGACCACCGAATCACCGAATGCACTGCACAAATGATTCCTTTGAAATGATTCTTTTTAAACTTATTCAAAGATTTGTAATTTGTGATACTACTATTTTAGCATGTGTACTTGACATAGTTTGCACATTTTTGCATGTATGGAATACCTGGATGTTACTGTTAACAAACTAAAATGATGAAAAAATGTTTTACATTAATTAAAATAAAGCTGAAATAAAATAAAATGTAAATATTAGATGGAAAAAAAAAACTTTAAAAACTTACATGAAAATTTACAAAAAAGTTGAAGTACTAAAGTTACTAAAATGAACTAAAACGAACGTTAAATGGAAATATATTGTATATATAAAATATTATATATATATATATATATATATATATATATATATATAAAACATAAATATAAAAGCTAATTCAAAATATTACTGAATACTTTAATAGTACATTTATAATAATAAAATTTAAATAATTTTAATTAAACAAAAGAGCACACTGTTTACTACACTGTATCCCATAATGCACTGCGCTCAAACCGACCTTCCATTTTGAAAAATTGACACATTATTATTGATGCATTTGAGCAGACGATCAAGAGCTGTGACATCATTAATCAATAAAGATATTAAAAATTAAATTACATTTAAAAACTGAACACCGCTAGAGAACTTAGTTTGGGAGTAAAACTGTGGGTCACGTGTTCATAAACAACACAAAAGTATATCTTATGTACTGCAGAAATAGTAAAATTAAGTGATTACATGAAATTGCATTAAATAATGCATAAAAGATTCAGTTCAAAAGAATCATTGGTTTTTAATGTATTGTACTCATTTAAGTTAAGTAAAAACAAGTGATTCTTTTGAACTGAATCTTTCAAATGATCAGAATTCATTTGATTAATTTATTTCATTCTAAATACAACTAGACAACAAGTCTAAACAATAAGTTTAGGAGTAAAACTGTGAGTCACATGTTCATAAACAACACAAAGTATGTGCTGTGTGTTTAAATGAACTCATATTGGTTCAAATAACTTATAAAAGATTCAGTTCAAAATTATAATTTGTTTTTAACAAACTTTAATGTACTGCATCCATGTAAGTTCAGTAAAAACAAATGATTCTTTTGAACTGAATCTTTCAGTTTTAATTTGTCATACATAACACTGTACAGTAGACAAGTATTTCATTTGAAATAAACTTAGTTTGGGAGTAAAACTGTGGGTCATGTGTTCATAAACAACACAAAGTATATGTTATGTACTGCGAAAATACCAAGTGTTAAATTAAGAGTCATATTGGTTTAAATAACTTCAGTTCAAAAGAATCATTTGTTTTTAATAAACTTAAGTTTATAAAGTCCAGCAAAATCAAATGATTCTTTTGAACTGAATCTTTTAAATGAACAGAAGAGTTCGTCTAGCAGTCATACGTGACTAGTATTTCATTGTAAACACAGATAGAGAACTTAGTTTGGAAGTAAAACACTGATTCACATGTTCTCAATCAACAACATGTGACTGTTCACCTAATTAGCATATTTTATCTACAAAAAAAAAAACTGAAACGAACCTACACTAAACTAAGAGTTTTGACAGAATCATGTCAGATCCAATTTGACACCATTTTAAGTTCCTGAAATCCTAGTTGTAGAGGATGCCAGCAATCACGTAAGGAAAAATAAGGCCAACAAAATTAAAAAGCAAAAAAATCAAGAATATCATTACCTCATAATTTCCATACAGGCAATTACAGCAGCTCTATAGCTGTGCCGGTGTGTTGAAGATAACTTTCTCTCATTAGTATGCTAATGTGCAAACAGCAGGGAGTGCTGGATCTTCAACATTTTACGATTCACCTCATTACACATTAATGAGATTTAAAAGTGAAGGCAAAATAAAAATAACTTGTCTTTGTGAAGTTGGAGGGAAGCGTTTGAATGCGCGGCGTCATCAAAGACGCTCGTTACTGCCGACGAGCAGGTGAGTCGCTTCAAACGGCACGATTCACAGCGCTCACGAGCACTCGAGGGACGGATGGGACGGTGTGAGCGTCTCTTACCCTGGTGAGGTGAATGACGCCCTGCGACGTGACCGAACAGCCCATGAAGCCCACGAACTGCAGCTCGGGACAGTTCTCCGCAAACGCCTGCACCGATTTATCCGTCACCTGAAACACAGAGGAATAAAAATGAAGCACAGAATAAATCATCATCAGGCAGAAACAAAAATAATAATAATAAGACATTAATGCAGAAACCTGCTGGAATTCATGGATGACCTAGTACCAGTGTTATTGTTAACTGAAATAAAAGAAAATATAAATATAAGATGAAAAAAACTTGAACTATAAAATTTAAAAGAGCTAAAATACTACAACTAAAACAACAAATAAAAGCTAAATAGTTTGACTGAAACTATGATATTATTGGTTTCTCTTATTTTCCATGATGAACAGCCTGGATTTCATCAACAAAAGAGGAAAATCTTTTCAAAAGCAGTAAGATATTATTATTTCAATAAAAGGAGAGTTTTTTTTTCTCATGTGAACTAACAATAAGATTCACAGTATGATTAAGAACATTAATTAAGAAAGTACTTTAAGTTATAATATTTATATTATAATTACAATAATATAATATTGAAATTATACTAAACATTATAACATTACTGCATAATATAACAATAATATAATATAGAACTGAATAATTAAACCTATGACTATATAACTTGAATCTTTCATGGAATGAATGAATGAATGAATGAATGAATGAATACAAATGAATGAATGAATGAACGAATGAATACAAATGAATGAATGAATGAATGAACGAATGAATACAAATGAATGAATGAATGAATGAACGAATGAATACAAATGAATGAATGAATGAATGAACGAATGAATACAAATGAATGAATGAATGAATGAACGAATGAATACAAATGAATGAATACAAATGAACGAATGAATGAATGAATACAAATGAATGAATGAATGAATGAATGAATGAATACAAATGAATGAATGAATGAATGAATGAATGAATGAATACAAATGAATGAATGAATGAATGAATGAATACAAATGAATGAATGAACGAATGAATACAAATGAATGAATACAAATGAATGAATACAAATGAATGAATGAATGAATGAATGAATGAATGAATACAAATGAATGAATAAATGAATACAAATGAATGAATGAATGAATGAATACAAATGAATGAATGAATGAATGAATACAAATGAATGAATGAACGAATGAATACAAATGAATGAATGAATGAATGAATGAATACAAATGAACGAATGAAAGAAAGTGAATACAAATGAATGGATGAATACAAATGAATGAATGAATGAATGAATACAAATGAACGAATGAACGAATGAATGAATGAAAGAAAGTGAATACAAATGAATGGATGAATACAAATGAATGAATGAAAGAAAGTGAATACAAATTAATAAATGAATACGAATGAATGAATGAATGAATGAATACAAATGAATGAATGAATGAATGAAAGAAAGTGAATACAAATGAATGAATGAATACAAATGAATAAATGAATGAATAAATGAATGAATGAATGAATGAATGAATACAAATGAACGAACGAATGAATGAATGAATGAATGAGAATGAAAATGAAAATTAATGAAAATGAATGAATAAATTAATGATACAAATGAATGAACAAATGAATAAATGAATACAAATTAAATAATTATATAATATAATATAATCTAGAACTGAATAATTAAGCGTATAACTTTTGAATCTTTCATGGAATGAATGAATGAATTAATTAATTAATTAATTAATGAAAATGAATGTATGAATGAATAGATAAAAATAAATGAATATATTAACTAATACAAATTAAATTAATTAATGGATACAACTTAATAAAATGAAAATATACACACTCATAAATATTTTATTTATATATATATATTTTTATATATATATATATACAGTAATATTATAGATGTATATAATATTACTGTATATTAAAATAAATGTATTTTAATTGTTATATAATATTTTACTTATATTATTAAACATAATAATATAGCACTGAATTATTAAACAGATAAAACAACTTTTCTCAATCTTGCATCCAATCAAGTTTGTGTCCTCACTTTGACCTTTGACCTTATGCAAAAGGTAGACGCGTTTAACCAGATTCCGGCAACAATACGGAAGGAAATCAAATCTGTGATGATCAAACTGAACTGATGCGACTAATGGCTGAACAAATTCAATAAGTGAAGCACCATCTCAGCGGGCCGGCCTCTCGGTCACCCGCACCGGGTCAGAGGTTAACCGCCGCCCATAACATTTAACTTAGTACTTAAAAATGATTATTCTGGCAAACCTTCCCCGGCACAGTCAGCCGGGTTTATTTAAAGCCCCTTAAAGAGACACACGGCACGCAAAGAGCCTTTTCAAACCCGTCTGGAGTGATGTGAAAAACAGACTCGCTCTTAACATGAATCTTCTTTCGGCACGTTTATGCGGGTTTTGCTAACTTCTATCTTAAAGGTCATCCGGGCGAATCCGAGTAAGATGGAGAACTCCGGGTGAGGAATTACACCGCCGTCTCATCCATCTTAAGCCCGAGTCTCTTTCATGTCTCGGCTCTTCCTCAGGCCCGTGACCTCTGCAGTGATGACTCCAGCCGCAGATATCAGGGGAATGTGGAGAAGCAGGGTTTCTACAAGCTTCTGCTGGTGTATCTGATATCTCCCTGACCTCTGGCAGGACATTAATCCATCTGGACTGATGGGAAGGGCACTTCTTTAGACCCATGACTCTACAAACACCCTCAGAAACACTCGGAGAGGTTTGGCAGCTCGTGCTCTTTACTTTGACACCGTGAACTCAATAAAACAGCAGTGGTCAGTAATGCGGATTCAGACTCCTAGTTTTAATGCTCTGGAACGTGAATTCATCTCTGAACGAGACGAGAATAAACTGCAGCCAATATTCAGCGCGTCAAAGAGCCCAGAGCAATAATTCATACCGTTTACGTGTTCGTGCACCTTTATTTCCATCTAATCAACATTCCTAAATGATGACAATGATCATTTGTTTTTATGACTGAATGAATGGAAATATGTACAAGTCATATTTGAGCCGCACACAAAAACAAAAAAACAATAGAAAAGCAAAAATTAGAAATTACATTTTACACAAGGTCAAGAAGCCTTAATGTTAAGAATATCTGCATTGGTGCATTATTTTTATGATGCATTATTGACTTAATAAACACATACTGCTGTGTTGTATGCATGAATACAAACAAACAAATGAATGAATGAACAAGAGAACGAACGAACATATGAACAAACAAAAGAGCAAACAAATAAATTATACATCAACTTAATGAGATTTAATGCGAATTAGAGGTAAATGTGTTTAATTGTGATGAAAATAAAACAATACAAAAAATTAAACTGTTGTATGAATGAATGAATAATTAATATATACAAATGAATTAATTAATTAATTAATGAACAAACAAATACGAATGAATGAATGAACGAACAAAAACAATGAATGAATGAATGAATGAATGAATGCAAATGAACGAATTAACGAATGAATACAAATTAATTAAATGAGTACAAATGAAAGAATGAATGAATGAACGAACAAATGAATGAACGAACAAACAAATGAATGAATGACTGACTGAATAAATGAATACAAATTAATAGAAATTAATGAATACAAATTAATGGATGGATGGATGGATGGATGAATACAAATGAATGAATGCAAATTAATGAATGAATAGAAAAATGAACAAACGAATGAACGAACGAACAATGAATGAATGAGTGAATAGATACAAATAAATACAAATGAATAAATGAATGAATACAAAAGGAATAAAGGAATGAATGAATACAAATGAAGAAATGAATATGAATGAATGAATGAATGAATGAATACGAATGAATGAATGAATGAATGAATGAATGAATGAATGAATGAATGAATGAATGAAAGTGAATACAAATGAATGAATGAATGAATGAATGAATGAATACAAATGAATGAATGAATGAATGCAAATTAATACAAATGAATGAATGAATGGATGGAGGGATGAATGAATTAATTAATGAATACAAATGTATGAATGAATGGATGGATGGATGGGTGAATGAATGAATGCAAATGAATATAAATGAATGAATGAATGGAGGGATGAATGAATGAATTAATTAATTAAATTAATTAATACAAATGTATGAATGAATGATGGAAGGATGGGTGGGTGAATGAATGAATGAATTAATGAATACAAATGTATGTATGAATGAATGAATGGATGGATGGGTGAATGAATGAATACAAATGAATATAAATGAATGAATGAATGAATGAATTGAGGGATGAATGAATGAATGAATGAATTAATACAAATGAATGAATGAATGGAGGAAGGATGGGTGGGTGAATGAATGAATGAATTAATGAATACAAATGTATGTATGAATGAATGAATGAATGGATGAATGGATGGATGGATGGGTGAATGAATGAATACAAATGAATATAAATGAATGAATGAATGAATGAATGAATGAATGAATTGAGGGATGAATGAATGAATGAATGAATTAATTAATTAATTAATACAAATGAATGAATGAATGAATTAATTAATTAATTAATTAATACAAATGTATGAATGAATGATGGAAGGATGGGTGGGTGAATGAATGAATGAATTAATGAATACAAATGTATGTATGAATGAATGAATGGATGGATGGGTGAATGAATGAATACAAATGAATATAAATGAATGAATGAATGAATGAATTGAGGGATGAATGAATGAATTAATTAATTAATACAAATGAATGAATGAATGGAGGAATGAATGAATGAATGAATTAATTAATTAATGAATACAAAAAAATGTATGAATGAATGATGGAAGGATGGGTGGGTGAATGAATAACAAATGAATATAAATGAATTAATGAATTAATGAATGAATGAATGAATGAATGAATGAATGAATACAAATGTATGAATGAATGAATGGATGGATGATGGATGGACGGACGGATGAATGAATACAAATGAATGAATGAACGAATGAACGAATGAACGAATGAACGAACGAACGAACGAACGAACGAATGAATGAGCAAACAGGAACAATCAAAAGAACGAACAAACAAACTTAATGATGTACTGCACTGATGATTTAATGAGAATTAGAGTGAAATCATGAAAATAAAACAATGCAAAAAAAAACTAAATTATCATTGATCCCAAATATTGCCTTCATGTTCTTTATCCAACTTATTTCTTTTAATTCTGAGGTGACATTTCTCGACAGAACATGAGATTCACGACACTCAACTCTTCAGAACAAACACTCTCAAAGAAGAGGAATAACGAGCAGGAGCCGAAACAGAATAACTCTGTAACGCAGAAGAGAGTAAAGACCCGCGCTCAGATCATCCATCTCCCGAACAATGGCGCTCTCCATCTGAATATTGCACACGTGGTCACGGAGCTCCTGAGAGCGAGAAGCGCTCTTCTTCCTGTCAGGAGGGATGGATCGCAGCACGCCCTCAGAATCAGACGGCGAGGCCGATTCATTCTCATTACTTTATTTTGGCTCGTAACAAGGAGGCCGTTCTAACAGCCAATTTTCTCCTGCAAATGTGAGTCTATAAAGCGTCCGCAGCGGGGTGTCAAAAGTGCTGATCGGCCGTTTTCGGCTCAAAACTCTGCCTGTTGCCACCCACCATGAAGAAAGGCATTATGGGAGGTGAAAACAAATAAAGACGGTCGTCTAATTCGCCGTGCTTTATCAATGAGATGGATGGAGGCGAGCGTGTGCGGGTCAGCGGGGCGGTGATCAATCAGGCTAATTGCGCTCGCGTCCATCTACTCGCGGGACGGCAGAGATGCAGGTGTTTACATGCTGAACAAGCCCGTGTCGTTTACAAGACGGATGAGAGGAGCCGATAAAGACATCGGAGGAGGAGGAACAATATGGAGTCATTACAACTCCTGCATGGTCACATGATCTCTCTTCTGAGGGGTCAATATGTGCAGAGCTCACAGAGTTGAAAATGTCAAATTAAAATGGATAATTAATAATTTACACAATGATTGATTTCATTTATTAAACAATTGCTGAAAAAACAGATACAAAAGAAAATATTTTATTTGTTTACCTGCATGTCATGTGACCATTAACACTGATATATTCACTTAAAATGTTAAGCAGATTTCAAGAAAATATCTGAGCTCGGAGGAGTTCGGCTGAGGAAAATGTTTGGGAATTTCTGTGACAAATTACATATTCTAAATCCAAATTAAATAAATAAATTACATTTTATTATATATAAATTAAAAACATATTTTATTTATTTATTCATTTATTTAATTGTATTTTATTTTAATATCAAATAGGTTATATATATGCGTGTATATGTATGTATATATTTTTCTATAATTTTTTTTTAATTATTATTTTTCCAATCCATTTTATATATATATATATATATATATATATATATATATATATATATATATATATTTATGTGTGTGTGTGTGTGTGTGTGTGAATACATTTAGTTTATTTTAAATATTTTATTTAAAATAGGTTTTAGATTGAATAAAATATGTATTTCAATATTTATAATGTATTCAAATATTTATTATTATTAATTTAATTTAATTTAATGGAATAATTAATACAAATAAATTAATTAAAAGTTAAAATTTATTTTAATATTTAATTTATTATATAATTTAATTTAGATTTTAGGTTATAATTTATTTAAATATTTAATTTATTATTTAATTTAATTTAGATTTTAGGTTATATTTTATTTAAATATTTAATTTATTATTTAATTTAATTTAATTTAATTTCATTTTGATTTTAGTTTATATTTTATTTACATATTTAATTTATCATTTAATTTAAAATAATTTAATTTAATTTAATTTTGATTTTAGGTTATCATTTATTTAAATATTTATTTTACTATTTAATTCATTTAATTTAATTTAAATTAATTTAGTTTAAAGTCAATTTATTTAAATGTTTAATTTATTATTTAATTTTAATTAATTTTAATTTAGATTTTTATTTCATTTTAATTTTAATTAATTTTATTTATATATTTATTTAGATATATTTATTTATTCCGATTTTATTTAGTTATTTATGAATAAAATGTTTACTTTAAATATTATATTATTTCAATATCAAATTATTTTCTACTTTCTGCCTCTAGTCAGAGGTCTGCTGGTATATTAATAATAGGAACAATCTCATAGAGAGAATCTGATTGGACGATAAGCCCTTGAGAGCAAGATGCTGTCATCAATATTTCTCAACTCTTAGGAGTGCATTAACATATAGATGAGCTCAAAACCATAAAAATAAAGTATTTGTTTCATGGGGTTTTTAAAAGCACAAGCTTAACGAACAAAACCGCTCGTATGTCAAGAAAGAATTGATTCGACTGTCAATCATGGACTGTTAGTTCAAATAGCGACACTAAACAGGTGCAACATTAAACTGTTGTCATGCATGTTTTCTATATTCACAGAAGTGCATTCATCCAAACACACACTGAGACGCGTCTAAACGTGTGTGTGTGTGTGTGTGTGAGTGTGAAGCAGAGGTCAGTGTGAAGTGTGTCTCATTAGTCCAGTCTCTCTCTCTCCCATCAGGCCGTGTGTCACGCGAGTCAAACACCCACACACTCCCTCTTAATGCTGCCGCGGGGAATATTTATCAATTAACACCGCGCCGCTAATTAAGAAACTCAGCATTCAGCGCGTGTCTGCGGCGCAGCGGTGAGCCACTGACCTTGAACATGTTCTGATTGTGTTATTGTTTTTGGAGAGTTATTTCTAAAAATATATATTTAGAATAAAAGCGTTTGAATAAACATTAGCCATTAAAACGGAGTCGACCGCTGAGCATTTTAATCAGGCGTGTAATTGGGAGCTGCCGGGACGCCGACGGTCTTTTACCGCTGCGATTTATTCAGAACAAACAAAAAGAGTTGTGCTGATATCAAACTACAGATGAATGATGCAAAAATATATCCTAGAGACACTTTAAAATATGAAAAGTGAATGATGATTCAAAACTATCATAAATGTTCTTTGTTTTAAAGTGTAAGAACAAAATGAGTGAGAAATCATAATTCATGCTAATCCACTGGTTAAGCCAACAGGAGAGTTACAGAATATTTACAAATATTTTAATAATTTACAAATATATTTCAGGAACACTGTAAAGTTTTAAACTGATGATAATTAATTGCGGTTGACAGTTACGAGGAACATCTGGATTTAATTTTCAGGGCAGAACGAGTTACTCATGACTAGAACATCTGTTTCACGCTTAACCAACGTCAGTATGAATGTTATGTTATAATTTGTTGAAATATTTATTTAATTTAATTTAAACTCTAGGTTATAATTTATTTAAATATTTATTTTATTATTTAATTTAAAACAATTTAATTAATTTAGATTTCAAGTTATAATTTATTTAAATGTTTAATTTATTATTTAATTTCATTTAAATTAATTTAATTTAGATTATAGTTTTAATTTATTTAAATATTTACTTTATCATTTAATTTAAGACAATTTAATTAATTTAGATTTTAGGTTATAATTTATTTAAATGTTTAATTTATTATTTAATTTTATTTAAATTAATTTAATTTAGATTATAGTTTTAATTTATTTAAATATTTACTTTATTATTTAATTTAAAACAATTTAATTAATTTAGATTTCAGGTTATAATTTATTTAAATGTTTAATTTATTATTTAATTTCATTTAAATTAATTTAATTTAGATTATAGTTTTAATTTATTTAAATATTTACTTTATTATTTAATTTAAGACAATTTAATTAATTTAGATTTTAGGTTATAATTTATTTAAATGTTTAATTTATTATTTAATTTTATTTCAATTAATTTAATTTAGATTATAGTTTGAATTTATTTAAATATTTACTTTATTATTTAATTTAAAACAATTTAATTAATTTAGATTTTAGGTTATAATTTATTATTTAATTTCAAATTAATTTTAAGTAATTTTATTTACGATTATAGTTATAATTTATTTAAATATTTAATTTATTTCATTTAAATTAATTATTTTAATTTTAAGATTTTAGGTTATAATTTATTATATCATTTTAATTGCATTTAAATTAATTTAATTTAGATTATAACAATAATTTATTTAAGTATTTCATTTTTTATTTAATTTATATTCATTTAATTTAATTTAGATTTTAGGTTATAATTTATTTCAATAATACATTTATTATTTAATTTAATTTAATTTAATTTAATTTAATTTAATTTAATTTAATTTAATTTAATTTAATTTAATGTAGTGTAATTTAATTTAATCTTAAGTAGTTCACATTTCCACAGAAATATGAAGCAGCACAACTGTTTTTAACATTGATAATAATCAGAAATGTTTCTTGAGCATCAAATCATCATATCAGAATGATTTCTGAAGGATCACGTGACACTGAAGACTGGAGTAATGATGCTGAAAATTCAGCTTTGATCACTGGATATAAATTACATTTTACTATATATTCACATAAAAAAACAGTTACTTCAAATTGTAAAATATTTTCACTTTTTTACTGTATTTCTGATCAAATAAATGCAGTTTCTTTCAGAAACAATAAAAAAATCCTAATTATTCCAAACTTTTGATTTGCATTGTGTGTCTATGTTAGTCAGTGGCAAAATTAATGTTGCAAAGATATTCAACAAATAAGTGTTTTCTGCGTCAGGAATAGATGCATGTGTGCTGTCAAACACTGGAAGGACGACAGTAAGAAAACAGCTCAAACTCAGTGTGTGTGAACACACACACACGCCACATACACACGATCCCGTCATTAAATGAGCGTCAGACACGTGTGAAAGAAGCTCAGCGTGAAGATGTTCCCGGACAGCCTGTCTGATCCGTGCGGGAAAGGTCAGTCGCTCGTCAAAACACCATTAGAAATGACAGAAATACGTTAGTGCGTGTCACTCTTCCTCTGACAATAAACGGACCGAGAGAAACTAAACGACAAACGCCAAAGGAAAACGACTGCTCACCTTCTCTGACATCAGTCTGAGCTGACGAGACGTGCGGATAATTTCATTTCTGTAAGTAAACTGGAGAATTTCCTCAGCGATCGATAAAGGTGAACGTCTGGCTGATCATTGATCACAGCGGCCGCTCTATTCTAGTGTTTTTCACACATATTTGTTCATCTGAAGTATTTCGCTTCGTCTAAATGCACACGCTTCATTTGACTTCTTCACTCTTCAGACGTTTAAAATGATTCATTCTCGACTGCTTCAATAAACAACAGGCTGATTCTGATCAAACTGAAGGCGCTCGAGACGCTGTCGCGCCCAATGAAAAATACATTTAATCTCCAGATTGTTTGACCGGGTTGTTGGAGCACCTATTGTTTGATTGTCATGTCTTTTTAATAACTTAATTCATTTCCGTTTGAAAGGCTCAATATGGCAGAGAGCGAGAGACTCGATTCATTTCATTTCTGTCAGACGGTGACGTCTTTGATTACCTGCTTAACCCGTCTGACTTACAGCTTCACTGCAGCTTTGAGATGAATAAATCAGTTCCGACTGCAGCTGAAGCTTCATCTCAGTGTGTCAAACACTCACACACACAATTCATTAATGTTAGCTGACGACCTTTTTATAATCACTAACGACACCACTGTCCTTAAACACTGACTGTGATGATATCAACATGCAGTATTAGACGAAAGAGTAGATGACATGAGTAAATGAGTAAAATAAACCATGTGTGTGAGTTAACATGGACTTGATGTGTGTTTACAGGTCAAAGTGCAATAATTCTGATCAAATTCCTCAAATGAAAACAATCAAGATTACAGTTTTGAGCAAAATGATTGATTATCAGTTTAACCATTATACAAGACTAAACGTGACTAAACAAAAAAAAACATACACTAAAAAATGCTGGGTTAAAAACAACTCAAGTTGGGTTGAAAATGGGCAAACTCAGTGATTGGGTGGTTTTAACACAGCGAATGAGATATTTTTTGACCCAGCAGTTGGGTTAAATGTTTGCTGAACCTGCTGGGTAGTTTTATTTAACTCAACTATTGTTTAAAAATGACTGTATGTCTGGATTAAAATAAACCCAAAATATGTTGGAAATTAAAAATCAGACACATAATTACTAGAGGAAACAATAATAATCAAACAGTGAACATTTAATAATAAGAAATTTACTAAATGTTTGTTTAATTATTATTTATTAAACATTAATAAATGTTTTTTTCTAACATATTTTTCATTTTAAGCAAGAAATACAGTAATTTTTAAACAATAGTTCAGTTAAATAAAACTACCCACCAGGTTGGGCAAACATTTAACCCAACCACTGGGTTAAAAACAACCCAATCGCACGGTCAAAACAACCCATTCGCTGGGTTAAAACGACCCAATCTCAGGGTCTAAACAACCTAATTTCTGGGTAATCGCTGGGTCAAAATGAACCATTCGCAGGGTTAAAACAACCCAATTGCAGCGTTAAAACGTCCCAATTGTTTGGTCAAAACAACCCAATCGCAGGGTTAAAACATCCCAATCGCAGGGTTAAAATGACCCAATCGCTGGGTTAAAAATGACCCAATCGCAGGGTTAAAATGACCCAATCGCTGGGTTAAAAACGACCCAATCGCTGGGTTAAAACAACCCAATCGCTGTGTCGAAACAACCCATTCGCTGGGTTAAAACGACCCAATCTCAGGGTCTAAACAACCTAATTTCTGGGTAATCGCTGGGTCAAAATGAACCATTTTGCAGGGTTAAAACAACCCAATCGCAGGGTTAAAATGACCCAATCTCTGGGTGAAAACGACCCAATCTCTGGGTAATTGCTGGGTCAAAACAACCCAATCGCAGGGTTAAAATGACCCAATCGCAGGGTTAAAAATGACCCAATCGCAGGGTTAAAATGACCCAATCGCTGGGTTAAAAACAACCCAATCGCTGGGTCGAAACAACCCATTCGCTGGGTTAAAACGACCCAATCTCAGGGTCTAAACAACCTAATTTCTGGGTAATCGCTGGGTCAAAATGAACCATTTCGCAGGGTTAAAACAACCCAATCGCAGGGTTAAAATGACCCAATCTCTGGGTGAAAACGACCCAATCTCTGGGTAATTGCTGGGCCTAAACAACCAAATCGTTGGGTTAAAACGACACATTTGCTGGGTTTAAACGACCCAATCACTGGGTTAAAACAACCCAATCACTGGGTCAAAACAACCCATTTGCTGGGTCTAAACGACCCAATCATAGGGTTAAAATGACGCAATCGCTGGGTTAAAACAACCCAATCGCAGGGTCAAAACAACCCCATCGCTGGGTTAAAACAACCCAATCACAGGGTCAAAATAACCCAGTCACTGGGTTAAAACAACATTCCCTGGATTTGTTCATTTTCAACCCAACTTGGGTTGTTTTTAACCCAGTATTTTTTAGGCTGTAGTTTGACTAAATATGATCAAAGCTAACAGGACTCAATTAAAAAGTTAACACTAGCCGTCATTTATTATTTCAGTAACACTTCACCACAAGGTTGTTAACATTAGTTAACCTGAAATAACAATGAACAGTAATTCTACAGCATTAATTAATCTTAATGTTGATACATTATTACAGTCAAAAGCTGTATTTGTTAGTTCATACACTGAACTAACATGAACAATAAACAATTATATTTCCACTCACTAACACTGACAAAGATTAATAAATGTTTTAAAATATATATTGTTGATTGTTAGCTAATGCATTAACTAATGTTAACAAATGAGACCTTATTCTAAAGTGTTACCAATATTCCTTATTTTACTCAAAACTACTGAAACGCAGTGAATTCAGAGTTGATCACATGACTTCAGATAGTAAATCCAGTGTCTAAAGCACAGGGATATTGAATCAGTATTACAGCAGGTTACAGTAACACACACACACACACACACACACACACAATCTCTGCACTCATTACGTTTTTAATTACTGTGGATTACAGCGGTGGTTTTCCACCTTCTGCGAGGAGCGTTTAGGGATCTAACACGGCTGATGTGAGCGAGACGGAGCCGTCGGTGTCCGATCAGGCCGTTCACGGGCTCTCATGTATTGTTGGCGAGTCTTAAGCTGCAGACGGTTGTGATGTTGTTGGTGCGGAAGTGGAAATCCGCCGTCTGATCCGCCCCGCTCTGAGCGCTGAAGCGTACGGCCGTGTTTTCAATTTCCTGTGCTGTTGATTCAATGGCTGGAGTGAACGCATGCTGCTTTTAATTTAAAACACACACACGCTTTCCCTCGATGCACACACTCTAATCCAGCACTGATTAAACACACACACACGCTAAGAGAAATGAAACATGCACCGTCACCACACATGTGAAATACGCCTGGCTCGATCTGTGCCACTTTTTCATGCTCCAGTCTCACAATTTGGGAACATTTGTGGCGTTTAAAGGGACAGTTCACCCAAAAACAGGGCGCTATGATTTTTGCAACACGTGTCGGAATCACACAACACAATTTTAAACATGGAATTTACAGTATAATGTGTGTGTTTGTGTATGTGTGCACTATATATATATTTTTTTTTTTTTCAAAATCAAAAGCTATTCTGATTTATAATTCAGAAGCATGTTTAACCCTTTAAGACCGGATGGAGCATCGGCGCTCCCATTTGCGTGTCTCTCATTAAGAGCCAATAAAATCTGAACCCATATAGGTAGCACAAAAATTATTTTTGCACACAAAACCAGAGACTTTAATCTTTCATATCAAGCCTCCAACATGCTTCTGTTTCGTTGTTTTCACCCTCTAATGAGTCTGAGTAATATGCATTTAAAACAAAAACAGCACAGCTGCTAACTAAATACAAATATGTATATTTCACGTGCTCATAACTTCATGAAAAATGCACAGATCATAGAAAGCGCACATCAATATTTAAAGCAGATTAAAATGAACCCAAAATCAACATAATATATTGCGTGGATCACAAGATATTACTCACGGAATATTTACTCTTTAACATACTTGGCTAAAAACATGTCTCTCATCTTTCCGGGATGCAGTGTGTATCCAATGTTCGTTTTCCAACGTAGAATAACACAAAATAAAAGCTTAAAGCTTAGAAACTCATCTTTTTTAATGCATCTAACCATTTTGAAAAACTCCTAACGAGTGCTGAGAAGCGCCTCTAAACCGGAGTTTACCGCCCGTTGGCGCCACCTGGCTGCGAAAAAATGAATAGCACTTTATTCAACTAAACTTAATGCTATCACCACAAAATTTGAACCAGATGCAGCTCAAATATAGGAGAGCATCACCAAAAAAAGCGAAATTTTTCTCCGATCTTATTGCAATCCTGAGTTATTCCATGTCAAATACAAAAAAAAGAAAAATTATTTAAAAAATTAAATATATTTTTTGTCTTTTATCAGCAGTTTCTCAGCATGAAGACCATCTTAAGACCTGAAGGCTTTTTTTGAGCGACATACACAAAAGTAAAGACTCATAACTCCAAAACTGTAGCAAGGAGAGTCCAAAGGTAGGTATCATTTGATAGAACACTTTTTAAATTTAAAGAAAATATAAATTACATTAGGACATTGTCATGCTGATAAGACAAAAAATATATGATTTTTTAAAATAATTTTTCTTTTTTTATTATTTGACATGGAAAAACTCAGGAAAGCAATAAGATCGGAGAAAATTTTCACTTTTTTGCTCTCCTATATTTGAGCTGCATCTGGTTCAAATTTCATGGTGATAGCATAAAGTATAGTTTAATAAATTGTTAATTTTTTTCTGCAGCCAGGTGGCGCCAACGGGCGGTAAACTCCGGTTTAGAGGCGCTTCTCAGCACTCGTTAGGAGTTTTTCAAAATGGTTATATGCATTAAAAAGATGAGTTTCTAAGCTTTAAGCTTTTATTTTGTGTTATTCTACGTTGGAAAACAGACATGGGTGGGTCCGGGAACATTGGATACACACTTCAGTTTTTATTGGCTCTTAAACAGAGACATGCAAACAGGAGCGCCGACGCTCCATCCGGTTTTAAAGGGTTAATGTGGTTTTAACAACACGACATTGCACAACAGTTCGGATTAGGCCGTATACACAACCATACTGCCGTCTTCCCATTCATACTGCATTTTTTTGCCTAAAAACAGCAGTAAATGCAGTAAGTGTGTAAACCAGCACCCATGAAACACTCACACAACTACTCAAAAAACACAACTATATTCAGTGTAAATATGCAGCATGCGTCCTGCCGTATCTGTCACCTGGACGCGGTCGGCTTGGGGCGGGCCGTGGGTGAGCGAGCCCCTCTGACCCGCACCGCCCGGGGCGTCTGACAGCCTCTAATGATTAGCACCGAGGGCGCGCCGCGGGGCAGGTGAGCACCTCGGCTCCGTGGGACAGCAGAGCAACTTTCATGACCCAAATTCATGGTAAAAAGCTTCAGCAGCATCAGTGTGTTCACCGCGGCCTCGGGCTCAGAGTGTGTCTGAAAGATTAATTAACAAGAACAGCCGAGTGGACATAAAGCTAAACAACACTAAACTAATACTGACTCACAGCAGTGTTCACTTCTATCCTACCATTGGTACAAAGAAGTCTGTGAATCAATGGATGATGAGATGTGGGCGTGACATTCAAAATTAGAAGGTCCAGTTGTCTTTTTTTTTATTAAAATTATGCATTAAGAATGCATTGATGATTTGTTTACAATATGCATTTAGAAAATGTGAATTTTTTGAATCTCTTGGATTTCACTGGTGGTCAGTTTTCCTTAACATCCATCCAAGGAATTATTACATGCTTCAACATTCAATTCTCCCAAAACAGGGTAGAAAAAGCCCCAAAAATGTCTGAACTCCTGCCAGACGCTACAGGATCAGGACCAGCCCCAAATCTGAGCCAAAGACGCACTGAAGGACGCTTCTGACTGTCATTGTAAATCCAGGATCTAACCGTGGATTTGTTGGTCTCGTGAGACTCGTATCTGCTCATACATGCACCATAGATTGATAAAACAGCTTGAAGCAAATACAGAACGGCACTTCTCTGTGTTCGTAATATTTCACTGATCTGATCCGATCAAGAACCTGAATCAATCATGGTGATGTTAACTGAAATGACTGCTGGAAAAACACTGCTGAACACAAACACAACTACAGAAAATAAACCACAAAATACTACTATAATCATTCCATATAATTGTTGCACAATTATTCTTTATGAATCCTGCATCATCTAAAAATGATGATAAATCCAACAAAAATGTTACTTTCTATTTTTTTTTTAAAAGAATTATAAATAATAAAAACATACATGAGAAATGATGGTATAAGCCAAAAATGTTTTTAAAAAATATATATTTAAAAAAAAAATGTATATTTATACACGCATATATAAATCCTAGCCCAAAAATTTATGGACAGACAGACGGATGATGGATTGAATGATAGAATGATGGACAGACGGATAGATGGATAGATAGAAGGATAGAATGATGGATGGACACATGACAGATGGATGGATGGATGGATAGATGGATAGACAGATAGATGGATAGATAGAAGGATAGAATGATGGATGGACACATGACAGATGGATGGATGGATGGATGGATGGATGGATGGATGGAACGATAGAATGATGGATGGATGGATGGATGGATGGATGGATGGATGGATGGACATAACAGATGGATGGATGGATGGACACGATGGTTGGATAGATAGAAATATAGAATGATGGAAGGATGGATAAAATGATGGATGGATGGACATGACAGATGGATGGATGGATGGATGGAAGAAACGACAGATGGATGGATGGATGGATGGATGGATGGATGGATGGATGGATGATGGATGGATGGATGGACACATGATGGTTGGATAGATAGAACGACCGAATGATGGATGGATGGATGGATGGATGGATGGAACGACAAATGGATGGATGGACAGATGGATGGATGGATGGATGGATGGATGGAACGACAGATGAATGGATGGAACGACAGATGGATGGATGGACAGATGGATGGATGGATGGATGGATGGATGATGGATGGATGGATGGACACATGATGGTTGGATAGATAGAACGACAGAATGATGGATGGATGGATGGATGGATGGATGATGCATGATGGTTGGATAGATAGAACAATAGAATGATGGATGGATGGAACAACAGAATGATGGAAGGATGGATAGAACGATAAAATGATGGATGGATGGATGGATGGATGAACCGACCAACGGATAGATAGATAGATAGAATGATGGACGGATGGATAGATGGGATAGATGGATAGATAGAAGGATAGAAGGATATGGTTGAATGGAATGATAGAATGATGATGGATGGACACATGATAGATGGATGGATAGATAGAATGATAGAACGATAGAATAATAGATGGAACAATAAAATGATGGATTGACAGATGGATAGATGGAAGGATAGAACGATGGATGGATGGATGAAACAAAAGAATGATGATGGATAAAATGATGGAAGAATGGACGGATGGATGGATGGACACATGATGGTTGGATAGATAGAACGACAGAATGACAGAATGATGGATGGATGGATGGATGGATGGACACATGATGGTTGGATAGATAGAACAATAGAATGATGGATGGATGGAACAAAAGAATGATGGAAGGATAGAAAGATAAAATGATGGATGGATGGATGGATGAACCAACCAACGGATGGATGGATAGATAGATAGATAGAATGATGGACAGATGGATAGATGGATAGATAGAAGGATAGAACGATAGAACGATGGTTGAATGGAATGATAGAATGATGATGGATGGACACATGATAGATGGATGGATAGATAGAATGATAGAACGATAGAATGATAGATGGAACAATAGAATGATGGATGGATGGATGGATGGATGGATGGATGGATGGACAGACGGATAGATGATAGATGGAACAATAGAATGATGGATGGATGGATGGATGGATGGATGGACAGACAGATAGATGATAGATGGAAGGATAGAACGATGGATGGATGGAACAATAGAATGATGGATGGATGGATTCTGAACTATTAATATAAATAAATAAATAAAAAAAACATTTGTATGTTTTGAGAAATTCTGCTAAAATCCCAAATAAAAATAAATAAATAAAAATGTATACATTTTTAAAAGATGTAACTAAAGTTCAGATGTTCAGATATTTCCAAATGAACCCCAAATAACATCTAAATGCTGTCAGAAAACACAAAATTACTCGTAAAGTTTTACACCATTTTATCCTCCGAACTGAATTCACGTGATCTTTGCATCTTCACACTTTTAAAGGAATAACTAATGAAGACTCGACATCACATGACCTGAAATACAGAGCAGAAGGGGTTAAACTCTGCATTATACACACATGTGAACAGTCATTTACTAATTACTCTGCTGTCATTCTGATTAAAGCGAGTGATGAAACAGAGCTGATCTCATCTCTTATCGGGGTTTGCATCAGCGGCGGATCTCTGCTCTCTGTAACAGCAGCGACTGCAGGTTATTAGCGTCTGAACAACTTTCGGCCCCAGTGCAGTCGTCTCATAGCTCAACACCAATTGCTCCCCAATTAGGAAGGATAAATGGTATTTAAAGCGAGCGCGCACATAGACCGAGCTCATTACGGCTGCGATCACATCCACACACGGGTCACTCACTGCCACATTAAAACAGAAACAGCTTCCCTCTCGTTTAGAGAAGCTCTCGGCCACAATGCATCCCATCGGATATGTTTTCAGGACCAAAACGCACAAATTGATCTACACAATCTCATTTTCATGAAATCTGTCAGAAGTTGGGGTGAGCGATAATGACAAAAAATGATCTCTCGATAACGATAATTAGACGATGTTTTGCTGAGTGTGTTTATTTTGTTGGTACCTTGACAGGTTTAGGACTTTATGCATCATCTTTTGTGTCAAATTCTTACATTTAATCATTAAATTCAATTAGAAAAAGTTTCATCTTTGCAATGCAATACAGAAGCTGCATCTGAATTGGCATTTCGACGCAGCTCAGAGGGATGCAAATTTTTAATTTATTTTTTTCTTCAGGAGAACCAATGTAATATATTTTTGTTCAATAATATTTTTTGATTATTATTTAGAATTTTGAGGGTATTTTATGATACTATGCAATATTTATACAACTTTTATTAGCTATTTTTTCCACATTGAAAACAATACACATTTTTTTTTTTAAATACATTTCAAAATTATTTTCAACTAAAGCAGTATTCCAGAGATGAGGCATTTAAAATCCAAATTTATGCAGGTAGATTAGTGCCATCTGGTGGGAATAAAAAAAAGAAAAGCTTATGTAATGCCAGGTTTGACCACTAGATGCCTGTATAGTGCTATATAAAGTGGATTATAAATTCTCTAGTGGTTTTTAGACATAAATACTTATTTTTATTAAGTTGTGGGTTTGGATTTATACTTAGACATTCTCAAAGACTACTTTTTGTCAAGGTTTAGATTTTTTTTTTTTTTTTTTTTTTTTTTTAAATGTTGATTTGAAGTGTCAGTTTTTGCATTCATTTTATTTAGGACATTTTGTTACACATAACGTCAAAATTCCATAAAAATGCAATAAAAATGAACAGGTATGTTTGATTAGAGCTTAATAAATCTGATTTCAACTTCTTATTTGAGTCTTTTGGTTAAATTTTACCATATTGTTAGAGGGTTAAAAATAGACTATTTCTACTTTAAAATAATTTAAAAAAAAAATGAAAAGATCATTTAAATGTGAAATTAACCGCCAAGTCACTGTTAATGAGTCATTGAGTTCTAACCAATTCATTCAAATGGCTGATTCATTCAGGAACAAAGCATTTGACTCTCTTAATGAGTGAGTCGTTGAATCTTTCATTCAACCGATTTGTTCATTCAATAACAAAACACCACTGTGTGTCGCTCAGAGACGTAAAACTGTCCTGTGGCTTGTTTGAAACGATTTTCGTTGATGAAACAGAGCAAAAATCGTCAATTTTGTGTCTAAAATATTAGTATTAACTTCCTGTTTTATAAAATCAATATCACATTTGTGATCATGCTGATATTTGAAGGAAAAAAAACGGCACTCTTCGTGTGAAATTGATTAACTATATTAAATTACATAAATATAAAAATACATACACTCTAAAAAATGCTGGGTTAAAAACAACCCAAGTTGGGTTAAATATGGACAAACCCAGTGATTGGGTTGTTTTAACCCAGTGGTTGGGTTAAATGTTTGCCCAACCTGCTGGGTAGTTTTATTTAACTCAACTATTGTTTAAAAATGACTATATGTCTGGCTTAAGATGAACCCAAAATATGCTGGAAATTAAAAATCAGACACATAATTACTAGAGGAAACAACAATATCAAAAGGTGAACATTCATTAAAAAGCAATTTAATACATGTTTATTATTTAATTATTATTAATTAAACATATTAATAAATGTTAATTTCCAACCTATTTTGGGTTCATTTTAAGTGATCAATAAAGTAATTTTTAAACATTAGTTGAGTTAAATAAATCTACCCAGCAGGTTGGGTTTAAGATTCAACCCAACAGCTGGGTCAAAACAACCCAATCGCTGGGTTTGTCCATTTTTAACCCAACTTGGGTTGTTTTTAACCCAGCATTTTTTAGAGTGTACAGAGGTATGTTTGCCCCCTTATCTTGAATATTGGGGGCATTATAAATGTATTTTAATTACACTATAAAAATTATTTTCATGATTTGTTATCACAGCATTTTTTCTTTTGTCAAATCAACTTAATTAATTTGGTTCAAACAACATAATATTTTGAGTTTCTGTTGATTGAACCAAATCACCTTCATTGTATTGACTCAAATTTTTAATTTCAATGAACTCAAAATTTTAGGTAGCTTACTTTAAGTTAAACCAACAAGTCCAGAGATTGACCAGTATATCGTTTTATCGATATTTTTTCCAGATATTTAAGCATTTTCCCATAATCAGATATCAGTTTTGTAATATTGGATTCACTGATAAATAATTTGGGAATTGCAAAAGTGCAAAATTGATTATTTTTTATTTAAAATGCTGGAACTAAAAATTGATGTCATTTTGTTCCATTAAAGGTCTAAAAACTAAACAATGACCGCGTTTTCTGCACTTCTGAATCTTCAAGACTGAAATAATACAAAGACAGAAAATTCTAACTCACAAACAAATGACTCTCTAAAGGGTTCTTTGTAATGAATCATTTAAAAAGATTCATAAACAATCTCAGTCTAATGACTCTAGTGTTAATGGAAACATATCAACCTTATATACATTCATGCCTTTAGCAGATGCTTTTATCCAAGAGAGGAACAATAGTAATGTGATCCCTGGATTCGGCATTTGTGCGTTTGTGCATCGTCTCTACACACAGCAGCCACTTTCCCATTTAATATCCTATTTTAGAAATGATATCAAAAAAGTCTTTGCGGATCTCATGAAACACAAGCTCCCACAGGTCTCATAGAAACGCTCCTGCGATAGACGTCCAACATCAGGCATTCTCATGAGCAGAACGGGGGCCCGAGGGCCTGGAGGAGAGCCAGGTCCACGTCTAGACGCTCTAATTCATGCCATGAGAAGGGCTTTTATTGGCAGGAGGGCGGCTGGGGGATCGTTCGCACTCACCAAATGGGAACGTGACGCTCCATGGCCGGCCCGACGGTGCCACGGCGCTTTCAAAAGCAAGACACAAAGAGCAAGGGTCAAAACATGAGCAGAAAGGAAAAGATTTGGCAGCGGCCGTGTCTTCACTGTCAGAGCGCTGTGAGAGGACGGCGCAGCTGTGATGTACATCGACGAGCGGGTCAATGAACACTGACGTGTGTGAGGACGCTTCAGAAGACTCCAACACACACCGACCCTCAAACACAAATAATGTGGCATGTGAACGACATCTGAAAAAATCTGAAATATCAATTCGTTCTTATATGTGATGGACAGAAGCACTGTCTGAATATAAGGCATCACTCGCTCAGCAGAGGAAATCAAGAATAAACCAGATTTGGAGTTGGTGAGGGAAAAGTCAGAGCTTGTTTATTGGTTTTGTAAATGCAACATAGGCCAATTAAAATATAACAATGATATCATCAATGCAGGTTAAATTTTGAATGCATCAACAGAAGATATTCACATTTAAGTGTTTTAAATGAAAGTATCGTGTTTTTAAAAATTTGAATGGAAAATTTTCAAACTTTGATATTAAATTTAAATTTTCAAAATGAAATGTAACAAATTCAAATTTAAAAATTACAGTCAACAGACGATTTTCAAACTTCAATCTTACATTTAAATTTTCAAAATTAAATAATAAAATATTGTTTTTAAAATTTAAGTCAAAAGATTTTAAAACTTCAATCTTAAATTTAAAATTTCAAACGTAAATTTAAAAGTATCATCTTTTAAGAATGCAGAGTCAGGAGATTTTCACACTTCAAACAAATTTTTAAAATTCAATTTAAAAGTATCATGTTTTTAAAAATTTGAATGCTTAGTCAATGGAAAACTTTGATCTTAAATTTAAATTTTCAAAATGAAATGTAACATTCAATTTAAAAATTTCAGTCAACAGAAGATTTTCAAACTTCAATCTTACATTTAAATTTTCAAAATTAAATAAAAAAATATTTTGTTTTTAAAATTGAGATCAAAATATTTTAAAACTTCAATCTAAGTAAAAGTAAAAAGTATTTCATAAAAGTATCATCTTTTAAGAATGCAGAGTCAGGAGATTTTCACACTTCAAACAAATTTTTAAAATTCAATTTAAAAGTATCATGTTTTTAAAAAATTGAACACTTAGTCAATTAAATTTGAATTTTCAAAATTAAATGTAACCAATTAAATTAAAAAAAAATTTAGTCAGAAGATTTTAAAACGTCAATCTTACATTTAAATTTTCAAAATTAAATAAAAAAATATGTTTTTAAAAATATGAATGCTTTTCAAGTCAATGAAAGATTTTCAAACTTCAATCTTACACGTAAATGTTTTAAATTAAATTTAACAAATTAAATTTAAAAGTATGCATTTAAAAAAATGAATGCTTAGTCAGCAAGATTTTCAAACTTCAATCTTAAATTTAAATTTTCAAAATTAAATAAAAAATTTTTTTTTTTTAAATTGAGATCAAAATATTTTCAAACTTCAATCTTTAATTTAAAATTTCAAAAGTAAAAAGTACTTCATAAAAGTATCATCTTTTAAGAATGCAGAGTCAGAAGATTTTCACACTTCAAACAAATTTTTAAAATTCAATTTAAAAGTATCATGTTTTTAAAAAATTGAACGCTTAGTCAATTAAATTTGAATTTTCAAAATTAAATGTAACCAATTAAATTAAAAAAAATTTAGTCAGAAGATTTTAAAACATCAATCTTACATTTAAATTTTCAAAATTAAATTAAAAAATATGTTTTTAAAAATATGAATGCTTTTCAAGTCAATGAAAGATTTTCAAACTTCAATCTTACACGTAAATGTTTTAAATTAAATTTAACAAATTAAATTTAAAAGTATGCATTTAAAAAAATGAATGCTTAGTCAGCAAGATTTTCAAACTTCAATCTTAAATTTAAATTTTCAAAATTAAATAAATTTTTTTTTTTTTTTAAATTGAGATCAAAATATTTTCAAACTTCAATCTTTAATTTAAAATTTCAAAAGTAAAAAGTACTTCATAAAAGTATCATCTTTTAAGAATGCAGAGTCAGAAGATTTTCACACTTCAAACAAATTTTTAAAATTCAATTTAAAAGTATCATGTTTTTAAAAAATTGAACGCTTAGTCAATTAAATTTGAATTTTCAAAATTAAATGTAACCAATTAAATTAAAAAAATTCAGTCAGAAGATTTTAAAACGTCAGTCTTACATTTAAATTTTCAAAATTAAATTTAAAAATATGTTTTTAAAAATATGAATGCTTTTCAAGTCAATGAAAGATTTTCAAACTTCAATCTTACATGTAAATGTTTTAAATTAAATTTAACAAATTAAATTTAAAAGTATGCATTTAAAAAAAATGAATGCTTAGTCAGCAAGATTTTCAAACTTCAATCTTAAATTTAAATTTTCAAAATTATCATCTTTTTTAAAAAACAAAATGAATACTGAGTCAACAGAAGATTTTCAAACTTAACTTGAATTTAACTTGAAAGTAAATTTAAAAGTATCATTTAAAAAAAAATAATAATAATAATTTTCAAACTTTACTTTTAAATTTAAAAGTATCACTTGCACAAGCTTGTACACTATAAAAAATGTAGGGTTAAAAATAACCCAGTGGGTTAAATGTTTGAGGGTAGTTTTATTTAACTCAACTTTTGATTAAAAATTACAGTACTGCTCGCTTAAAATGAACCCAAAACAGGTTGGAAATTAAAATGAATATGTTTAATAAATGAACATTTATTATATTGCTTATTAATAAATGTTCACCTTTTGATTATTATTGTTGCCTCTAGTAATTATGTGTCTGATTTTTAATTTCCAACATATTTTGGGTTCATTTTAAGACAGCCATACAGTCATTTTGAATCAATAGTTGAGTTAAATAAAACTACCCATAACATTCAATGGGTTTGTCCATATTTAACCCAACATAATTCAGCATTTTTTAGAGTGAATGTTTTTCTTGGTATGCTATGAATTTTAAATAACTTCAGTAAATCATAAAACAAAACCGGGCTGCAATAAGATTAAATGCAGTTGAAGATGAACATGTAAATGTCTATCTTTGATAATCAGTCATCAGAGATGAAGTTAACAGTGATCTACACACACTCACAGCTGTCCGATGATCAGATCTGGATAGACGGAGTGTGAGTTTGACCTCTCCTGTACCGTTAAACACACACACGCTCATGTACGAGTGTAAATACACACCATATTTCTGCACAAGCACACTAACCCATAATGCAACAGTCTCCATCTTCCGAGAACTCAAAAGTACCGGCCGTCCTTCCGTTGAACTCTGTAGTTTTGCGGTCTGGCTTTGATTTTGAGGTGCTGCTCGCTGTGAAGCTCAATATTGAACGGGTTTCAGAATGATTACCACCATCATCATCATCATCATCATCTGGTATGAATAGAGCTGCTCTGCCCAAACTGTGTGTGATTTGGCAGGGAGGAGATCGTGAGGTTCAGGCTCCCGGAGGCCGTCGCCAAACGCTGCCACCAGCTGTGAAGCGAAGCACCTCCACAACACGACGTGTAGGAGGCCGTTCAGAACATCATCTGCCTGAAGAAGAGCCTGAGAACGAGGCAGATGTGACTCTGCAAACGCTCGGTTTATATTCTACACTGAAGGAGACCAATGAGGCCGAACGGTGCTGAAGAATCGCCGTCGCTTGAAGCCTGCTGGGGTTAACTGGAGCCCGGAAGCACTAGAGATTACTATTGAGTGCATACAGTGTGATCAGTTTATTCTTATAATGACTCTGGAGTTTATGTTTTAAATCAGTCTGCTACATTTATGTCTGAATCAATTACAGTGTTACTGAATCAACATCTGATTCACTTTAACTTCTGCTTGAGCTGCGAGTTACAGTTCCTTCTCAGTGAAGCTCGTATTAAAATCAAGCGTTACAGACATATCACATGATCACATTACGTAATATATGGCAATGTTTACGACAACTACATGTTATCATATGATTCGTCAGTAAAATTTACACACATTTAACACAAAACTTTCATTTGGAGACACCACAGTTAACAGTTATTAAATGCCATCAGATGCTGATTCAGTAACTGATTTGATTCAGTGAAGTTCATCAAGTGATTCGTCAGGATAATTTGATCGCAAAGAGTTATGTTATTTTATTTTAAAATATAAATATTAAAAAAAGATAGATTTATTAAAATGTATCTATTAAAAATATTTTAAAAGACAACTAATGTATTTAATTAATAAACATGCACATAATATATATATATGAAATGGTGTGCATAATATATATGCATACATATATCTATATCAAATAATATATGACAAAATAAAAAATTATATATAAATAATTATGAATATGTGTGTAAATGTTTTTACAAAAATTATATATATATATAATTTTACAAAAAAATATATACACATAATTAAGATTAATGTTTTCTGACAGTTTAACTCTGAAATCTTGTCATATTTTATTATATAATATATATTTTATTTATTTATTTTATTTATTATATTATTTTGTGAACAACAAACAAACACACACATAAATATGTTCTTTCTTTTTTATGTGCATGTTTATTAAAAAGTAAAGATTAAAAGTAAAAATTATATTTTTAATAGATACATTTTAATAAATCTATATTTTTTAATATTTATATTTTCAAGTGTGTGTATAATATATATATATATATATATATATATATATATATATATATATATATATATATATATATATATATATATATATATATAATTTTGGTAAAAACATATTTACACACATATTCATAATTATATATATATATATATATATATATATATATATATATATATATATATATATATATATATATATATATATATATATATATATATATATAATTATTATTTATTTATTTATTTTTTTGATATTTGTAAAAACATATATACATATATTTATAATTACATATATATAATTTTGGTAAAAACATTTATTTACCTATTTATAACTATATAAATATATATATATATACACACACACTTCAAAATATAAATATTAAAAAAGATAGATTTATTAAAATGTATCTATTAAAAATATAATTTTTACTTTTAATCTTTACTTTTTAATAAACATGCACATAAAAAAGAAAGAACATATTTATGTGTGTGTTTGTTTGTTGTTCACAAAAATAAATAAATAAAATATATATTATATAATAAAATATGACGATTTCAGAGTTAAACTGTCAGAAAACATTAATCTTAATTATGTCAGAGCAAAACATGGTCAGATCAAAGTGTCTGAATAATTTTTGGTTCAAAATTTGTCAATTTTTCTGGTAGCCACTATATGAAGAGTTTTTGTGTATAATATGTCACAATTTACTTTATTTTGCTATCCTCACTTACATAAATTAACTATAGTGTCCTGAACCCACTAGTAAAAATATACCAAAAATATATGACTGTATATATATATTTTTTTTTTATTTTTTTTATTTTTTTTTTTAATCTGAAATGTCAAGTTTGTGTGAAGGTCGTACGACTGCAGCCAATCATCAGAGATCAGATCACACACCTGTCCTCATCACGTTCATCCACACGAACACACATCACCGATCGACACACAACACAGAACCAGCCGGGAGTACGTGTCAGAGTCTCCGAAGCTCCGAACCGCGTGAGCATCTGTTAAAGGAAGGAATGCAGAAAATGTGCCAGGAAGAGGAAAGACGGCGTGTGCAGCAGATATATTATTAACGAGGCTTTTCTGCTGATTGGAGCAGCATTTCCCGTGAGGAGCAGGAGGAGATCTCCAGTTGGCTCAGAGGCCCTGATTTATTTACAGCACATTATTAATGGAGCGGGGTTAAGACTTTGATACGGCCCCTGTGTCCGCTTTGATGCTACTGTAGAGATGCTCACGAGGGAAACACACACACACACACACACTCGCCTGAGGAGACACGCGTGCGCGGATGGCGTTCTCTCACCGCATTGTTCAAACGGCACACGAGAGCACAGGTTGCATTCGCAGGAACTCCAGACTGACAGTGTTTTTGTTTATCCTTCCCAAAATCCAAAGGCACCGGCGCTCCGGAGGGAGATGTGTGTGAGCGCCCGCGGGGAACAGCAGGAGAACAAACACAAATATTCCTGAAAATCAAACCCTGTAATCATCATGGGTCTGTGGGGCCTGAAACTGATCTCAGAGCAGCTGAACCTCGACTGCGATCTCATCCTCAGCTGTAGTGGGAACATCACCGGGAACACCAGTGCTGAACGCTTCACTAAATAATGACAAACTTTCACTGAGTAATTGATGTTTTTGTCTCTTAAACTGGTTCTAGACAGAAGCCTCAGGAAACTGGCCTTAAAAATTTTTAAAATAAGACAAAAAATTTTTAATCAAAATTTCATCTTTCTTTGAAGAATCAGAATTCTCATTATCTTTTATCACAATTTAGACAAAATCTAAATATGCACACAAACTTGCCATATAAGTTACACACACACACACATTTATTTAAAAAAAATAAATAAAAAAAAATTAAATAAAATTATGTACCTGAAATGGCAAGTTGGTTTGCATAATATTTACTTTTTGTATATTTATATTTTTTATTAAAAATTATATTATATTATATTATATTTTTTTATTATATTTTAATATATATTTTATTATTAATGTAAACATACAATATTTCTTATTTATTAATTATTATTTTTAATTATTATTTTATTATTTATTAATTATATATAAAATATATTTTTAATTAAAACTATTTAAAAAAAAACTTTTTATAAAAACATTTTATATATATATATATATATATATATTAAAGTATATTATACATTTTAAAATATATTTTAAATAAAAATAAAAATTCTTATATTTATTATTGTTTATTATTTATATATAATAAATTTATATATATATATATATATATATATATATATATATATAAACAATTTTCTAAATTAAAATTATATTTAAAAAACATTTTTCATTTAAAACATTTATTTAAAATATATGTATATATTATTAAAAATAAATGTTATATATATAACAAAAAATAATAATATTATTATTATTAATTATATATATATATATATATATATATATATATATATATATATATATTATAAAATAATAATAATAATAATTATTATTATTATTAACAAATACAATTTTAATTTTTAATTCGAAAAATGTATGGAAATGAATAAAATCTTAAAATGCTATGGACAGTTTTATAATAATCATACATTTTTCTAGATATGCCAAGCTCTATAAAAAATAAATAAATAAATAAATAAATAAATAAATAAATAAATAAATAAATAAATCACCAGGTTCAAATTGCATGTCAAACAAACTATTATAATATTATATATTTAATTTTTTTTTTTTTTTTTGTAATTTGTAAATTAAATTCAAGTAAATCAAAAATGACTGGAAAACCAATGGAAATTAATTGGTGTGTGTGTGTGTGTGTATATATATATATAAACCTAGTTAACCGATAGAATCTGAATAATGTTGAGGAGACTCAAAAGGGTCAAGAATCACTGCTTTACATGCACAAAACAGCACAGATGAATATCTTCTGCTCATGAAAGCAACATCTGCGGAGATGATCAGCAATAAAACACACAACATGCTGTAAAACACAACACACACACACACACACACACACATCATGTGCACACTATCAGACAAACTCTAGTTCGGCGTTTATACTAACCAAACCAAACTGTTCAGCACCAAATGCTCTAGTGTGCATTAGTTGTGCCGTATTTAGAGAAGATCTGAACTTCATCACGTCCTCCACAGTCAAACTGAGGTTCAGGAAGTGGATTTAGACAAAAGCACCTGCGAGAGCGACAGCAAGAGTCATTATTCACTCACTTCTCTCTGTGCCGCGGGGCTGGATCTACTTTTACACCGGCCGGTTTGTCTGGTATTCTCAGCGCATAGCCACCGTCCGTACCAAACTGCATTAAGCACAGATACGGATCGATACGGAGCCGCAGCAGGACCGCAGATCTGGAGGGGAACAGATTTACAAACGCAGGAGGAGAACAAAAACACCAGGAAGACTGGAGCAGCTCTGAATCTCACTACAGAAGTCTCCAGCGAGAGCAGACTTGACCTTGATAGAGTGAAGAACAGCTCAAATGAACACCATCAGCACGTCTCTCACTCACTGACAGCGCTCGCTGTAAATCTGCATTTATACACACATAAAGACGCAGCTGCTCCGCTGGTTTATGGTGAATTTATGAACAAACTTGCTCGAAAAACTGCTGTTCACCAATAAAAAAGATTTACTATTGTTTCTAGAATGAAAATCACACTTATATATATTTCACTAGTTCACAAGTTTGAGTTGGTAATGTTTCTATTCTGCTTATCAAGGCTGCATTGATCAAAAATAAATGTAAAAATAAATTAAAAAAATTATCAAAAATACAGTAAAAATGTGAGATATTATTATAATTTAAAATAGCTGTTTTCTATGTGAATATATAGTAAAGTATAATTTATATCCAGTGATCAAAGCTGAATTTTCAGCATCATTACTCCAGTCTTCAGTGTCACATGATCCTTCAGAAATCATTCTGATATGATGATTTGATGCTCAAGAAACATTTCTGATTATTATTTCATGTTTCATATTTTTGTGGAAACTGTGATACTTTTATTTTTCAGGATTATTTGATGAATATAAGGTTCCAAAAGATTCATTTGAACATTATAAATGTCTTTACTGTCACTTTTGATCAATAATTGCTGTAAGGTTTAGATTTATAATGGCTGCATTACCTAAAATATGACTAAATAAACAGTATTTTGTCTTTATAATAACTCACAGTGATGAACCGTTCACAATAACACAAGGAAGACGAATTAAAGAAAGTGCATTAACCTTATAAACTCGCTGCTACACTAGTAAGTGTCCATGTGAGCTTCATGAGAAAGGAAAAATGCAAGCGATCGATGTATTGGCTTGCCAACACAGCCTGATTAATTCACATCTATTGTCTGCTACGAGCTTCAGCATGTAGGCGTAAAATATTAATCACTTCGGAGATGAATTATTAATGGAAAAACATACGGAACAGGGATTGAAATGACTTTGGGGAGGTCGAACTGCTACAGAACTAATGAAGCAAAGACTCACTGCACTAAAACAAGCACAGGAATTAACTAACGTACCGCATGAAAAGAGTCAAAACTACAGCCACTATATATGTGTATATATATATATATAACTCAGTGATTGGGTTGTTTTATATTTCAACTAAACCTATACACTCTAAAAAAAATGGCCCAATCGCTGGGTTAAAACAACCCAATCAGTGGGTTAAAACAACCCAATCACTGGGTTAAAACAACCCAATCAGTGGGTTAAAACAACCCAATCAGTGGGTTAAAACAACCCAATCACTGAGTTAAAACAGCTCAATCAGTGGGTTAAAACAACCCAATCGCTGGGTTAAAACAACCCAATCAGTGGGTTAAAACAACCCAATCACTGAGTTAAAACAGCTCAATCAGTGGGTTAAAACAACCCAATAGCTGAGTTAAAACAGCTCAATCAGTGGGTTAAAACAACCCAATCGCTGGGTTAAAACAGCCCAATCAGTGGGTTAAGACAGCCCAATCGCTGGGTTAAAACAGCCCAATCAGTGGGTTAAAACAACCCAATCAGTGGGTTAAAACAACCCAATCACTGAGTTAAAACAGCTCAATCAGTGGGTTAAAACAACCCAATCGCTGGGTTAAAACAGCCCAATCAGTGGGTTAAGACAGCCCAATCAGTGGGTTAAAACAACCCAATCAGTGGGTTAAGACAGCCCAATTGCTGGGTTAAGACAGCCCAATCGCTGGGTTAAAACAGCCCAATCAGTGGGTTAAGACAACCCAATCGCTGGGTTAAAATAGCCCAATCAGTGGGTTAAAACAACCCAATCACTGAGTTAAAGCATCCAGATCACTGGGTTAAAACAGCCCAATCGCTGGGTTAAAACAGCCCAATCAGTGGGTTAAAACTACCCAATTGCTGGGTTAAAACAGCCCAATCGCTGAGTTAAAACAGCCCAATCGCTGAGTTAAGACAACCCAATCGCTGGGTTAAGACAACCCAATCACTGGGTTAAAACAGCCCAATCGCTGAGTTAAAACAGCCCAATCGCTGGGTTAAAACAACCCAATCAGTGGGTTAAGACAGCCCAATCGCTGAGTTAAGACAACCCAATCACTGGGTTAAAACAGCCCAATCGCTGAGTTAAAACAGCCCAATCGCTGAGTTAAAACAGCCCAATCGCTGAGTTAAAACAGCCCAATCGCTGAGTTAAGACAACCCAATCACTAGGTTAAAACAGCCCAATCGCTGAGTTAAAACAGCCCAATCGCTGAGTTAAAACAGCCCAATCGCTGGGTTAAAACAGCCCAATCGCTGGGTTAAGACAGCCCAATCACTGGGTTAAAACAGCCCAATCGCTGAGTTAAGACAACCCAATCACTGGGTTAAAACAGCCCAATCGCTGAGTTAAAACAGCCCAATCGCTGAGTTAAAACAGCCCAATCGCTGGGTTAAAACAGCCCAATCGCTGGGTTAAGACAGCCCAATCACTGGGTTAAAACAGCCCAATCGCTGAGTTAAGACAACCCAATCACTGGGTTAAAACAGCCCAATCGCTGAGTTAAAACAGCCCAATCGCTGAGTTAAAACAGCCCAATCGCTGGGTTAAAACAGCCCAATCGCTGGGTTAAGACAGCCCAATCACTGGGTTAAAACAGCCCAATCGCTGGGTTAAAACAGCCCAATCAGTGGGTTAAAACTACCCAATTGCTGGGTTAAAACAGCCCAATCGCTGAGTTAAAACAGCCCAATCGCTGAGTTAAGACAACCCAATCGCTGGGTTAAGACAACCCAATCACTGGGTTAAAACAGCCCAATCGCTGAGTTAAAACAGCCCAATCGCTGGGTTAAAACAACCCAATCAGTGGGTTAAGACAGCCCAATCGCTGAGTTAAGACAACCCAATCACTGGGTTAAAACAGCCCAATCGCTGAGTTAAAACAGCCCAATCGCTGAGTTAAAACAGCCCAATCGCTGAGTTAAAACAGCCCAATCGCTGAGTTAAGACAACCCAATCACTAGGTTAAAACAGCCCAATCGCTGAGTTAAAACAGCCCAATCGCTGAGTTAAAACAGCCCAATCGCTGGGTTAAAACAGCCCAATCGCTGGGTTAAGACAGCCCAATCACTGGGTTAAAACAGCCCAATCGCTGAGTTAAGACAACCCAATCACTGGGTTAAAACAGCCCAATCGCTGAGTTAAAACAGCCCAATCGCTGAGTTAAAACAGCCCAATCGCTGGGTTAAAACAGCCCAATCGCTGGGTTAAGACAGCCCAATCACTGGGTTAAGACAGCCCAATCACTGGGTTAAAACAACTAAACCTCTAGGTTTGTCCATTTTCAACCCAACTTGGGTTGTTTTTAACCCAGCATTTTTTACAGTGTAATGTATCTAATCAGTAACTTCTCATTAATGAGTAAATGCTCAAAAGTTTTAAATGTTACCATGATTTTACCATGCTATCACTTCATTTACCCCCTTTTTATTACATTCCAAAAAAATGCTGGTTTGTTTCAACCCAAATTTGGGTCAAATATGGACAAACCCAGCTGTTGGGTTAAATGTTTAAATAAAATTTTTAACCCAACAGTTGGGTTTGTCCACATTTGACTCAAATTTGGGTTGAAACAAACCAGCATTTTTTTAGAGGGTAATTTAAAAAAATAAAAATAAAAAACTCTTTGAAAATTTCAACTTTTTCAAGAACTACAGCTAAAAAAACTGGAGAAAGAAAAGATATATTTTTAGCAATATTTCTGAGAAATCTTATTTGAATATATCATTAGATTAAATTTACAATAGTCTAAATTTATGAAACTAATAGATTAAACAGAGTAATAAACTAACAGAGTAATTAATATTACTCTGAAGTGTTTCAAACGAAACATATTTCTTTTCATTTGCATAAACATTTACTTTCATATGAAGAAATGATGATGATAAACAGCCTGAATCTCATTTTCATGCTGCGATGGTTCATCAATAGAGTGAAATATGGACTTCTTTTCCAAACCCTCAAATTTAGAATATCTGGTCTATGAACTTTTGATCTACAAACACATTAAGACAATCATTTGTTTTTGTCATTTTATTTTAATTTCAGAATTATTGTGTGTTCATGCACGAGAATGTTTATAAACAAAATACAGCCGGTGTGAAGGAACAAACGAGTGCGATGGTAAGAAAGAGGCTACAGAAATCTGAGACAAATCTAACAGATATCAGCATCATTTCATGCGTAAAGCCACAGTTCACTTCCGGGTCAAAACAGACCCGAACGCAAAAGGTGTAATAATTTAGTTTAAATGGTTATATCTCATACATTTGTTTAAAAAAACCTGGAAAAAAGAAATAAAAAATGGGTATTTTGAGAGTCTTTACACACTTGACTCTTCTAGATCAAGAATGCAATATGAAGGTTAAAATAAAACCAAAACAATTTTTCTAGCCTCTTCTTTTAGGAAAACTCACCAAAGTTGTAAGTAAAAGTGCTAAAATTGGAAGAATTTTTGAAATATAAGTTACAATAACTATAATAACAACTAAACTAAACTAGTGCCTGCAGATTTACTTTGGCAACCCTTTTTCTCATTTTGCCATTTTTAAAAAAATAAAATATCAATTTAATTTTTAATGTTTACAAATTAAAAAAAAAATGCATAGTTTTCAAAGTACTGCATTGCATTTTGCAAAATAAGCAAAATACAAATTAAACACCTTTTTTGACAAACTACATTTTCTGAAGGTGAAGCACCTCAGACCAAAAAAAAAATTAAATTAAAATTATTTAAAATTATTTAATATTTTTTATTTTAAATTTAATTATTTTTAAATTAATTATTTTTTAAAGTAAATTTAAAAATTATTATTTTAAAATATTTTCAGGCCAAATTTGTGTACATTTTGAGGAAGGACAGTGGGACTTCTATAAGCAGCACGTCATGCCCATCATCAGTGATATATGATCACATGACACGCCTCAGAAAGAGAAGACATCACTAGTGCTGGAGATCAGACAGTTTAAAAGCTTCTCCTGCTGAGAAAAGGAAAGAGAGAGAAATTATCCATGTAACCACGGCCCGGGAAGCTCGCGTGTGTCCGACCGCCTGTCGGGCTTTTCCAGCAGGACTGGAGCGCTGCATTAATCACACGCTCCGACTTAACAACAACCTGAGCAGAGAAAAGCCTCAAACACACAGCTGCTCACACACACTGAAGACCAGTGACCGCTGACGGACGGCAACAACTGGTCAAAGCGTCTGGAATCATCTCAAAGCTCTGGAGCGCTGAAGCTCAAACTCGTGTCAGCGCATCCACCTCCTCGACAGGAATCAAATATTCAATTTTTTTTCATTTTTGTACTTTCTCAACCTGTGCAGAACTCACTGCCACTGAGGGTGGTTGCTACGGTGATCTGTGTGGTTACTAGGTGTCTCCCTGCAGGCCGTTGTGAAAAGTGTCCATCATGCGCTCTTCAGCTGTCTTATGGCGCAGCAGGTGAAAATGGAGCATCACTAGAGACTTTAATAAAATAACTGGAATAAAAACAACATTTAAAGCCAATAATTAAAGTAGCCTTTTAGAAAAATGCAAATAGAGCTGCACGACTAAATCGAAATATAAAACCTGTATGGATTAATGTGATTAACAGATCGCAAATGCTGTGATTTAATTCGATAAATATAATAATGAATTCAATAAATAAATCAGAGCGAAGCGCGACACTGCGTTTTTACATGTGAGGTTTTCCGTCAAAATAAAAAGTTTGATGGTTTAACATTTGAAAATGAAGAAATTAAGAAAAAAGATAAATATTAGTTTTGTCATTTTACACTTAATATTATTATTTTTTATTAAATACTGAAGTGAAATATTACAATGGTAATATTTTTTATATATTTTTTATTTTTTTATAATAATAATAATAATAATTATTATTATTATTATTATTATTATTATGGCCAAAATCATTTTTTTAAATGATTTCTATCTATAATTATAATAATTACACTATAATAATAATTATTAGTAGTATTATTAGCATTAATAATAATATTATTTTTTTTAAATCACATTTTAAAAATCGCAACTGCAATTTCCATCTATAATTATAAAAATCACAATGTAATAATAATAAGAATAATAATTATTATTATTATTATTATTATTATTATGGCTAAAAAAATATTTTACAAAATGATTCATATCTATAATTATAATTACACTATAAAAATAATTATTAGTAGTATTAATAATATTCATAATAATATTTTTTATTTTTTTAAATCACATTTTAAAAATTGCAATTCCTATCTATAATTATAATACACTATAATAACAATTAGTAGTAGTATTATTAGTATTAATAATATTAATAATAATATTTTTTAAATCGCATTTTAAAAATCGCAACTGCAATTTCTATCTATAATTATAATAATCACAATTCAATAATAATAATAATAATAATAATAATTATTATTATTATTATTATTATTACTACTACTATTATTATGGCCAAAAAAAGCATATCTATGATTATAATAATTACACTATAATAATAATTATTATTATAAGTATTGGTATAAATAATATTAATAATAATATTTTTAATTTTTTTTTTTAAATCACATTTTAAAAATCGCAGCTGCAATTTCTATCTATAATTATAATAACTACACTATAATAATTATTATTAGTATTGGTATAAATAATATTAATAATATTTTTAATTTTTATTTTTTTTAAATCGCATTTTAAAAATTGCAACTGCAAAAAATTCAGGGGAAAAAAAAAAAAAAAAAAAAATCACAATTAGATTGTTTTCCAAAAATCGTGCAATCCTATAACAAACAATTTTAAGTATAATCGTTTTTCTTCTATTAGTCTCATCTTTTAGGAAAACACTGTTATCAACGTTTTAACTAAAAATAATAGTTAAAATGGAAAAAAGATGAAATATTTTTCTGTAATTTGTCCTAAGAGTCAGTTTAACAATAACTGAGCAGCATTTGATCTCTTCAGTGTCTGTTTAACCTCAACAACCCTTTCACTCATTTTGGCCTTTTTAAAAATAAGATATCTATTTAATATGAATGTTTATAAAAATAAATCACACTTCTGCTTCTCTAAACATCAGCACATATATGAACACGCCTCACACATGTACGGTATCTCACAGACTCATCTAAAATTCATCCGTTCTTTATTCCCCCTATTAAAGTGATTCAGTGGATCCCGTCAGAAACACAGGAAGAGCAATAAAAGAGGAGAAAGGAGGGGATGAAACAACAGCGTCTAATCGATGTGCTCAGTATCAGCGCATAACCTTTATAATTGCTCCATTAAAAATTGAGGCCAAAGTGCTGCGAGCGACGCTGCAGGCGAGCCGCATTAATTTTTAACATGAAATGAACAGAAGCTCACTTCAGACAGGGAGATTAGGCCTTTAGCTTCATCAGTCTCCTCCGCCAGCACTCTCAGGTGAGACGAGAGATGCAGAGATCGCAGTAAAGCCTCCTCTTAATGAAGCTTGAGCTCGGCTTATCAAGTCTTACGCTACTGAACCGGCTCACGAAACCGAACGGCCCGTTCGCACCCATCTGAAGAGAAATGTGCTGCTCTGGTGCTACAAAACCAACATTTACAGGACAAAACTGAAAACAGGTACCTTAAATAACTTTATAATGCATGAGATCCTTCCCCATTAAACATGCTCGTGTAATCATAACAGCACACTATAATGAGGAAACACTAGCGAAATTAATACTTTTATTCATCAAGGATGCATTATATTGATCAGAAGTGACAGTAAAGACATTTAAAACATGGATAATAATCATAAATGGTTCAAATCGGCATATTAGAATGATTTCTGACACTGAAGGCTGGAGTAACGATGCTGAAAATTCAGCTTTGATCACTGGATATAAATTACAATTTACAATATATTCAGATAGAAAACAGATATTTTGCATGGTAAAAATATTTCATAATTTTTAATGTACTTTTGATCAAATAAATGCAACCTTGGTGAGCAGAAGAGACTCTTTTAAAAATCATACCGACCCCAAAGTTTAGCAAAAACACAAATTCCTACAACTCTGAAAATTAATTTACTGCGATAAATAATTAGTGCAATACAATTTACATGTTCATCCATATTCTTTGCATAAATTAAACTTCTATTAATCATAAAATATTATATAATTACATTCCAGTGTTCATAATTTACATTAGCCAGACTGATTATTCCTGAAGAGATCAACTGTTTACTGATGTTAAATGGTTTATAGAAATATAACGCCATCTCTAATTAAAGTCCAAATAAACTTTCCTGCAAAATGACTACTGAAGCATCTTCTCCATTGACTTGCATTCAAACTCTCTGCTCACTGACTGTTCCAAGATGGCGGCTCTGTTGATGTATCTGGAGCAGAATGCAGCATGTGCCTAATAATACCTCTGTGTCTAAATTTACCAGAATATTTGTGTCTAAATGTACCGATCAGCCTCGTTTACCGAGTCCATCAGCATACAGAGATCTTAAGAGCACTTCACAGTGATGAACACAAATGCATCTGAGTGCAGGACGCATTAAATATGGGATAGAGCTTTTTATGACGGCTGAATTATGCCGATGTTTACGAAAGGCCTCTGATGCCGCTATTTTACTCAAACTAGAAATGTGTTTCTTAAAGGTAAAATAAGAGGAGAGGACGATGACAAGCGCGGCGCCGGGTCCAGAGATGACGTGATTAAAGAGCTCATATTGGCATTGAACCCACAAAAAGCTGGTTATTAATTGCCATAATTTCATAATACACAGACGAGGAGATGAAAATATTCCTGTATTAATGTGGTGTGTTTAGAAAGAGCGCTCCTGAACACAAAAACACACTGAGGAGCTTCCTGTCAATCAAACCACAGCCATAACTACACGTGAATACACAGAAATAATGCCATCAAAATGATTTTTATTTTAAAAAATAAATAAATAAAAAGATAAAATAATAAAGTAAAAAAGTAAAAAATAAATAAAAATAATAAAATTAAATAAAATAAATATTTTATGTCTATCTTGTATATTTATTTAGCATCTGCAACATTAATTATTGCAAACATAAATGTTAAATGTAAATGAATACCTGATTATGATTGGTTAGTAACAGCATTATGATGTAAAATATTTATATATAAAAATCAAAACAAATAAATTAAAAAAAAAAATCAAAACAAAATAAATAAATATTTTTGTGTTTATCTTGTATACTACTTTAGTTTAAACATGGCATTGTTTCAATGCAAAAATAAATAAATATAAAAATAAATGAGTTAATTAATTAATAAAAAAACAAACAAAATAAAATTAATAAAAAAAATAAAAAATAAAAAAATATTTTATGTCTATCTTGTATATTTATTTAGCATCTGCAACATTAATTATTGCAAACATAAATGTTAAATGTAAATGAATACCTGATTATGATTGGTTAGTAACAGCATTATGATGTAAAATATTTATATATAAAAATCAAAACAAATAAATTAAAAAAAAAAAACCAAAACAAAATAAATAAATATTTTTGTGTTTATCTTGTATACTACTCTAGTTTAAACGCAAAAATAAATAAAACTTAATTAATTAATAAAAAATAAAACAAATATGAAAATGTAAAAATAAATTAAAAATTAAATAAATATTTTATGTCTATCTTGTATATTCATTTAGCATCTGTAAAATTGCAAATATAAATGTTAAATGTAAATGAAAACCTGATTATTATTGGTTATCGACAGCATTATAAACTATAAATATATTTGTTTATCTTGTATACTACTCTAGTTTAAACATGGCATTGTTTCAATGCAATAAAATGCTTATGATGTTCCTCATTTGTTGATAAAAGCATCTGCTAAATATATTATTGCAAATATAAATGTTAAATGTAAATGAATACCTGATTATGATTGATTATTGACAGTCAAATATTTCTGTATAATAACCAATAAACTGTATAACTGACTAAAGTATCAATACTCATTTTATTTCAATATATATCATTATATATGTACTGATTTATTTAATAAACGCACCGACGCAATAATTAGGAAAATGTCCAGATTGATCACCTGGAACATTATCCTTATTTTTTATTAAAATTATACATAAAATATTCAATGTCTGATTTGCACTCAGATTATCTTATTTAAAATTAAACTTTCAGTATCAGTGCTTTCATTTACATTTATGCATTTTATCCAAAGTGATGTACTCAGTCTGTGCTAAAGTTAAAGATACAGAAACATCCCAGAGGAAAAGCGTGAGTTAACACAGTAAAACCACAACAGCAACACATTTATCTGTGAAAAGAAAATGATTATTAGACAGAAAACCCAAAGAAAAGCCTCAGAGAGTCTACAAGCACCCTATGGAGGAGTAGAAGGCCATTATTATTAATATTATCATAAGAGGCAAAATGCAGATTCCCAGAGTAAGGACTCGAGCAGGAGGACTACACTTGTGTCAGTTGTGCTGCTGAATGAATTATTTATGCATATAAAACCTCCTCACTCCTGAGAACCATTCAGGAAAGTGCTGAATAAAAGTGCATTAAAATCCCGTGGATTTGCTGACACAAAGCGAGCGTCCCGTCAGGAACATACGCAGAGTCCGAGCCCATAAATGCTGCACTAAATCTGAACAAACTCATCCGCATGATTAAAAGAGAAAGAGTGACTGCAATGAAAAATAACTTCATGACCGTCCACGTCTGACACTGCGTTTACAGAGCCTCCTGATGAGGTTAAAAGATTCCCGGCCGTCACGTCACATCAGGTGAAGTCTGAGGTAACGGAGCACACCACGAACACACACACAGAATGAGGTTAAACAGGGTGCGCTGTATAATGTGAGTGTCTGATGACTGATAGTTAATGAGAAACTCGACCTCTTCCAGGTTCAGCAAAGTGAGGATTTTAATTTAGTCCGCGTGTCCCGCGAGAATCAATCAGGCGCGGCATTAATGCATTCACAATGAGAGAGGAGCATCATGTTTGTCTTTTCATTTTGCCTTTAACACTTATATTTCTCTGCATGTCAATCTTCTAATCATCAGATTGATAAAATGCAAATGCAATCTTATTTGAATTTTGCTCTTATGTGTAACAAAATGTCCTCTAAAATTAATGCAAAAACTGACACTTCAAATAAACATTTTAAACTAAAAAATATCTAAACCTTGACAAAACGTAGTCTTTGAGAATGTCGAAGTATAAATCCAAACCCACAACTTAATAAAAATAAGTATTTATGTCTAAAAAGTATATAGAACTATACAAGCATCTAGTGGTCAAACCTGGCATTACATAAGCTTTTCTTTTTTTGCACCCACCAGGTGGCACTAATCTACCTTCAAAAAATTGGATTTTAAATGCCTCATCTCTATTTTAACATGGAATACTGCCGAGTTGAAAAATAATTTAGGTCAAGGTCTATTATATTTAAAAATATATTACAAAAAAACAAATTGTGTATTTTTTCAATGGGGAAAAAATAGCTAATAAAAATGTTATAAATATTGCATAGTATCATTAAATTCCCTAAAATTTTTAAATAATAATCAAAAAATATTATTGAACAAAAATATATTACATTGGTTTTCCTGAAAAACAAAGTTACGCTTTAAGGCTTCGGTCATATTTGACCGCCAAGTGTGACCAGAGGTTATAAACTATGCTTTTTCTATTTATCAGTAAATAACACCGTAGTTAATCGAATTGGCTACATGCATTGTAAAGTTCAGACTCTAAGCTTTCAAACGACACCTATTTTGTGTTGATCAAGGCAGGAGTTTATGAAAAATATTTTTTATTATTCATTTTTTCATTGCTAGGTGGCGCCAGCAGGCAGTACACTCCGGTTTATACACTCTAAAAAAAAACAAATAAATAAATAAATAAAAATTTACACAGTAAAATACCGTTTTCCATTGAAACGGTAATATACCGTAAAAACAATGCATTCTGGGTAATATTATTTGTCGTTTGAGAAAATCACCTATAAGCTACTTTCTCGAAAACGACAAACATTACCCGAAATGCATTATTTTAACAGTATATTCTGTTTATTACAATGCATTCTGGGTAATATTATTAGTCGTTTGAGAAAGTAGCCTATAGGCCTCTTTTCTTAAAATGACAAATATTACCCAGAATGCATTGTTTTTACAGTATATTACCGTTTCAATGGAAAACGGTATTTTACTGTGTAAATTTGTTTCATTTTCTTTAGCTATTTTTTAGAGCACTCGTTAAGAGTTTATCAAAATGGTTAGATGCATTAAAAAAAAGTTATTCCACGTCGGAAAACATTCCAGAAACTTTGGATAACACATTGCATCCCAGAAATTTAAGCTAAACTCCGTGAGTAAAATCTCGTAATTAACGAAATGGATTATGTTGATTTTAGGCTCATTTTAATCGTAAGAACCTGCAGTAAATATTGATCTGTTTCCCTCTTGGAATCGTCTGTCACTCACACTGGTGTGAGGGCGGAGCCACCTGTCACTCAACATGAGATCCACCAATAGCAAACCATAACCATCCACTGAATTCCCCAGAGACAAAATCAAGCCCGCCCTACATTTGTTCTTGTTTGCGAAGCAGTTTCACTTGGATATACGACACTATAGGGAAGAAAAGACGAGCGCAATATCCATTTCATGCCGACTTTAAACTAAGGATCAGAAATTTGGGCAGCCTGAGAGTCACTAAACAGTAAAAACTCTCTGTTTATTGATTCCTGGAGATTTGCCTGAACGGATCTGGACTCAGTGTGTTTGATATGTTGAGAGGTTAAAGATCTGATCTGACGCTGCTGTGTTTGAGCTGCACTTTCTGCTTTATAAGCTCAAAATCAACAAAAGCATTGTGAACATTACCATAAAGCTCAACGCCACAAACAAACCCAAAGCTGCGGGAGCAGAAAGTGCCAGAACAGCATCAAGCTCATGAATATTCATCCGTCTGGATTCTAATTCAAATGTTTAAAACCTTCAGAGTCTCTGAAAATCACATTAGTGCAGAAACATGTGAAAGAATTTCAGTTCAGAGTAAATAAGTCCTGTTTGAGGTCGCCGTGTGTTTGAGTAAGTGTGTGTATCTGTAGTCAAATAAAACAATCAATTCCCATTTAAATTCCCATTTAACACCAATCAACTGGAGCAGAGAAATAAGGCTCCAACAAACAACATGTTTCTATTTCTGAAGGAATGAAATTCATTCATCTTACACCGTAATGATTTATTTCCCTTCCCTAGAGCATCGTAACTGATGCCAATATAAAATCCTGTACTGGTATTTATGATTTGATGAAAAACACTAAGAAATTAAAGTGAGGCATGAAACTGTGACTTCATCCAGACCGGCTGATGCTGGAGCTCAGACTGACCCGCGCATTGACCTTTAACCCTTTCATTTCTGCTCCAACACATTATTCTGCATTTATTCTGAAACAAACTCATATTTTCTACTGGAAAAAGTTGATAAATTATGTCATTTCTTTAAATAAATAAATAAATAAATGATGGGCTGATGTAGTCAGGCTGATTAATCTGCCAAATTTTGTCTGAGAGTATCTGACTATTATCAAAATACCAAAATCTCCCAGTCTTTATTCATTTTAAATAATTAACATTTAGTTTTTGGACAATTTTGAACAAATATGAAAAATTTCACAAAAACAAATTTTTTATTGTTTACTGACAAGGCTAGGAGATTTTGGAATAAGTTTTTTTTTTTTTTTTTTTTTTCCCAGATCTCATATATAAAAAAATATATTAAAAGGTTTTTGGACAATTTTGAACTGATATGATTATGATTAATATGATTATGATTGATATATGATATGATTTATGAGATATGATACATGATTAATATGATATGATATATTACATATAATGAAATCATATATCATATCAATCATATATCATTTCATATATATAATATCATATTATATCATATCAATCATATATTATATATGAAATATATATGATTGATATATGATATATTATATATGATATAATATATGCATTACATCAGCCATCACCTACTCTGATCATTACATATTAGTATCAGCCATAAAAAGTAATAACAACAACAACAACAATAATAATAATATATTAAGAATTATTCAATATTTGTTTAAAATTGCACAAAAAAAAACTACATTTTTATTTTCTGACAAGACTGGGAAATTTTGGAATTATTATTATTATTATTATTATTATTTATTATTATTTTTTTTAAAATTATTATTATTATTATTATTATTATTATTATTATTATTATTATTATTAATTTCCCAAATCTCATGATTTTTTTGAAAATGTTCAGCAAATATTGAACAATTTATATATAATATAATATAATATAATATAATATAATATAATATAATATAATATAATATAATATAATATAATATAATATAATATAATATAATATAATATAATATATATTTTATAACTGCAATATATCAGATGCTCATATCTAGATATTACTATTAGCCATTAAAAAAAACAAGTAATAATAATAATAATAATAATAATAAAAAGAAGAATATTTCCAAAATCTGACAAGACTGGGAAATTTTTGAATTATTATTATTATTATTATTATTATTGATATTTCCCAAATCTCATGATTTTTTTGAAAATGTTCAGCAAATATTGAACAATTTATATAATATAATATAATATAATATAATATAATATAATATAATATAATATAATATAATATAATAATATATGTTTTATAACTGCAATATATCAGATGCCCATATCTAGATATTACTATTAGCCATTAAAAAAAACAAGTAATAATAATAATAAAAAGAAGAATATTTCCGAAATCTTCCTGTCTTTTCAGTAAATAATAAACACTTTATTTTTGTAAAATATTTAACAAATATTTAATACATCTTAAAATAAAATAATGTCATTATCCCATGGTTTCACAGACATAAGTCAGTGTCATTGTTTTGTCTCGAGATGCACACCAGTAATGTTTTATTCTAGTGTACATTTATAAAAGCTACTTAAATATCCTAATTAAACTAAGGTTTAGGCTAAGCCCTGTCTGTGAAACCGGGCCTTTATCTCATAATGTAAATATCTGCATTATATCAGCCATCAGCCTGATGTCACACACCAGCATCAGCTATTAAAAATAAAAAATAAATAAAATAAAAAACACACCCACAACCCCACCGGTCGAGAGTTCAGAAGAGCTCCAAAAGCGCAGGACGTTCACTTTCTCAACAGGGGTGTGAATGAAAAGATTTGAAGACGGCGTGTGTCAGACGCCCGGAGGAAGGTGAACTCCATCAAACGCACCTGTAATTACCCAGCAGCCCCACATCCGCCCGGCTGGTGTTTATCATCTTCCTCAGTTTATCAGCTCGTGAATCTCATGCGGATGTGTTCAGAAACAGCCACAGGCCAAACGCTGTTTACTGCCGTACAAATGTCAGCGGTCAGGAGCCGTGCCCTCCGAGACGCGGCGAGAGCCGATCACGCTCAGACCGAAACTCAGGGAGAGTCGCATCATTTGCATGGCGGCGTGTGTTAATTGTGCTGCCGGGAACATAAATGTCACAGTTCTGTGTGCTGGAGCTCGGGGACGACAGACGCCCTCAGCAATCACAGCCTGACTCACACACTATTGAATTTCACTTCACACACTCCACAGTTAACAGGGTAAACAATTAACACCTTCTTCAAACAACCACTTAAGCTTCATTTGCATAACTTAATGGACCACGCTCTTTTTTTGACCAGTTTTTAATTTTCAAGAATATATAAAAATTAATCCCAAGATCAACTGATAGTCTTGCTTCAACAATTTGGGCAAAGTGAGGAAAACACACACACAAAAACACACATACACACACACATGCACACACACGCATATATTCACACACTCACACTTACATATACATTCAAACACACTTACAAACACACACTCACACTTACATATACACACACACAAACACACACACACGCACACACACGCATATATTCACACTTACATATACATTCACACACTCTCACACACACACACGCACACTCGCACAATGTAAATGTAAGTGTGAGTGTGTGAATATACGCGCGTGCGTATATTCACACACTCACACTTACATATACATTCACACACTCTCACACACACACACTTACATTTACATTCAAACACACTTGCAAACACACACTCACACACACTTTCATATACACACACACTGACACACACACTTACAAATACACACACACACACACACACTCACACACACACAAACACATTCTCGCACAAACACACACACTCTCACACACACACACACACTTACATTTACATTCAAACACACTTACAAACACACTCACAAACACACACACACTTACAAACACACACTTACACTCACTCATACACACTTACATATTCACACACACTTACAAATACACACACACTCTCACACACACACTTACATTTACATTCACACTCTCACACACACTTACATTCAAACACACTTGCAAACACACAAACACACACACACTTACAAACACACACTCACACACACTTACATATACACACACTGACACACACACTTACAAATACACATACACTCACTCACACACACTTACATACACACACACACACAAACACACTCTCGCACAAACACACACTCAAACACACACTCAAACACACACACACTTGCATATACATTCACACACACTCACAAACACACTTATATTTACATTCACACTTGCAAACACACTCACACACCCACACTTATATATACACATTCACACTCACTTACAAACACACACACTCACAAACAAACACTCACACACACACACTTATAAACACACACTCACACTCACTCACACACACTTACATATACACACACACTGACACACACACACACTTACAAATACACACACACTCACTCACACACACTTACATATACACACACACTCACTCACACACACTTACAAACACTCACACAAACACACACTCAAACACACACACACTTACATATACACACACTGACACACACACTTACAAATACACATACACTCACTCACACACACTTACATACACACACACACACAAACACACTCTCGCACAAACACACACTCAAACACACACTCAAACACACACACACTTGCATATACATTCACACACACTCACAAACACACTTATATTTACATTCACACTTGCAAACACACTCACACACCCACACTTATATATACACATTCACACTCACTTACAAACACACACACTCACAAACAAACACTCACACACACACACTTATAAACACACACTCACACTCACTCACACACACTTACATATACACACACACTGACACACACACACACTTACAAATACACACACACTCACTCACACACACTTACATATACACACACACTCACTCACACACACTTACAAACACTCACACAAACACACACTCAAACACACACACACTTGCATATACATTCACACACACTCACAAACACACACACTCTCACACACACACTTACATTTACATTCAAACACACTTGTAAACACACTCACACTCACTCACACACACTTACATATACACACACACTGACACACACACACTTACAAATACACACACACTCACTCACACACACTTACATATACACACACACTCACTCACACACACTTACATATACACACACACTCACTCACACACACACACACACTTACAAACACACACTCACACACACTTACACACACACACACACACACACACACACACACACTCACACACACTTACATTTACATTCAAACACACACTTACAAACACACACTCACAAACACACACACTCTCTCACACACACACACTTACATTTACATTCAAACACACTTGCAAACACACACAAACACACACACACACTTACTCTCACACACACTTACATTTACATTCAAACACACACTCACACTTATATATACACATTCACACTCACCCACACACACACTTACAAACACACACTTACACACACACACACACACACACACACACACACTCACACACACTTACATTTACATTCAAACACACACTTACAAACACACACTCACAAACACACACACTCTCTCACACACACACACTTACATTTACATTCAAACACACTTGCAAACACACACACAAACACACACACACTTACTCTCACACACACTTACATTTACATTCAAACACACACTCACACTTATATATACACATTCACACTCACTCACACACACTTACAAACACACACACTTGCTCTCACACACACACACTTACATTTACATTCAAACACACTCAAACACACACTTACTCTCACACACACTCACACTTATATATACATTCACACTCACTCACTCACACACACTTACAAACACACACTTACAAACACACACTTACATTTACATTCAAACACACTCACAAACACACACACACTCACAAACACACACACACTTACAAACACACACTTACACACACTTACACACACACACACACACACACACACACACACACACACACTCACACACACTTACATTTACATTCAAACACACACTTACAAACACACACTCACAAACACACACACTCTCTCACACACACACACTTACATTTACATTCAAACACACTTGCAAACACACACACAAACACACACACACACTTACTCTCACACACACTTACATTTACATTCAAACACACACTCACACTTATATATACACATTCACACTCACTCACACACACTTACAAACACACACACTTGCTCTCACACACACACACTTACATTTACATTCAAACACACTCAAACACACACTTACTCTCACACACACTCACACTTATATATACATTCACACTCACTCACTCACACACACTTACAAACACACACTTACAAACACACACTTACAAACACACACTTACATTTACATTCAAACACACTCACAAACACACACACACTTACAAACACACACACACACACACACACACGCACGCACACACTTACACAACTGTAACTTATTTGGCGGGGAAAGGGTTAATCCCAAGCATATGAATGCAAACACTTCAAGATATGCAACCTCAATCCACCCTCACCACAAGGGGCGCTACAGCGTGCATCATCTTCTACAGTCGGTCTCAATGCAGTCTGAAGCCCGACTCCGGTTTGAACAATGTAAGGCTGAACACCGTTACTGAGCGTGAGATTCTCCAGCTTTGTTGTTGTTGAGCTGTTAAAGCTCCGCCCTCTTCTGGAGCAGCAGCTCATTTGCATTTAAAGGGACACACACAAAAACGCTGTGTTTTTGCTCACACCCAAATAGAGGCAAATTTACACATTCTGGGAGACTTATATTACATCTTGTGAAAGGAGCATTATTTAACATCCATTATATCTCACACACTGAACATCAGCAGAATATGAAGACGTCTGACGGCCAGATGCGTGTCGTAACCATAACCAGCGCTCGGGTAAACGGCCGAACAGCTCGTTTGAGAAGCCGCGGCCGCTCTTCCTCTCTACCTGCGCTCTATTAATGGCTTTACTCGACTGTGACCGAGTCATTTCAATAACGCCTCGGGTTGCAACGCTCCTTGTTTAATTAGCTCGTTAATGGGACGGCAATTACAGAAATCCATTGCATTCTCACTCTTCCATGGAGGAAAAGTGAGGTGACGTCAGATCGTGTTGGAGGTGAACGCCATCTGCTCGAAATCAACTAACTAGCCAGCATCAGCAAAAACAAACGCAATATTATAACCAGCATAAAGTAAACAAATGCAGGTTAACCAGATCCAATTAAATCAACAGCATTCAGTGAATAAAACATCCAGCACACAAACTATATTATTGCTCCTCCAACATGAACTGCTTTTCTTACCTTTGAGAAAGGCACAGCTGATCTTCTACATATAAAACTAAAGGTTTAGCTGATAAAATAAAGTCAATCCTTTGAGCCAGAGATGCCCTGGAAAGTGGACGAGTAAATCGCTGCAACTTTCTAACTCTCCTTCTATTGTTAATGCAACAAGAGGCTGGGCGTCCTTCCCAGGAACGAGCCTGAATATTTGACTAAACTCTCACTTAAACTCGCAAAAGCCTCGTCATATTTACACAAAGACTGCAAATGCTTAGCATTGCAAAAACAAGTCCAGAAACACTGGCTAAATAAGGCATGAATACGTGAGTCTCTTCTGCTCATCAAGGCTTCATTTATTTGATCAAAAATACAGTAAAAATTGTGAAATATTATTACGATTTATAACAATGATTTTCAAATTTAATATAGTTTCAAATATAATTTATTTCTGTAATCAAAGCTGAATTTTCAGCATCAAAACAGTATTTTTTTTTATAACCTGTGATACAAAACAGCATTTATTTAAAATAGAAATCGTACAATACACACTATCGTTCAAAAGTTTGGAGTCCGTATTTATTTATTTTTAAAGAAATTAATATTTTTATTCAGCAAGGATGTGTTAAATTAATAAAAAGTGACTTATATTGTTAGAAAATATTTCTATTTTAAATAAATGCTGTTCTTTTGAACTTTTTATTCATCAATGAATCCTCAAAAAAGTATCACAGGTTTCAAAAAAATAGTAACTGTTTTTAACATTGATAAAAACTATCAAATCATCATATTAGAATGATTTCTAAAGGATCATGTGACACTGAAGACTGTAGTAATGATGCTGAAAATTCAGCTTTGATCACAGGAATAAATTATATTTGAAAATATATTAAAATAGAAAACCGTTATTTTAAATTGCAAAAATATTTCACAATTTTACAGTTTTTTCTGTATTTTTTATCAAATAAATGCAACCTTAATGAGCATAAACATTCAAAAACATTAAAAATAGTAATATATCCAAAAATTGACAGGAATATAAACAATACATATTTAAATTTTGCGTTAAACATTTTGCATCCATGACTGTTGATTTAAATGATGAATTTCAGAGCAAATATAATTTTATGTTATTTATATATTGAATATTATTGTTGAGAGGTTAAAAAAATGGCGGCCAGCTGTGGTTCAAACGGGTGCGATTAGAGAAACATGAAACACTCTGAAGAAAGTGTCCAGAGAAAACAAAACCTTTCCCTTCTTTGTCCCCCAAATCTCTCGGGGGTTTGATCAGTGTTGATCTGACACCTCGATTCATAACGAGAGACGTTCACATCCGTTCATCCTCCCGTCCCCTCGACCGGCAGCTCCGCGCTGTCAGCCGGAATAAAGGCCGTCACAACCTGAGACGCGACACACAGCGGAGCGTGACGAGGCCTGTGAAAGAGCGCTCGGGGTCTCACACCGGTCCCGACGCACTCGGCTATTGTTCAGGGCCGCTGGTCCGGGTCTGGGGTCGGCGGCCAGGAGGATTAGTGCAGTTTCACGTCGTCTAGAGTTCACGGACAACATCGTGACCCCTTACAACCTCTCCTCACCCCGACACTGGACTAGAATAGAGGAAAATACGGCGACTGGCAACCAGTGAAATCGTTCCACTCGTATCCCTTTATCCCAGGAAAACAAAAGCCTGCATAGACATTCCATCGACATTTTTCCAAAGCCGCTTTGGCAAAAGAAATGGAGTCTTTTGTGTGTGCATGGAGGGTTACAGAGGCTGCTGTAAAAGCATGGATCAAACGAGAGGGCTTGTTAGGTCAAAACATTAACCGTCAGCGCGGCAGCGGCTTCCCCATGACGGCGAACAATGAAGCAGGATAGATGCGCTGTGCACAATCCCATCAGACGAGTGTAGATGGGGTGAAACACTCGGATTGTGTTCAGACAGGAAGTACAACAGCAGCAGCTTTGTGTCTCGAACAGGTGTTGAACTCAACGACTGCACGCTTCTGATCCAAGATGAAGAATATCCTCCAAATCTGCACTGCGTTACAAATCATGGATGGATGGACGGACGAATGAATGGATGGATAGATGGACGGATGGGCAGACAGGAGGACGGAGGATGAATGGATGAATGGATGAATGGATGGACATGAACGAACTATAGATGGATGGATGGATGGATGGATAGATGGACGGACGGGCAGACAGGAGGACGGAGGATGAATGGATGAATGGATGGACATGAACGAACTATAGATGGATGGATGGATGGATGGATGGAGGGGCGAACGGAGAAAAGGATTGGCAGACAGATAGACGATGGATGAAAGCATTGGCAGATGGATGGATGGACGAAAGACAAATGGATGAAAGGATTTGCAGATAAATGGATGGGATGCATGGAAGGATTGGCCATATTGATGAATGAATGAATGAATGAATGAAAGGATGCTCAGATGAAAGAATGGACAGATGGATGGATGAACAGATGGAACGGACAGACAAATGGATGGATGAATGAAAGGATAGAAGGATTTATGATTGAAGGGATGGATGAAAGGACTGATGGATGGATAGATGGATGAATGAAAGGATGGATGGATGACGGATAGAAGGATTTATGATTGATCGGATGGATGGAGATGAATGGACAGACAAATGGACGGATGAAATGACTGATGGGTGGATCAATGGATGGATGGATGGATGGACGAATTAAAGGAAAGAAGGATTTATGATTGATCGGATGGATGGATGGATGGATGGATGGATGGACGAATTAAAGGAAAGAAGGATTTATGATTGATCGGATGGATGGATGGATGGATGGATGGATGGATAGGATTGGCAGATGAATGGACAGACAAATGGACGGATGAAATGACTGATGGGTGGATGGATGGATGGATGGATGGATGGACGAATTAAAGGAAAGAAGGATTTATGATTGATCGGATGGATGGATGGATGGATGGACGAATTAAAGGAAAGAAGGATTTATGATTGATCGGATGGATGGATGGATGGATGGATGGATAGGATTGGCAGATGAATGGACAGACAAATGGACGGATGAAATGACTGATGGGTGGATGGATGGATGGATGGATGGATGGACGAATTAAAGGAAAGAAGGATTTATGATTGATCGGATGGATGGATGGATGGATGGATGGATGGACGAATTAAAGGAAAGAAGGATTTATGATTGATCGGATGGATGGATGGATGGATGGATAGGATTGGCAGATGAATGGACAGACAAATGGACGGATGAAATGACTGATGGGTGGATGGATGGACGAATTAAAGGAAAGAAGGATTTATGATTGATCGGATGGATGGATGGATGGATGGATGGATGGATGGATGGATGGATGGATGGATGGATGGATGGATGAATTAAAGGATAGAAGGATTTATGATTGATCGGATGGATGAAAGGACTGATGGATGGATGGATGGATGGATGGACGGATGGACGGATGGATGGATGGACGAAAGGATGGACGAATTAAAGGAAAGAAGGATTTATGATTGATCGGATGGATGAAAGGACTGATGGATGGATGGATGGATGGATGGACGAAAAGGATTGGCAGATGAATGGACAGACAGATGGACGGATGAAAGGACTGATGGGTGGATAAATGGATGGACGGACAGATGAAAGGATTGGCGGATGGATGGATGAATTAAAGGATAGAAGGATTTATGATTGATCGTATGGATGAAAGGACTGATGGATGGATGGATGGATGGATGGATGGATGGATGGATGGACGGAAAGGATTGGCAGATGAATGGACAGACAGATGGACGGATGAAAGGACTGATGGACGGATGAACTTCAGTAAACAAATGACGAAACGATCTGTATCACGGATGTCAGTGAACGGTTTTGCGACTTTCCCTAAAGAACAATTTAGTCGGACTCTTCCCTCACTTCAAGCCGTCCAATCAGAGACGAGCTGACGTGCGGATTGTCTAATTGAGCAGGAAAACTTTGTGAAAAGCAGCTTCGGCACAATTCAATCTAATCTAGATTAAAACAGCATCCGTCACCGACTCCCAGCTCCAATTTACACGGGCGTAAGTATCCGTACGAGACTCTAATAACACCGCGTCCCCATCTCTCCACGACCATGAGCAGAACAGATAAATAATGTGCTTTATTGCGGGCCGGGCCGTCCCACCGCTGACTGCGTTCAAATAGAGCAGTCTGACTGTTTAATAAATGAGCTCTGTAATACTTTCTGTCAGCAAACCTCGCTAATTCCCAGCACAGTAATATGGAGACGGTTGACAAACGCCGGAGAAGCAGGAGGGGCCGCCAATCCGCACTGATCCCGACTACGAGCCGCGCTGTCCTCCCCCAATGTCTTAATATAATGAAGGAAGTGTTCAATCAGTGTGGCTTCCCAACCGTGCATGTATTAGGTTTCAGCGGCGTTCCTGCGATCCCCGCAGGAGAAATCCACTCCGACTTTATTATACCTGCGCATAACTGACACGATAACAAGCCCAGCTGGGAGAACCCGACTTCTGTAAATCAAAAGTGTTGAGGCCCTCGTACTACTGCGGAAAAATCCACTCCTGGAAAACTAAAGTGGAGGAACAAGGCCTTGTGAGAGTGAACATGCTGCTGAGATTAAGAGAGTTCAGCGAGAACAGAGACAGGACTGGATCGACAGACACATACGAGACGCCTTCATTAGTGATGATTTTCATTTAGAAATGATGAAATTATGTCATAAAAGAAGTTCTTAAGTTTAATAAATAAATAGAGCAAGTAAAATTATTATTAAACCATTGTTCATTCATACATTTATAAAATCATTCTTAGTCTTATTTATTTATTCTTATTTAATAAACCTTTATCTGTAATTATGTTTTTATTTATTTATTTAATCTTTCTTAGGCTTATTTATTGAGCCATTATTTATTTTTTTATTTGTTTGTTTGATTGTTTATTTATTGTTTTATTTATTTAAGATCATTCTTGCGCTTATTTATTAAACCAGTATTTATTTATTTATTTATTAATCTGTTTGTTTGTTTGTTTATTAAGATCATTCTTGGGCTTATTTATTATACAACATTCATTTATTTTATTTACCTTTATTATTTGTTTGTTTGTTTAATCATTCTTAGGCTTATTTATTAAACCATTATTTATTTATTTATTTATTTAATAAGATCATTTGGGGCTTATTTATTAAAACATTTATTATTTATTTATTAAATTTATATATTTATTTAATAAGATCATTCTTGGGTTTGTTTATTAAATAACATTTATTTATTGATTTATTTATTTACCTTCATTTATTTTATTTATTTGTTTGCTTTTTTAAACCTTTATTTACCTGAAATTGTTTTTATTTAGTTATTTATTTAATCTTTCTTAGGCTTATTTATTAAACCATTATTTATTTATATATTTGTTTGCTTATTTATTGTTTTATTTATTTAAAATCATCCTTGAGCTTATTTATTAAACCAGTATGTATTTATTTGTTTTTGTTTGTTTGTTTATTAAGATCATTCTTGGGCTTATTTATTAAACACTCATTTATTTTATTTACCTTTATTTATTTATTTATTTATTTATTTATTTGTTTGTTTGTTTGTTTGTTTGTTTGTATGTTTGTTTAATCATTCTTAGGCTTATTTATTAAACCATTATTTATTTATTTATTAAGATCATTTGGGGCTTATTTATTAAAACAGTATTTATTTATTTAATTTATATATTTATTTAATAAGATCATTCTTGGATTTATTTATTAAACAACATTTATTTATTTTATTTACCTTTATTTACTTTATTTGTTTGTTTGTTTGTTTGTTTGTTTGTTTGTTTGTTTAATCATTCTTTGGCTTATTTAATAAACCTTTATTTACCTGAAATTATGTTTTTATTTATTTAGTTATTTATTTAATCTTTCTTAGGCTTATATATTAAACTATTATTTATGTATTTAATTATTTATTTATTTATTTATTTACTTAAGATCATTTTTAGGCTTATTAAATAAGCAGTTATTTATTTATTTATTATATATTTATTTATTTTATTGTTTTTTGTTTGTTTAATCTTTCTTGGGCTAATATAATAAACTATTATTTATTTATTTATTTATTTAGGGTCATTCTTATGCTTATTTAATAAACATTATTAATAAAAAATTTTTAATAAAAATTAGGTATTATTTAAAATAAACTAATAAATTAATAAATAAGGCTGAGAATGATTTGAACTTTTATTTAAGTTGTGCAGTTATACGTCCTTTTTCATATTTAAAAAAAAATAATTTTTCATATAATATTTCTGAATAATGACCGTCATGGAGGGCAACACTGTTTTCGGTTTTCCACAAGAAAGCTAAAAAAAAATGGTTTGAGTTCAGTGTTCCTGGACACTCTGGTATGTTTCTAATATAATTAATATAATAACTCAAATCGACATTCAGAAGGTCATTACCGCAAAATAAACCTCTTTATGATGAAGGTTTATTTTCCTTTAATGACCAATGAAAAATAAGAGTGTTGTTATGATTTCTTTCGGAATAATGTGCACTGATGAATCATTCATAATAATAATAATTCAATTCAATTTGTTTATAGTGCTTTTCACAACACATATACTCCAATCTGATTATATTACAGCGGTTCATCAGAGGCTGTTTCTTAAAGACTCAACGGTGGTCTTTCTGAAGCAGAAAGCCACATCAGTAGCGCTCCGGGATGCTGATGTTGTAATTCCAGACTCCCGTGGCGGAGCTCCAGCTCCATCTGCTTAAACATGGACAGGAAGGAAGAGGGGAAATGCCCTAAATATGAGCTTCAGGAACATGCTAACCCAGAAGAGAACGAGCCGATTCCTTACAGGAGGATGCCAAGGAGAACGCCAGTTTATTAAATAACACACGATAATCGGACATCCTCGGCCCTCGCGCTGCTGAAACACAGCAGAAGTTATGAAGTGACCGGTTCTGTGTCATAAATCAACCGTAACTTTCTTATTTAGTATTTTTGTCTTCATTGACTACCAGTATAAACACCTAAAATTCCTTAAATCTAGATACAATTACTTGAGAAGCAATGACATATTCCTAAATGACAGATTCATTCAAGAGATTTGTTCAAAAATGCTGATTCACCCAATAATAAAAAGTATTTATGAGTGAATCATTAAATCATTCATGCAAGAGATTTGTTCAAAAATGCTGATTCATCTAGTAATGAAACAAGTATTTGTGAGTGAATCATTGAATAATTCATTCAAAAGATTTGTTAAAAAGTGTTGATTCACCCAGTAATGAAACAAGTATTTGTGAGTGAGTCATTGAATCATTCATTCAAGAGATTTGTTCAAAAATGCTGATTCACACCAATAATGAAACAAGTATTTATGAGTGAATCATTGAATAATTCATGCAAGAGATTTGTTAAAAAGTGTTGATTCACCTAGTAATGAAACAAGTGAAGTGTTTATGAGTGAGTCATTGAATCATTCAAGAGATTTGTTTAAAAATGCTGATTCACCTAGTAATGAAACAAGTGAAGTGTTTATGAGTGAGTCATTGAAATATTAATTCAAGAGATTTGATCAAAAACACTGATTCGTCCACTAACGAAACAAGTGAAGTGTTTGTGTGAGTCACTGAATCATTCATTCAAGAGATTCATTCAAAAACAATGATTCATCTAGTAATGAAACAAGTATTTATAAGGGAGTCAATGAATCATTCATTCATTCAAGAGATTTGTTTAAAATCGGCGTATGACATCAAAGTACCGCGAGAGTGATTCAAAAGCATAAGGAGTCGTATGCTCTCCAAACACTCTCATAGTACTTTGATGTTAAACGCCGATCGGTCTGCGCAGCGCCGATGCATCTCAAACAAGCCTATTCATTCAAGAGATTCATTCAAAAATGCTGATTCATTCAGTAATGAAACAAGTGAAGTCTTTATGAGCGAGTCATTGAATCATTCATTCAAGAGATTCATTTAAAAATGCTGATTCATCTAGTAATGAAACAAGTGAAGTGTTTATGAGAGAGTCATTGAATCATTCATTCAAGAGATTCATTTAAAAATGCTGATTCATCTAGTAATGAAACAAGTGAAGTGTTTATGAGCGAGTCATTGAATCATTCATTCAAGAGATTCATTTAAAAATGCTGATTCATCTAGTAATGAAACAAGTGAAGTGTTTATGAGAGAGTCATTGAATCATTCATTCAAACCAATTTTTTTTAATAATTTAAATCTAAATTACATGTTATTTCATTGTCTATTCAGAATCGTGAGAGAATCGTTTTAAACTAAATAAAAATGTATTCTCAATTTATCCAGAATCGTGCAAATCTACTTTGAATTAAGTTTATTTTTTTGACCCCATTTGGCAGATTTTTTTTTTTTCTTGTTTTAAGCATAAAGTCCCTTAATTTGGCTAAATGTTTCATTCACTTTCATTCAAGTCATTTTTTTTCTCCAGTAAATGTATTTTGATTTATGAATGTTTAGATATTTGTGCTGGAAAACAAGACAGAAATACAGAGGAAAGAAATCATTCTTTGCATTGAGGAACAAATAAATGCTCAAACACATTCTAAAAGGCATCTTATTCTGTATTTCTCTTTTTCTTCCTCTGTGTTATGATTATTTTCCTGCACTTTATCCACTCTGGAAGCTCGCGGCAGCCTCGTCCAGCGCCGACCTTTACCTGTCAATGCATAATATTTATGACCTTTTCACGAACACGTCAGTCAACATCTGCTGTCCCGTTCAAAAATCAATCACTCGTCGCCTGGCTCGGCCCGACTTGCAAATACGCACGGGTTTCCTCTTGTAATGCGATCACGATCGCTGAAGCTGGAAGATGAATGTAGGGCTGATAGTTAATGGGTAAAATCGAGCAGGAAGGGCCATTCCATATTTCACACATTTCTCAACAAGGTTACAGAGCCTGGTGCTGTTATAAATTGCCTCTCTGTATAATATTTATTCAATAATAAAATTGAGCCTGGGGTGCTCTGGGTTTGAGATCCTTAATGGCACAAAACTCTCTCAGCAATTGAGAGCATCTCTCAGACGATTGTACCGCCACTCCAATCATCAATCTAACCCTCTTTCTCACACTGTAATCTTCAACATGCAGTGATATAAAGGTGAAATGTGCGCTGTGACCAACCTTGATATAAGAGCATTTCATTCAACCACAGCAAGCATTTTCCCGTGCACTCACTTCACAGCTGGGCTTGACTGCTTCATCAATGTATTCGCTTTATCAGTTCACATGTAATGAGCTTAATGTGACTCAAACAGCCCAAAGGGAGTGAGCCAATGACCCTCATTTAAAGTAAATCCATTTCCTGAGAAACATCTTCACTCGCACCGCATTCTGCCCGACTGTAAACAGAGCTGTAACATAGTATTGCCACCACTGTGCATTTAAAGTATGATATAGTGCCTCAATGTCTATATGATTTTATCTAAAACAACACAGAACCGGTGAAGAAGTAAATGCATGATATCAGAGAGTAAGTTTTCTTTAAACTGAAAGGTAAAAGCACACAATCACTCACGCGAGCATCAGCCCTCGTGTTCATCTACTCTCTTTATCTGACCTCAAAGGAAACAGTCCGCATCATGGGTTGACCCAGCAATTGGGTTGTTTTACCCCTGCGATTGGGTTTTGACCCAGCGATTGGGTTATTTTACCCCTGCAATTGGGTTGTTTTACCCCTGAGATTGAGTTGTTTTAACCCTGCGATTGGGTTTTGACTAGGGATGTCCAGATCCGATCACGTGATCGGAAATCGGGCCCGTTCACGTGATTTCAGACTCGATCGGAATCGGACGTTACCTCCCAATCAGGACTCGGATATATATGTATTAGGGGTGCAACGGTTCTCAGTAAAAAAAAAACAGACAGGCAGAGTTCAAATAATGCATGTTTCAGTCGATGGATGCGCAAAACGTTACAACAACGATAATCAGAAAGCGTGGACAAAACAGTCACTCTTTGTAAACTGTTCACTGCGAGTGCCGTATGCTGTAATGTCCAGTCATTTACGCCGTCATCACCCGGGTGTTGATACAGGTGAGACCTGAACAGCACATGTTGCTGTCTGTGTTTAAACTAACTCATTTAAGCCTTGCCGATTTAAACCTTCAAGAACAAGACGCGAAAGAGAATTCACGCGCGCTGTGAGGAGATTTGTGTGCGCTCATCCGAAGTGCGCACACGCTTATTCCAGTCAGCGCGCAAATACTGAGTTCTCTTTCAAGTCTTGAGCTTCAGCGGACAAATTCATACAAAATTTATGTCAACATGCCCGTCTTAGCGAGTATCCTAGCAAACATAGTCGGTTATGTCTTAAGTGAACATATTAGTCGAGAAAGACAGCGCATGTGGAACAGTATATGTACTGGATCGTGCATGTCTTATAGGGAAAAAAACTATTCCTGCTGCCTGTATTTAATGTTAAATCAAACAACAAATAACAAAGAAATCACTCACTGCTCTTGACTGAATAGTTTTTGTAACTTCAATAATGATTAATCTTTATTTATTTTATACAGTAAAGATAATATGCAGTGATATTTTATATTTGATTACTTTATCCATTTTCTGTACGTGAAAACGACTGATACCTGAAAAACCTGAAAAGCACTGTTCCTGGAACCTGGATCTGTTTTTTCACTCTTCTTTATTCTTTTTCATGTATTATAGAAGTATCGGATCGGGACATGGTATCGGTAGATACTCAAAATCAAATGACTCTGACTCGGACTCGAGGGCAAAAAAACGTGATCGGTACATCCCTAGTTTTGACCCAGCGGTTGGGTTGTTTTAACTCTGCGATTGGGTTTTGACCCAGCGATTGGGTTGTTTTAACCCTGCGATTGGGTTATTTTTAACCCTGCGATTTGGTTATTTTTACCCCTGCAATTGGGTTGTTTTACCCCTGCAATTGGGTTGTTTTACCCCTGAGATTGAGTTGTTTTAACTCTGCGATTGGGTTTTGACCCAGCGATTGGGTTGTTTTAACCCTGCGATTGGGTTATTTTTAACCCTGCGATTGGGTTATTTTTACCCCTGCAATTGGGTTATTTTACCCCTGAGATTGAGTTGTTTTAACTCTGCGATTGGGTTTTGACCCAGCGAATGGGTTGTTTTGACCCAGCGAATGGGTTGTTTTACCCCTCCGATTGAGTTGTTTTAACTCTGCCATTGGGTTTTGACCCAGCGGTTGGGTTGGTTTAACCCTGCGATTGGGTTTTGAACCAGCGATTGGGTTGTTTTAACCCTGTGATTGGGTTTTGACCTAGCAGTTGGGTTGTTTTGACCCAGCAAATGGGTTGTTTTGACCCAGCGAATGGGTTGTTTTAACCCTCCGACTGAGTTGTTTTAACTCTGCGATTGGGTTTTGACCCAGCGAATGGGTTGTTTTTTCCCCTGTGATTGGGTTTTGACCCAGCAAATGGGTTGTTTTGACCCACCAGATGGGTTGTCTTGACCCAGCGATTGGGTTGTTTTTACCCCTGAGATTGGGTTTTGACCCAGCGGATGGGTTGTTTTGACCCAGCGGTTGGGTTAAATGTTTTGACTATTATTTAAAAATTACTGTATTGCTTGCTTATAATGAACCTAAAGTATGTTGTAAAGGAACATTAATAAGTTCATTGAATAATAATTAAACAAACATTTAATAAATTGCTTATTAATAAATGCTCATCTTTTGATTATTATACATTCTGTCCGACTGTAAACAGAGCTGTAACATAGTATTACCACCACTGTGCATTTAAAGTATGATATAGTGCCTCAATGTCTATATGATTTTATCTAAAACAACACAGAACCGGTGAAGAAGTAAATGCATGATATCAGAGAGTAAGTTTTCTTTAAACTGAAAGGTAAAAGCACACAATCACTCACGCGAGCATCAGCCCTCGTGTTCATCTACTCTCTTTATCTGAACTCAAAGGAAACAATCAGCATCATCGGGCCGCTCGCAGACTGTTACAGAGCCTCGGCAGGCCAGAAACAAGAGAGCTGATGAGTCTGTCTGAATCCGCGCTAATGGAGGCCATTCCTCACGCTAACCTAACGACTTTCCAAAGGCCCGAGAACAGCAGTCCGCTCGCACTTAACCTCAAAATGGGACCAAAAATGATGCCCGCAGCTGAGGAAGCGAAGCACGACCATCACGCTGCAGGGAGAGGCATCATATCTCTGCAAAACAACGGATGAGCTTATAAGACCAGGAAAATAAGCAATAATAAAACACACAGGCCGCTCGTAACAAAGAAAGTCATAAAACAGCAAAAGCAACATTACTATCGTGGTCACTGGAGTGTTGCAGGAAAGAATAAAGTGAGCTGGAGAAACTTTCCAGACTGGAGCAACTTCACAGGGCATTTAACTGAACCAGATCATAATAAATCTGCACGCAAAGATCAATCATGATGAAACGAAGCGCGGTAGATCTGCTGATGTTGTGCTGTAAGTTCTGTTGGTGAAGAAATGCAGTGCTTTCCACAACACACAGTTTCAAAGCAGAAATCATGATAGTGTCTTAATATCTTCATGCCTTATAGTTGCATTCAGCAGATTACAGCTGGATGATAATATACACTCTAAAAAAGGTTAAAAATAACTCAAGTTGGGTTAAATATGGACAAACAAAGGAAAGGGATTGTTTTGACCCAGCGATTGGGCTGTTTTGACCCAGCAAATGGTTTTTTTTTGACCCAGCATTTGGGCTGTTTTGACCCAGCGATTGGCCGATTTTGACCCAGCGACTGGGTTGTTTTGACCCAGCGATTGTGCGTTTTTGACCCAGCAATTGGGCGTTTTTGACCCAGCGATTGGGCGTTCTTGACCCAGCGATTGGGTTGTTTTGACCCAGCAATTGGGTGTTTTTGACCCAGCGATTGGGTTGTTTTGACCCAGCAATTGGGCGTTTTTGACCCAGCGATTGGGCTGTTTTGACCCAGCAAATGGTTTTTTTTGACCCAGCATTTGGGCTGTTTTGACCCAGCAATTGGCCGATTTTGACCCAGCGACTGGGTTGTTTTGAACCAGCGACTGGGCGTTCTTGACCCAGCGACTGGGTGTTCTTGACCCAGCGATTGGGTTGTTTTGACCCAGCAAATGGGCGTTTTTGACCCAAAGATTGGGCGTTCTTGACCCAGCGATTGGGTGTTCTTGACCCAGCGATTGGGTTGTTTTGACCCAGCAAATGGGCGTTTTTGACCCAAAGATTGGGCGTTCTTGACCCAGCGATTGGGTTGTTTTGACCCAGCAAATGGGCGTTTTTGACCCAAAGATTGGGCGTTCTTGACCCAGCGACTGGGTGTTCTTGACCCAGCGATTGGGTTGTTTTGACCCAGCAAATGGGCGTTTTTGACCCAAAGATTGGGCGTTCTTGACCCAGCGATTGGGTTGTTTTGACCCAGCAGTTGGGTTAAATGTTTGACCCAACCTGCTGGGTAGTTTTATTTAACTCAACTATTGTTTAAAAATTACTGCATTTCTTGCTTAAAATAAACCAAAAATATGTTGGAAATGAACATATTAATAAGTTCATTGAATAATAATTAAACAATTATTTATTAAATTCCTTATTAATAAATGTTCACCTTTTGATTATTGTTGCCTCTAGTAATTATGTGTCTGATTTTTCCATTTCCAACCTTTTTTGGGTTCATTTTAACCCAGACATATAGTCATTTTTAAACAACAGTTGGGATAAATAAAACTACCCAGCAGGTTGGGTCAAACATTTAACCAAATCGCTGGGTTTGTCCATACTTAACCCAACTTGGGTTGTTTTGAACCCAGCATTTTTTACATTTACATATCGTTTACATATAAATGACTTAAAAATTATTTAAATCACCCTCATGTTTTTCTTTCTTTAGTGTCAAATGTACCAAAACTTACTTCAAAATGTGGCATTTTATTATGAAAATCATAAATGAATCCAGTTATGAATGAGCTCAAAGCTATGATATGACTTCAGAAGACTCGGAATAGAGTTTATATGAACTGTTATGATAATCTCATGTTGTTTTATGTCCTTTTAGAAATGTGATGAATAAGAAAACATTTCACTAACCATCTAAAGAAAGTCATACCGTTTGGAACAATATGAGAGCGAGTAAATGATCATTTTTCCCTTTAAATAGATTTCAGACACCACACAACGTCTGAACAAACTATTTTTAGAAATGGACGGCATATTTGTGGTTTTTAAAGGATGGTTTTATCCTGGCTGTGGTAATGACCCATTAGAAATTCAATCAACCACAGCGGGACATTAACAACTGATCCATTAGACCGTCTACTCAAACCGAAGCTGAATTAACCAGGACGAGTTAATACTTGTTATATGATATAACAGCAATTTTTTGTCTCCGTTCTACACTAAATCACGGGCTGACAGTGATGTGCATCTCAGCTCGCCCTTATCTGTCAGTTCTCCAGTGGACGACATGATTGACACGTCCCTACAGACTCGGATGTGTTTACAATCGACGACCACAGTAAGTCCTAAAGGAGCGGTTAACTCGCCCGTGTGTGTCACACTGACAGACTGATTCTTCACTGACTATGGTGTTATTTAACAACAGGTTCACATTCATCCACAGTCAAAAAACACTTTAATAATCATCAGCTCTTTTCTCACAGTGTCTGAAACGGTTCGTTCAAAGATTCGGGCTCTCTAAACTCCGCCTTTCTGAGAGCTGCTTTGCTCTGATTGGTCAGAAACCAAATGCTTATTAGCATATCTGAATCTCAGCACTTGATTCAACAGCGTCTTCTCGACATGAACAACACGAACCAAACTCTTCCAGTCTCAGATACGACTACAGTGTTTGAGGGCGGGGCAAAGAGACGCTGTTCAGCCAATGAAGACCAGAGTCTTGCATTATGCAAATTAGTTACAAAGCTAGCAGCTTTAGAGCATCACAAAGCGTTTGAGTATCATGTTGTATCTTAGTAACATGCCAAATTGTACTGAAATCAACTGCGCGCTTCAGTGTTGGTAAAGTGTGGCGATCCGAATCACTCTTCTTAAGTTAGGAAGTGAGCTGCTCATGCAGACTGAAGGACCGGATGAACAGAGGGTGTCAGAAGGACGATAAGGACGGTTAGTTTGTCTGATCTCTCAGGAGGACGAGACCAGCGAGTGAGTCTGAAAGTGGACGGGGATGATGGGAAATGCACAGCACTGGGGACTGAGTGGCTCTGATTAAGTTCTGGGCCTGAGAGATCTCACTGGTCACCGCGGCCCACTTCAGACCCCCGAGCGGCACACAACAGCCTGTAATGGGTTTCTGTGTTATCAGAGGACAAACACTCGAAGAGCACGACAGGAAAGAGAGAGACTTTAAACTGAAGACACAAAAGGAAAACGTCAAGCAGGAGCAGGAAAATCGGACCAAAAAGCATGTTTGAAAACAGTCACTGACTATATTTACATGCAATTATAATTAGATTTAGCCAATATTGTGATTAAAGCGCCCTTGCTATGCTATTTTTGTTTTGGAGTCTCCTATAATTGATTCACATTTAATTTTCTCATAATATACACTGCCTGGCCCACTGGCTTTAGTAATCTAAGTCTCTGATGTCTCCAGAATGTGTGTGTGAAGTTTCAGCTCAAAATCCCCCACAGATCATTTATTACAGCTTGTCAAATTTGGGTGTGAGCAAAAACATGCAGTTTTTGTGTGTGTCCCTTTAAATGCAAATGAGCTGCTGCTTTCCAGAAGAGGGCGGAGCTTTAACAGCTCAACAACAACAAAGCTGGAGAATCTCACGCAGCCAAAATGAGGATTGTCAGTAACGGTGTTCAGCCTTACATTGTTCAAACCAGTTAACGTTTATGATTGCTATCAAATCCTATGAAAGGTCTAATATTTTTTGCCGCTTGGTTGCAAAACAGTTTCTGGGTTGCCCTTTTTCACATTTTCTGGGTTGGTAGATGCACCGGGGACCCGATTATAGCACTTAAACACTGAAAAAGTCAGATTTTCATGATGTGTCCCTTTTAAAACAGCATGTGCATGAATAATGGCAGTAAAATAACCACAGTTCTTAATAATTATTTAGATTAATGATAATTGCATGAGATTTGCTTGTGTCATGTAAACATCCTACTGTGATTAAGTCCTTATAATCATATTATTAGTAAACGTTCTCACTGTTTTGGCATTTTCATGATTTGATTATGAAGCAGAAACTTCTGTTTTAATGCACTAAACTCTACTAAAAACGGATAAACTTGTTAGTGATCCATCCTTAAACCAACGGCTGAATTATCTAAATATTTAGGCCTAAATTTAAGATTTAAGAATTTGAACTGCATATAAAATTTCCATTCATTTAGATTACACTGTTTTAACAAACTAATAAACTTAATGTGATGCATATTTGTCAGCCATAAAGTAGGTAAGATTTTTGCACTCAAAAAAAATCATGGTTAATTCAAATGCATCACATTTGAATTCATTTATGTTAAAACTGCACTCTAAAAAATGCTGGGTTAAACCCAAATTGGGTTGAAAATGGCCAAACTCAGTTGTTTTGACCCAACCTGCTGGGTAGTTTTATTTAAAAATGACTATATGTCTGGCTTAAAACGAACCCAAAGTATGTTGGAAATTAAAAATCAGACACATAATTACTAGAGGCAACAATAATAATCAAAAGGTAAACATTTATTAATAACCAATTTAATAGTTATTGTTTATTTATATTATTAATTTGTTAATAAATGTTCATTTATTAAACATTAATGAATGTTAATTTACAACATATTTTGGGTTCATTTTAAGCAAGAGTAATTTTTTAACAATAGTTGAGTTAAAACTACCCAGCAGGTTAACCCAACCGCTGGGTTAGTCCAACTTTTAACCCAGCATTTTTTAAAGTGGATGTACTCCAAATGCATGGAAATGTATATGCAATTTAAATGCATGTTGTGAATTAGAGTAATAAAAGTCATGTATACGTTTACTAATAATAATGAATAATATTAATTGAAGCATTGATTAATTTGACATTGATATTATGTAGAATCATTTTCCCATAATGCTTCGAAAAGAACTGAGTGAATGATTCAACATGTACAGAAGGAAACGTTTTATTTTAAGTCGTGATTTGTCATTATTGCATGCTAAGAAGAAAAGACGACAATGCATAAATCTTACATCTTTTTTTGAGTGTACTATAATAATTTCATAATTGGTGCATGACTGTCCTCATGGTCACAGGGTGCAGGAAGCGTCTGAGGTCAGGTTCACTCTCTGTCCGTCTGATGCGTCCTGTTTCTCTCCGAGCGGCTGTTAATTACCCTGCCTAAGTGCACCATTAATCGATTAGACATCTCAGTGCAATATCTCATATGATGCTGGAGGAAATATGAGGCCCTTTCTCTCCGAGTGACTGTCTTTACTGTCTGTTTTGTCGAGTCACCTTTCCATCTGAAGCAGAAGCCAATGAGAAGATGCAAACACAGAAAACATCAGCATTCAGAGCACCTCAGAATATATGCAAACGCAACCAATATTGGCCGTGACACAAACCTGCGCGGGTCAAGATGCCGTGAGATCAAGAGGAGTCTTCTGTGAGAGACGGAGGAACGCCGGGGCCGATAGCTGCGACCCTCGCTGACATCACTGTCTCGTTAACGCAGCTTCACCAGCTTGGGTGTCTGTCATACCTTCATTAACCACATCGACCCGGCGCACTTAATAAACCAATTCATTATTCCTCCTATCGAGCGGCGGTAATGAGCTGCAGGAGGGTGAGGAGACGATTTTGGTGCTTCTGCTGTAGTCAAAACTAGTTCTCTAACAATAATGACTGACGTCTGTAGAGCGGGACGACCGACGGACGATATAATGCTGATATATAGAGTAGGGTTCAAACCTTCTAATGTACTGTACACCCTAAAAAAATAGCTGTAAAGACAAATTTACACAGTAAAATACCGTTTTTCATTGAAACAGTAATATACCGTAAAAAACAAAGCATTCTGGGTAATATTATTTGTCGTTTTTCGAGAAAGTAACCTATAGGCTACCTTCTCAAAAATTACATATTACCCAGAATGCATTGTTTCAAAACGGTAGACGGTATTTTACTGTACAAATTTGTTTCGTTTTTTTACAGCAATTTTTTAGAGTGTAAAATAATATTGTATTTTACCTAAAAAAGACTGTAAAATAAAAACCAGTTAATTAACAGTAATTTCACTTACTGAATACAGGAAAAAACTGTAATAGATATAACCTTACATTTCATGCAATTTTATTTTTTCTGATTGTACAGTGTGCAACTTCATATCAGTACACAAATATGAGTGAAACGTTTGACTGAAATGATAAATATGAAGTGTCACATGATCAATGACACTCATTTACTTATATTTGAAAGAGTGAACAATTCATTCTACATTCTTCTTGCTTTTAAAACACACACACATATTATATATATATATATATATATATATATATATATTTATATATATAAAAAATGGAGAAAACTCAGATTTTTAACAGTATAATATAATTTAATGTTAGAAAATTAACTGCATACTAACTGCTGAATTTAATGAACACTACCATTCACAATTTTGGGCTCTTTAAGACTTTTAAAGATTACAGATTTTTCAAAAATACAGTAAAAAATGTGAAATATTTTTGTAATGTAAAACAGCTGTTTTCTATGTGAATATATTTTAAAATGTAATTTATTCCTGTGATCAAAGCTGAATTTTCAGCATCATTACTCCAGTCTTCAGTGTCACATGATCCTTCAGAAATCATTCTGATATGATGATTTGATGCTCTTTTCAGGATTCTTTGATGAATAGAAAGTTAAAAAGATCAGCATTTATAACATTATAAATGTCTTTACTGTCACTTTTGATCAATTTAATGCATCCTTGCTGAATAAAAATATAAAAAAACATGGCATTATTTTCAAAAACAAGTATCTGAAAATATATTTTGGACCCAACAGCGCAGGAGATGAATGAACAAAGACGTTCATCCATCAGCGGTAATGAAGCCGGATGATTAGGGCAGTGATGACAGGACAGTTTAAAGAGGTCATTTTATTATTTATTATTATGTTTCCCAGTAAAAATGAGCCATAATTTAGGTCTTCATCATCATTTTTCTCGCTCTACACTTAAAACTACATACAAACCTAAAAACCTCAGAGAGCAGGACTATAAATGGCTTCAAGTGGGTAAAAATCCATCGTGAAGTGACTTAAGTTATAACAGCTCATATAGGGAAGTATGCGATTTCGGACGCAGCCAATCTTTTTATATCAAAGCACTTCCTGTCCATCCTGAAAGCCGGAGAAAAGCACTCTGATGGTTGAGTCTAGCGGGAAAACACCCAACATGAGGCGCTTTCATTACTGCAGAAAGCTTCCGCTCATTCAATCACAGAACTAGAATGAATTTATTCTTTACGACAGATCTTACGATGCACGGCACTATATGAGCAACTCCTGGAAATGAAATGGGCTGCAGTAAATACACCATTACACTAGCACAAATGCAAAAGCATTGAGTGAACAGACACTAATATGTAGAATTACTAAAGAAAACAGACAAAAAGAGAGTAACAATTATCAAATCACACTGTTCTTATATTAGAAAAGCAGAGCTGCTCATTTTTTCATCTGTAAAAGCATGATTTTTATTTGAAACTCTTCACACACACTTCTGCCCACCATCAAAACACTCGTCAAAAAACAATCTTAGAGCGCCTCCTGCAGGCCACATCTGAACAGACATTTTAAATGCATGCTTTTTTACTATTATACATGCATGCATACATAAAGATTTGTGTGCACTTTTAAAAATAGAGGGTTTTTGTAGCAATGCATTAGATGAACCAGTGATCAGTTCTGAAAATAACCTAATTTTTCTAAGCCTCAAGAATATTTTTTCCACTATAAAGAACGATGGAAAGATTCTTTGAACATTTATTAACAATCAATGTTAATAAAGAACCTTTATTTTTAAGAGAATAGAGTAACGCAGTCATTTACCACAGTAAAAATGTATAACTCATTCAGACCTACTTAGAGAAACAACTTCAAAAATAGTGAATTTTAATCCAAGTATTGATTAAAATACTAGTCAACGCCTATTCATTTAGACAGATTTATATCTTCGCTTTCCTACATAAGATGCATCTTTTGAAAATACAAAATAAAAGTATAAGATGTTTAAACTGCTACTAAATAAGTAAATAAATTTGTTCACAGCTCCTGACAGAATTACTGCATTATTTATAGCTCAAAAGACTTTAAATCAGGGTTATTTTAGTATCATTGATCATACTTTTTGTTAATATTTTGAATTGTGAGTGCATTCATTAATGTTAACTTTTGATTTTAATAATAATGCATTAGTAAATGTTGAAATTAACCTTAACTAAGATTAATAAATGCTGAAGCATTGTTAGTTCATGTTATCCTTATTGTAAAGTGTTACCATTATGCTTTTAGGTTTTTTAGGTCATTTTTATTAGTTTTTTAATGTCTATATTGTTTTTATGCTTTAGTTTTAGATTATTTAGTTTTAGTTATTTTAGTACTTCAACATTAAATGAAAATTAGAAATGTTGCAGAATTGTTGTGTCTCTCCGAGAAACACAAGGCGGTGCTTCATTACTGAATGAATTTGTGTTTTTTAACAAATCGAGTGAGTCATTGATTCAGTGACTCCTTCATAAATACGGCCACTTGCTTCACTCCTGAATCAATCAGCTAGTTGAATGAATGATTCAATGACTCACTCATTAAGACAGTGACTTGTCGCCACCTACTGGCGGTTTAACTTTAACATTTAGAGTATCACTTCATTTTTCATTCATATTCATGCACCTCTGAGCTGCATTAAACAGTCTGTGTAAAATATACCTAAATGCAACTTCAGATTGAGCGTCTGAAAAAACATTATGGCCACATTTTAACCTTGAATGTTTGTGCATAATAAATTCTATGCTGAATCAAAATATTTACTACTTCAAAATAACTACTTTTTGTGATGTCTATTCAATGCTTTTCTCATCTAACACAATAATGACTTTTGGGGGGTAATATCTCAACCAAATTTGATTTTAATTTGCGTTAATTTGATTAATGAATCGGCACATCATGTTGTTTTTATTTCAAGTAACGAACGTGTTTTTACCGTGTTAGTTGTCGATAATAATGTAAAATGATGTCAATGTAAAACTGCATGTAAATCACGATCACAATAACTGCTCTCAGAGGCTCAAACTGCAGACGTCGAGTATATTTCAATTAAGATGTCTGGGAAAATCTACAGTATGAAAACCCGTCAACAGGATCGTCAAGAGCTCATCAAAGCCAGTTCGAGTGCGACGTCTGAATGCGAAAGCGGCTCCTGAAGGCCAAGAGCCGGGTCCGCTCACACCCGCTCCACCGGGACCTTTTCATAGACGTCTTTTTGTCCAGCGGGGATTTTCAAGGTGTAATCCCACACAAGGAGCTTACAGAACGCCTCACTGACTCTCATATCACACGAGGAGACGTGACATTTAAAAACTGCAGCACTTCTTTCCGTCACCTCTTTCTGCTCTCGACGAAACCTGTCGATATCAATCAGTCACGCACCAGCGAGTCATGAAAGGTGACACTCTCGTCATCGATAAACGTGATTACTTCCTGCTAAAAAGTGATCAAAACTCCAAAAAGGGTCTCAATGACATGAGAAAGTTCAAAGCTTTTCCCTCTCTATCGATCGGTGATGTTCAAAGCGGTGATAAACATGGGAAACACCATCTAAAGGTGAGTAAAGATGCAATTTGAAAAAGAGAAAAAGGTACACTTCCAGTCAAAAGTTTGATGTTTTTGATAGGGTGATTTAATTTGGTGTGATTACTTATGGAAAAAATAACATGTGATGAAGCCTATTAGAACGCTGTTAAAATGACACTAAAATTCAAGATATGAGGGCAAAAATTGCTCCTATATGTGTTTTAATCTATCATATGATACAGTTTAGCAATATCACATGAGGAACAGTGACGTTTTTTCCCAAATATCTGCACGAGTGCAAATGTGACATTTTAGACACAGTTTCGCCCAATTTCGCCAATGAAAATAGTTCCAAACAAAGCCAGAGCAGAACTGTTTTTAACAGCAGTTTTTAACGAATCAAGTGAGTCATTGATTCAGTGACTCATTCATAAAGACGGCCACTTGCTTCGCTCCTGAATGAATCAGTCGGTTAAATGAATGATTCAATGACTCACTCATTAACAGTGACTTGTCGCCACCTACTGATGGTTTAATTTTCATATTTAGAGTATCATTTCATTTGTTTTATTCATTTTCATGACAACTCTGAGCTGTATTATACAGCCTTTGTAAAATATACCTAAATACCACTTCAGATGCAACGTCTGAAAAGTTTGTTTAATAAATTCTATGTTGAAACAAAATATTAATAATCATATGATATAGTTTAGCAATATCATGAGGAAGACTGACTTTTTTTTCTGAATATCTGCACGATTGTAAATATGATATAGATGTTTTACATTTTAGACACAATATTGTCAGTTTTTGCCCAATTTTGCCATTGAAAATAGTTCCAAATAAAGCCAGAGCTGAACCGTTGTGCGTCTCCAAGAAAAAAACAGTGGTGTTTCATTACTGAATGAATCCGTGGTTTTTTAATGAATCAAGTGAGTCATTGATTCAGTGATTCATCCATAAAAATGGCCACTTGCATCGCTCCTGAATGAATCAGCTGGTTGAATGAATGATTCAATGACTCACTCATTAACAGTGACTTGTCGCCACCTACTGGCGGTTTTACTTTCATATTTAGAGTATAATTTAATTTTTCATTCATATTCATGCACCTCTGAGCTGCACTAAACAGTCTGTGAATGCAACTTCAGATGCAATGTCTGGAAAGTTTGTGTAATAAATTCAATGTTGAATCAAAATATTAATATCATATGATATAGTTTAGCAATATCCCATGAGGAAGAGTGCCGTTTTTTCCAGAATATCTTCACTATTGCAAATGTGATACAGATTTTATACATTTTAGACACAATATTGTCAGTTTTTGCCCAATTTTGCCAAAGAAAATAGTTCAAAAACAAAAACTGTTGTGCATCTCTGAGAAACACACAGCTGCGTTTCATTACTGAATCAATCTGCATTTTTTAATGAATCAAGTGAGTCACTGATTCAGTGAATCATTCATAAAAAAGGCCACTTGCTTTGTTCCTGAATGAATCAGCTGGTTAAATGAATGATTCAATGACTCACTCATTAAGACAGTGACTTGTCGCCACCTACTGGCGGTTTTACTTTCATATTTAAGTATAATTTCATTTTTCATTCATATTCATAACACCTCTGAGCGGCATTAAACAGTCTGTGTAAAATAAACACATTTTAACCTTAAAGGTTTATGTGTAAGGAATTCTATGTTGAATCAAAATATTTCTTTCTAAAGCTACTTTTTGTAACATCTATTCAATGCTTTTCTCATTTAACACAATAATGACTTTAAATTATCTTTTCAGGGGTAATATCTCAACCAAAATTGCAATAATTTTATTAATTATGCGGCACATTTTGTAATTTATTAAAAAATTGAATAGTTTAAACCCTAATCACTTGTTTTTGAACATTATGATTCGATGAGAATGATTTCTGAAGGATCATGTGACACTGAAGACTGGAGTAATGTTAAAAATTCAGCTTTAATCACAGGAATAAATTATATTTTGCTATATATTCACATAGAAAACAGCTATTTTACATTGTAACAATATATCACTGTTTTCACTGTATTTTTTATTAAATAAACAGCCTTGGTGAGCAGAAGAGACTTTTCAAAAGATTCCAAACTTTTGACCAGTTTATTGCTCTAAGTTTAGTGTGGCATAAAAACACTTTCAGCATCTGACGTTTGTTTCCCTTTTTGGATGTCTTATGAGATAAACCAGGCACCAAGCGGGAAGCAGATCACACTCTTTCTTCACAGAGCCACGTCTCTTTAAATATAATTGCAGGATGTTCTCATGACACGTTTCCATGCAGAAATATGTCCCTCGGTCTCTCGCCGCATTCAGTGAAAAGAAGGAATCTTTCAGGAGACGAGCATCTGTAATTGACAGCAGTCATTACCTCCTCCGCTCTCGTTCTGGAGAGTTAATTTGATGCAAAACTTTTCACTGCACTTTGAGCACACCGTTTCTTATTATCCCTCAGATGCCACTTGAAAAAAGCCAAATAAGCCTAAAAAGTGATATTTGATATTTAATCATCTGCCAATGATGCTGTCGACCCATTCAGCATCTTCTAAACGTAATTAAAGGCAAATTGAGGGCTCTCTAATCTATTTTAGGTCATCAACAATTCCATTTACAGTAGACATTTAGGCTAATTAAAACTCGAGCTAATCAGATGGACGTGTTTGTGATCTGGGAGTATGTGCACGTCTCTAAAGATGCCGAGACTTTCTGAGCGGCTGGAAAATTAAAATCCTGCACTTCAAGGAAAGCGCGGGGCAAAAAGGACAGAACAAGCCTTTCATGCAAAATTAACATTAAATTAAATAAACTTCCGCTGTGATCTGACAAGTCTCTTATTTATAGCTGTCGAGTAAAAAATAAAAAAATAAAATCTGGAAATTTATTATTTTATTATTCTTTTGACTTCTTTTAATATTGTAATTATTTCAGTTAATGTTTATTTATTTCAAGTAATGAAAATATGTTATGGTTTGTTAACAATAACAACACTGCTTTAAATGCCCTTGAGATAAAAAAAAAAGTATTAAATAAATATATATAAAAATGAAATAAAATAGAAAAATAAAATATGGAAATGAAATACTAAAAATTAAAAAAAATTTGGACTTTTTTTAATAATGTACTTTATTTCAGTTAATGTTATTTTTTTCAAGTAATGAAAATATGTTATGGTTTGTTAACAATAACAACACTGCTTTAAATGCCCTTGAGTAAAAAATAATAAAATAAAATAAAATAAAATAAAATAAAATAAAATAAAATAAAATAAAATAAAATAAAATAAAATAAATACTACAATTCTAAAGTTTGAGGTCACCAATTTTTTTTAGGTCAGATTTATTTAGACTTATTTAGAAAGGACCCATTAAATTGATCAAAGTGGTATTAAAGACATTTATAATGTTACAATTTCTATCTCTACAAAAATATATAAACTGTTTTCAACATTGATAATAATCATAAATGTTTCTTGAGCATCAAATCATCATATCAGAATGATTTCTGTAGGATCATGTGACACTGAAGACTGGAGTAATGATGCTGAAAATTCAGCTTTGATCACAGGAATAAATTACTGTTTACTTTTATTTTTATTTTTGTTTTATTTTTTAGAATTATGGCTTTGGTCCATGCACAAAAAAAAGACCAGCAAAAAAAAAGGTGAGATGTTATTCTGTTTGCTTTTAAAAGTAAATGTCTACATGCTGGATGACATTAAGATGAGCCTGCTTGCACTCAAAGAGATGTCAGATTGACAAAAACAAATACTGAAGATTACAGGCAACTTTGTGGTACTTGGATGCTGTGATGTGATCAAAAGGTAATTCTTGGCCTGAAAACTCTGAGAAGCACTGATCTAAAGTTACGCTAAATAAAACAACTCCCACAGGCTCGCATTCAGCCTAGAAACATTAAAAGAGCTGGACGCCATCTGAAACTCTCCAGCGCAGATGGAGTCTGCTCTCCCACAGTTCAGCAGTTCAGACCTGACAAGGAGACAAGTGGGCCAATTTAAGAGCGCGGGCTCTTTAGCGGAGTGAACCTGGCCTTAAAACTACAGATTTGATTTGGAGACCATCACAAGCCGGGTAATTGGCTAAACGCGCTGCTTAATTGCTTTTAGTTCTCAGGCTACTTGGCCATAAAATGTGGGGGCAAGAGCACAGGATACTCCGTAAATCTGAATGTAGGTGAAAATTGGATTTCTCCGCACGACCCCTGAGGCCAGATACGGCTCTAATCACAGTCGGGTCATTAAAAGCGCAGGCCATCTGCATAGGAGCTAATTGTAAGAAACCCAACACAAATACAGATTAAAAGAGGATATACAATTCAAAACATGTGACATGCTTCTGGAATCTGAGCGTAATTTCTGTCTAAAAGAGACAGTTCACCTAACAATTAAAATTTTTCCCTTAAGTTTGACATTCAAACCGTGATTTGAGGGCGTTGCATACACTCTGAAAAACGCTGGGTTGTTTTTGTCTACCCAAACACTGCTGGGTTGAGCCTGTTGGGTCATTTTGTTGGGTTATTTTTCCCATGGTTGGGTAGTTTTTGTGCAACCCAGCTGTTGGGTTAGAGGCTGGTCAATCTCACTGACACTTGAAACAGTACACCCCTCCCCAGTGTTGCCAAGTCCACAGTTTTCCCGCAGAATTGTGCTGCTGTAACACTGTTGCCGAGGGTTGTCTTTCATGTCCGCGAGTTAAAGCAACCCCAAATAACATGATATTTAGCCCCTGGAATGCAAAGTTTACCAGGGGATCCCCACCAAAAATGCAGATATTAACCCCCAGAAATTATTTGCTAGTTTTGGGCTAGTTGAGTAGTAATTGGGCAGGATTTGTTGTTAAAACCTGTATTCACCTGTATGTGAACTTAATATTTTTCCTAAATCTCTGCAAACATATTATGGTACACGCTAAAAAATGCTGAGTTAAAAAGAATCCAAGTTGGGTTGAAAATGGACAAACCAAGATGTTGGGTTGTTTTAACCCTGTGATTGGGTTGTTTAAACCCTGCAAATGGGTTGTTTTAACACTGCGATTGGGCTGTTTTAACCCTGCAATTGGGCCGTTTTAACCCTGCGATTGGGTTATTTAACTCTGCGATTGGGTTATTTAACCCTGCGATTGGGTTATTTAACCCTGCGATTGGGTTATTTAACTCTGCGATTGGGCTGTTTTAACCCTGCAAATGGGGTGTTTTAACCTTGTGATTGGGTTGCTTAACTCTGTGATTGGATTGTTTTAACCCAGCGAATGGGCTGTTTTAACCCTGCGATTGGGCTGTTTTAACCCATGTGAAAACCTGGCAACCCTGATCCTCCCCCACCCACCCTCCGATGCAACAACCCAGCTGGCTTAGTTTACTACAGCAACCCAGCTGTTGGCCAGTGTTGCCAAGTCCACAGTTTTCCCACAAAACTGGGCTACTTTAACACTGCCGCGGGTTGTTTTTCATGTCTGCGGGTCGAAGCAACCCCAATAACATGATATATAGCCGCGGAATGCAAATTTCTACCACAGGACCCACCCTTAAACGCAATTGGGCTGATTTTAAGTAGCAATTGGGCAGGTTTTGTTGTGAAAACCTGGCAACCTTTCCCCTCCCCCACCCGCCCTCTGACGCAAAAACCCAGCGGTGGCTTAGTCAGTGTTGCCAAATCTACAATATTTCCGTGGAATTGGGCTACTTTACCACTGTTGCCGTTGGTTGTTTTTCATGTCCGCAGGTTATAGCGATATTTAGCCCTTGGAATGCACGTTTTACCAGGGGAACCCTGCCAAAAATGTGGATTTTGACCCCTGGAATGCGATTGGGCTAGTTTTGAGTAGTAATTGGGTTTTGTTGTGAAAACCTGGCAACCCTGCCCCTCCCCCACCCATGCCCTCCAACGCAACAACCCCGCTGTTGGTCAGTGTTGCCAAGTCCACAGTTTTCCCACAAAACTGGGCTACTTTAACACTGCCGCGGGTTGTTTTTCATGTCTGCGGGTCGAAGCAACCCCAATAACATGATATATAGCCGCGGAATGCAAATTTCTACCACAGGACCCACCCTTAAACGCAATTGGGCTGATTTTAAGTAGCAATTGGGCAGGTTTTGTTGTGAAAACCTGGCAACCCTTCCCCTCCCCCACCCGCCCTCTGACGCAAAAACCCAGCGGTGGCTTAGTCAGTGTTGCCAAATCTACAATATTTCCGTGGAATTGGGCTACTTTACCACTGTTGCCGTTGGTTGTTTTTCATGTCCGCAGGTTATAGCGATATTTAGCCCTTGGAATGCACGTTTTACCAGGGGAACCCTGCCAAAAATGTGGATTTTGACCCCTGGAATGCGATTGGGCTAGTTTTGAGTAGTAATTGGGTTTTGTTGTGAAAACCTGGCAACCCTGCCCCTCCCCCACCCATGCCCTCCAACGCAACAACCCCGCTGTTGGTCAGTGTTGCCAAGTCCGCTGTTTTCCCACAGAATTGGGCTACTTTTAAGTTGTTGCTGTGGGTGAATTTTTTTTTTGCGAGTTGATTTTCACCCCATACGTATGATTTTGGTGCTCCAACACCCTCAAAACACCCCCAGACGTACAAATTCAGTGGAGAATTCGGCCGCCTGATGGAGAAAAATCACATTTTTGGGCTACTTTTGTTGCACAGACCTGGCAATCCTGCCTGGAATGCAAATTTTATCAGGAGAAGCCCACCAAAAAGTGGATTTTACCCCCCAGAACGCGATTTTTACCCGGGGGACCCCCCGAAACGTGATTGGGCTAATTTTGAGTAGTAGTTGGGTGGGTTTTGTTATGAAAATCTGGCAACCCTGCCCCTCCACCACCTGCCCTCCGATGCAACAACCCAGCTGGCTTAGTTTACTACAACAACCTAGCTGTTGGCCAGTGTTGCCAAGTCGTTGGTTTTTCCGTGGAACTGGGCTTCTTTTAAGTTGCCGCGGGTGAATTTTTTTCCACGGGTTGATTTCCACCCCCATATGTACAATTTTGGCACTCCAACACCCTCAAAACACCCCCAAACGTTCGGCCGCCCGATGGAGAAAATTGCATTGGGCTATTTTTGGGCTAAGCACAGACTTGTCAACCCTGCCTGTAATGCAAATTTTTCCAGGGGAATCCCGCTAAAAAAGCGGATTTTACCCTCATAGAACTTAATTTTTACAGGTGACCCCCCCCGAAATGCGATTGGGCTAGTTTTGATTAGCAATTGGGTGGGTTTTGTTGTGAAAACCTGGCAACCCAGCTGTTGGGTTACACAGAGCGCAGGCTTTTTGCATCCTCAGTAAAGAGCAGATCTCAACGCCTCCGTATTGGTGCTTTACTTCGGTAAAATAAAGGTTTGTATAAATTTAATTTAGTCTATAAAGTCTTTACAATGTCTTTACATTCTTTTCTGCACTTTTTAACTCAAATACACATGTGTTGTTTTAACTCGTCTATATTTTTTTGCATTCCTGGGTGTTCTTGCATATTAATAAATGTTCACCTTCTGATTATTACTGTTGCCTGTGTTGTTACTCAAGTAATTCTGTGTGTGATTTTAATTTTCAGCATATTTTGAGTATATTTTAAGTCAGCAATATAGTCATTTTTAATCAATAGTTGCGTTCAGTAAATAATTTAGCCAGTTGGGTAAAAAATGTTGACATCTAAAGATTCTGACAACATCTTTAAAACAAGACACACTTACTTGAGAAGCAGATTTGTGTGTGTTAAGACGTGCCTTAAAACCTTGTAATTTATTGTAAGACTGTCTATGATTAATTGTCAGCATAAATCAAACAAACTTAGGTTTTTGCTTAAGAAAGATGCAAATACAGATTAAAAGAGGATAGAAACAATTAAAAACGTGTTTCTGGGAACGTACAAAACAAAATATAAAGATCCTGGCCTGAATATGATCTGGGTTTGAAATGACATGAGTGTGTGAGTAAATAAAGACCATCTTAAACATTTCCAGAAGAGTCCGATATTTAAAGAAAGAGGCCAAGGAAAAGACAGAGACCGCACAGAAACGACTTCCAGCTTTTTAATTATTCAATTATCTGTGCGAGGAGGAGCAGAGCACCGGGACGAACAGGCCCATCTGCGGATCAGCCCTATTCATCATTGATTGGGAGAGACAGACGCGGGATCATTTTACTCCATTAGCGGGCCGAGGGGAGGAGGACGGGACCAGGGGCCTTCATTGTAAATGAGTTGCACAATTGTGCGATCTGTCACCGAAAACATTTGAGCCGTCACGAGAGAGAGGATTCAGATGTCACGGGTAGACGGAACGGTGCCTCGCTTCCGTCTCAATAGGCGATATCTCGCTCTCGACGGGAAGGGAAGAACATGGTTATTGTTTCAGAGGCACTGGGAACGCTATAGTGAGGAAACATCACTACTGATGATGCAAATGAAGACTCATGCATGCATAATAGTTGCATTAAAATCACACTCCAGAAGCTTTATAGATGTTTGATTAAAGATGCAGTATGTGATATTAACAGCTAGTGGTGGAAATAAGTACTGCAGTCCAAATTCAAAACATTGGAGTGTTGTTTCACCGCCCCGGGTTGCCAGATTGACGACACACAACAGGAACGAGCGCAACTGACAATGGAAATCTGCGATCTCTGACATCGTTCCTTTGCTGGCTTTAAATCACTGAGCTTTCCACCGACTGGCAACCCGGGGTGTCGAAATACTATTGGGTAATTTGGAAGTGGGCGGAATCGCAGAGAATAACTGCTATTGTTTTTTTAGAGAAACAAGTATGTGAACTTAGCATGTTCTCTTAATCTCTGCAAACATATTATGGTACACTAAAAAAAATGCTGGGTTAAAAACAACCCAAGTTGGGTTGAAAATGGACAAACCCGGCGATTGGGCTGTTTTAACCCAGCGAATGGGATGTTTTAATCCTCCGAAAGGGTTGTTTTAACCCTGCGAATGGGTTGTTTTAACCCTGCGAATGGGATGTTTTAACCCAGCGAATGGGTTGTTTTAAACCAGCGGTTGGGTTGTTTTAAGCCAGCGGTTGGGTTGTTTTAACCCAGCGAATGGGTTGTTTTAACCCAGCAAATGGGTTGTTTTAACCCTGCGATTGGGTTGTTTTAACCCTGCGATTGGGTTGTTTTAACCCTGCGATTGGGTTGTTTTAACCCTGCGATTGGGTTGTTTTAGCCCTGCGATTGGGTTGTTTTAACCCTGCGATTGGGTTGTTTTAACCCTGCGATTGGGTTGTTTTAAACCAGCGGTTGGGATGTTTTAGCCCTGCGGTTGGGATGTTTTAACCCAGCGAATGGGTTGTTTTAACCCTGCGAATGGGTTGTTTTAACCCTGCGAATGGGTTGTTTTAACCCAGCGGTTGGGTTGTTTTAACCCTGCGATTGGGTTGTTTTAAACCAGCGGTTGGGATGTTTTAGCCCTGCGGTTGGGATGTTTTAACCCAGCGAATGGGTTGTTTTAACCCTGCGAATGGGTTGTTTTAACCCTGCGAATGGGTTGTTTTAACCCTGCGAATGGGTTGTTTTAACCCAGCGGTTGGGTTGTTTTAACCCAGCGGTTGGGATGTTTTAGCCCTGCGGTTGGGATGTTTTAACCCAGCGGTTGGGTTGTTTTAACCCAGCGGTTGGGTTGTTTTAACCCAGCGGTTGGGTTGTTTTAACCCAGCGGTTGGGATGTTTTAGCCCTGCGGTTGGGATGTTTTAACCCTGCGATTGGGTTGTTTTAAACCAGCGGTTGGGATGTTTTAACCCTGCGAATGGGTTGTTTTAACCCTGCGAATGGGTTGTTTTAACCCAGCGGTTGGGTTGTTTTAACCCTGCAATTGGGTTGTTTTAACCCTGCGATTGGGTTGTTTTAAACCAGCGGTTGGGATGTTTTAGCCCAGCGGTTGGGATGTTTTAGCCCAGCGGTTGGGATGTTTTAACCCAGCGAATGGGCTGTTTTAACCCTGCGGTTGGGTTGTTTTAACCCAGCGGTTGGGTTGTTTTAACCCAGCCGTTGGGTTGTTTTAGCCCAGCCGTTGGGTTGTTTTAGCCCAGCAGTTGGGTTGTTTTAGCCCAGCAGTTGGGTTGTTTTAGCCCAGCAGTTGGGTTGTTTTAGCCCAGCAGTTGGGTTGTTTTAACCCAGCAGTTGGGTTGTTTTAACCCAGCAGTTGGGTTGTTTTAACCCTGCAATTGGGTTTTTTTTAACCCTGCAATTGGGTTATTTTAACCCTGCGATTGGGTTTTTTTTAACCCTGCGATTGGGTTTTTTTTAACCCTGCGATTGGGTTGTTTTAATCCAGCAGTCGGGTTCTCTAAATCTCTGCAAACATATTATGGTACACTAAAAAATGCTGGGTTAAAAACAACCCAAGTTGGGTTGAAAATGGACAAACCCGGCGATTGGGTTGTTTTAACCCAGTGTTTGGGTTGTTTTGGGTTAAATGTTTGCCCAACCTGCTGGGTAGTTTTATTTAACTCAACTATTGTTTAAAAATTACTGTATTTCTTGATTAAAATGAACCCAAAATATGTTTGAAATTAATATTTATTAATAAGTTTAATAAATAATAAACGTTAAATTAAATTGCTTCACCTTTTGATTATTATTGTTTCCTCTAGTAATTATATGTCTGATTTTTACTCTCCAACATATTTTAGGTTCTTTTTAAGTAAGCAATACAGTAATTTTTAAACAATAGTTGAGTTAAATAAAACTACCCAGCAGGTTGGACAAGAATTTAACCCAATCGCTAGTCATTGGGTTGTTTTTTTTAACCCAGCATTTTTTAGTGTATTTTTATGCTTTAGTACAATCAAAAAGAAATGACACACAGCACCTTTAAAATTGTTTAAATAAAAATTTAAGTTTAAAAAGTAGATAATTGGAGTAAGTAAGCAATTTGTGAAATTTACTAGCATTTTTGTTCTGTGAAAATGTTTTCAAAAAAGAAATGAAAAGTAACACTGAATTAAACATGAAATTCTGAAATAGTATTGTTTTGTAAAACATACTCCAACAAACTTTCGTTTTATTTACAACTTTGAAAAATAACTATAGTTTTTAAACAATTTCAACCAAACATCTATAAAACTACTGGAATGGGATTAATATTATGCATGTGAGCTAATCCTACACTAAACAGTTTTTCAGGTATATACTATATATATATATATACTATATGAAGTATATTAACCTGGATTTAGAGAAAACTTTAACTCATTATAAAATCTCTAAATCCCTCACTTGAATCATTTACTTTTTAAAAGAGCCATTACACAAACAGAATCACATCTCTTCCAATAAGACAAAGACACAAAGAGAAACATGAAATCACAACAACTATTTACTTTCTTATTTCATGTTCAAGAACGTTATTCTAAATAATTAATTTCCTTTTCACCTGACGTCATCTAGGCCTAATAATGTTAACAAGAATTAGACAAATAATTAAACTAACATCAAGGTCAAGCTCCATTCTGAAATAAAATGGCCAGCTTTAATGATTCAAACAAATACTAGTGGAAAATAAAGATAAAAATAATCTCCGA